>OY757907.1:127058071-127295571 GCA_963585895.1 Sepioteuthis lessoniana
CACAGGTCGTATGTTGACAATACCATAAAGAGGCGTTCGTGGTGTAACGGTTATCCTGCAAGGAAGCAGACTCAGCTAACTAAGTTTAAAACCCGAACAAGGCTGTTTGCATTTCCCATAGTGTTTATACCCTAAGGAACGGTGTGACTCTAACAACTTCCTCCAGCAATGGGTAAATAGTAGGGCAGACTATGCTCTTCAACTTTGGTATAGCAACCGGTCTAGGAGAAGGAAAACTAAATTCAGTGAAGTTGTAGACCTGGAGAGAGATATGGCTCTACCTAAGATACGATACATGAGTAGCGCCCCCTAGCGACCAAACCAGATCAATTTATAAGATAAAAACGTTGTTACTATTTTATTGGGTTATGTCAGTCAGTTTATAGTTGTTTTTTGGCAAATCACACTTTTCCTGATGCAGTTGATAAAAAGTTGATCTCAAAAGCCATTGTTAGTGAACTACAACAAATATGACCTGTTGACGAGCTGAGCTGAGCTAAGTAAATACCTTAAGCAAATTAAAGTTATTTACATATTAGTGACGTACTTAAAATATAACGCTTGATTGTATGCTAATACCCTTGGGAAAGGTATGAATCCAATTATTCTCCCTCCAGCTATGGGTAAATAGTTGGACAGACTGATTTCTTTAGCCTTGGTAAGGCAACTAGTCTAGGAGAAGGAAAACTTTGAATTCAAACCTGTTAAACTCCGCTTAAAAATTGACCTTGTGTCATATCCTGCCCGAGCGGAGGGGTTGGGTAAATAGGATAACGCTTGATTGTATGCATGTACCTAGACAGGATGACCCAAGGTCAATTTTTTAAGCGAGGCTAGTGGGTTTAATTCAGAGTTTTCCTTCTTCTAGGCTGGTTACCTAGTCAAGGCTAAAGATTGGTTAAGAAACTAATAACCCTTTTTGACTACAAATCTCTTTAACATATGATCCCGAGTATATTCGATTTCCCACATTGATAAAAAATGTGACCAAAAAGTTTTGATGTAACTGTCTTTTTGTGACACTCTGTGGGTGGTAGGCCAGGTAGACGATTTCTTTGTTTTGGCGCGAAACTAAACAAATGCCTGAGCTCGAGATCTCCGACGAGACCGGAAGTGGGGGAGGAAAGGCAGGTCCGAGAGAAGCCAGAGGGGAGTTGGCAAAGGAATCCAGAGAGAGTGAATTGGCAAAGGAACCCAGAGAGGGTCAGTTGGCAAAGGAACCCGAAGAGGGTCAGTTGGCAAAGGAGCCCGAAGAGGGTCAGTTGGCGAAGGGAGACGCAGAGAGGCAATCGACAACGGTCAGCAGAAGGAGGCAGTGAGGAAGACGGTCAAAGATGAGTTGGCATTCCTAGTGGCTTTTGTAGGAGTTTCACGAAAAATATACGCCCACGATAGTCTACAAAATGCACGAAAAGCTGTACAAAAAAGTGTCACAAAACTACCCTTCTAGCACTTGGAGCTGACCTTAGTCCATATTGTTCGTTTGTTCTTTTTCTCCCACTCCCTCAGTTGTATTTCTTGTGGCCGTAAAGAAATGTGTGATGCCCTTGTCGGAACCCACTGGATGAATCACGGGCCATGAATAGTATTGGTTTTAAGAAGTTGATGTATTCGGGGCGGCCGAAGGGATGTATCACATTTTATGAACAATCATAAGCAGTTCATATTGTTTCTAATTTCATTAAAAAAAAAACATCCAGATGATTATTTACTCCCCGACTACTGGTAGGATGTGACTTAAAGTCCATTTTCAAGCAAAGTAATGCTGGTTTGAAATCAGAGTTTTCCTTCTCCAAGATTTGTTGCCTTACCAAAGGTAAAGAATTTAATCTGTCCAACTATTTATTCATAACAGGAGAAGCGATTAATTCGTGCCTTTCCCAAAGGCATTGAGATTTGAGGTCATACAAAAAAGAATGATAAAACTAATAAAATGAGTAAAATATTACAGTTACTCAGAGAGATAGGAGAAATTAGTTTGGTTTGGTTTGATTTTATGGTATATCAACACTTGTTGGTTATTTGATGTCAAATATTGTTTATATACATATATTAAATATATATGATTTGTAAACACATTTTATTGATAACATTTTTAAACGAGCATTGGCTCAATTTTGACACATTTTTAAATGCTTTCAAGTGTTGCTATTTAACACTAATTATTCTGACCAACACGTTTCATTCGTTTTCAAACAGTCAAATGGTTCCAAGTATTGCTAAGTATCGCCAAAAATTCAATTAACTATCAGCTATTTGTTTGCACACAGTTAAATGATCAAACAATTCTATTTCTAACAACCCAATTTAACATGAGTCATTTGTTTGCGCATAGTTTAAATATCAAACGGTTCTATTTGACGTATAGATAGAACCCTATCAGGTAATACCACTCCGAGCCAGAGTGTACCTAAGAGCGATGGCAATGAAGGGGTACTCCGCATTCCCCCAAAATTCAGCATTACTTGAGCCTCACCATCAGATTGTTTAGTGTCATATCTAGGACACTCGTAGGGGAGGCTTACCCCTTTGCAGAGATGCAGTCGGTGTATTTTGCTGCCCCAGCCGACTCGGCTGATAGCAGAAATTGTTATTAACCCCTTTGCTAGAAAGAAGAATAAAAGACGATCTAATTGAAACTTTCAAAATGATTAAAGGGATTTTTAATTGTGCTTGATATTTTTTCAATATTTCTCCTCAAACTGGAAATTTACTATCAAGACATTTCAAAAACTAAGAATACCAACAATTGGATTTTTTTTGCAAATAAAGTTATATATTTTTGGAACCAATTGCGTTATGAGATCAAAAATAACTACAGTGTAGAAAAATCTTCAAACTTAATTAAATTATTTCTAAAATAATAGCAAGAAAAAGAATTTAAGTGGGCATTTTTGGTGACTATCCGATGAATAAACAGAATTTGATTTGTTTATTAATATTGGATAAATATTGTATGTGTTTTGTGCAAAGGTTTTCTTTTTTTTTTTTTTTAGGTTGATCTAAGAACATAGTAAAAAGGAAGAGCTGTTCACGGATGTATCTCAAATAATTTGTGCGAAGTGAAACGTAAACAACCTCGTCCAGGATTTGAATTCTAACCACCCATTCCATTTCCTACACCGATAATCGTTATGCTAATAGTGCCTTCACTGAAGTATAGATATTTATAAAGTTTGTTCTTCAGTTAAGATTCCTTTTTTTTCAATTACTTTTCATAACATTTAAAATGGAATAGCTTTTCATTTTTACTAAATTCATTGTTTTATTCGATTGGTATCAAGCGTTTTGAAGGAACAAGGCTGAGCTGAACAGAGGAGGTTTATGATTAAATGAACCGTTCTCATGGGACAAATATAGATAAATCCTGTTGCGACTTAAATTAAAATGGAAAAAAAAGAAACCAGTTAGGAAATTGCAGATCCCATTGAAACTAATTCAAAAGCATCTAAAAAAATATATATTATTTTTTAGTTCTTGATTAAATTTACGTTTATTTGGAAATAGTCTCTTGTTGGTTTAATTATTTTGATCTTTAATCCTCCTGTGGAGAAATTCTAAAATTTTCTATTTCTATCCGCTATCAACTCTGACTGCAGCTTCTACTGATAACATCTAATGCAATAAAAACAACTAAAATTCAAATCTTATGATAGAAATTACTATAACAGTAGCTGCTGTGAAAAAAAAAATCAAGAAAATTCTTAACCGATAATTCAAACAATATTTTTCTGACAACCAACAAAAACTGACTAAAATTTCGAAAACTTTATCTCAAACATTCTCATTTTTGGATTTTATTATTCTCATCCAAAATTTGTTGCCAAAAATGGCACATTGTAGCGAGACTTTATTTTTATAATAGCGTTAAAAAGATCGAGCTTAAAGAATAAAATAATTTCCCATCTTGTTTACAAATTAATACTAAAAAGTAAAGTTCGGATTCCTTGTAGGAAGAAAATGAATTATTATCACCCTTAGAGAATAGGTGTATTCTTTGGGGGTCTTATGAGATGTCACATGATATTCCAGGTATCCATTCTCGACCATCTTTGCCTCTCTTCTTTCAATGGTGGAGACGTTGTCCCTATCCTTCCATGGAACAATAAAGACATAGGACTATTCGCATTTTATTTTATAGCATCGAGTAAGTCTTTTTCCATTTTTGTATCTCTTCCACTAACTGTATGTTCATAAAACAATGTATGCATATTTCTAGCGATTAGAAATTTATAGGAACTTGGGCGTTTCCTGGAATCTATGATTAATTGATTGATTTTAACGGCATATCAGCCAATCCTAGGTTATTTTATACCTTGATATTAGGGAAGTTGTTTTTAAAGAAATGTTTTATACACACAGTCCGATCGTGTACAAATAATTTTCAAAAGATCTATGACACATAGCTGGGACTCTGACAGGTTCTACCACTTCGGGTCAGAGTGTAACTGGGAATAATGGCAATGGAGTACTCTACAGTTCCCAGGTCTTCAGAACTGAAACATCACTATTAGATGCAGTTTAGTGTCATACCCAGGTCACCACTTTTTACCAGGGGCAGCCTAATCCCTCTGCAGGGGGAAAGGTACATTCAGCGTATTCCAAGCCTTAACGACCACTGGGTTACCATGCTCTGTTACCCCCTTGAAATGTAGTAGCAGTCTTCTTATACCAGAGATGCTGATGACCGGCTGTGTGACTACCAATAAAAGGGTCAACCTCAAGAACTCTCATGGTGAGGGTTAGGGTTAGTCACAAGAAGGTTGGGGATTTTTAAAACCGTTCGATACTCAGTTAATAACCAGCAGAGGACAGTTAAGGAGCTTAAGTTTCGGAGCTACTGAAAACACACCCATTCGGAGTGGGGACTACGACTGAGCAATTCCTTCATCGTCACAAAAGGTTCTACTTCACATGTTCTTATTTTTACCTCCTTCGAGACTGATCTCAAATCAGGAAAATATTAAACGGTATTTATTAGACGACGAAGTGTTAAAGTCAGATATGCAGTCGAAGAAAAAAAAAACAAAACCGTTGTTTCTTTGATCACATGTTTGACTTTTTCTTTTCCTATGAACTCTTCGTCAAATACTTCGTCTCGTTTTTGTTTCTGGCTAGTTTTGCTGACGCCCAGCCATGCATAACACTTTATAACACTATTTAGGACAATGTCGATATTCATTTCTAGTCTATCATCGAATGTTGAAGATGAATTACCTTTACTTAGCAAGAAGGGTTACATTTTTTTTTTTTTGGAGGGGGGTTGTTTATTTGTTTGTTTGTTTGTTTTTGGTTAGTTTCGTTTATTTGTTTAATGGACTATCAACCTTCTTGGGTTATAAAGAACGATATTAGTGGTATTATTTAACCAATAGCAGGCAGGATAAGGAAGTTTATAACTCTCCCGAGGGTATTTGTCCGAAAGTGAACGTAATAGCGTGACTGGAGTTCGAACTCGCTTCATACGATGTCACAACCCAGTACGCCAACCACAACGCCACTTGACCCTTCCCTCTTTTTTGTCTTATGTACCATTAACTAGAAATAAAAGTTGATTTTACATAAACTGAAATACGAATATGAAGCAGTTAAAAAAGTACAAAGATAAGCTTTTTTTATTTTTGGTTTCAAAAGTATTGAAATATTATTTTTGGTTATAAAGTTTCAATGCTGCAGAGTTTACTTGTAAATAATACCTAATATTATCAGTTCTGTTTGTATAATGTTCCAATCGAAATAATAATAAAATCCTGCCATCTTTAGTTTAGAAAAATATTACTTAGTAGGGATACAATAAATGATTATCCTACTTATAGAGAGAATATGTTAATTAGGGACCTTGTGAGATGTCACATGACAATTCCAGAAACTCTTCCTCCACCTCTTTTTGCTTCTGTTGTATGAACAGAAGAGATGTTGTCCCTGATCCTACCAGCGAACGGTAAAATCTCAAGGCTGTATTATCTGCATTCACCAAGTAAACCTTTTTTCTATTTTGTGCCCCTTGTTCATAGATAAACATGTCTATATTTCTACTATGGGACAAGTTTATGTATTCTTTCTTTGTAATGCCACTTACATGTGTATTGTGCATATAAAGTAAATGTTTTTGCATATGTAAATGAACTTCTTTTTCTTTCCGTCGTGTTCAGTGTTAGCATATCACGGATATACTAATGCTAATATTAGTCCTTGAACAGTGAGGGGACTTGAGTAAATATCTTTCCTACACCAAGTATACAAAAACCTTTTTTATAAAAAATTGTTAGGGGTGTATTTATTTATTGGCGATATTGAATATAGAAACATGATAATTTTAATAATATACCTATCATCATCATCTTGTCGTGCCACAAGCACGGATATCCCTGACCCTCTCTTGCCACTCCTCCCTATTGTTCATCGTTTCTGGCAAGTTCTCAAGGCTATGTCCCGTATCCTCACAAAGCTGCTGTATGTAGGTTCGAGCTGGTCTCCCTGCTTTTGCTTGGCCATGTGAGGGGGTCAATAGGAGAACATCACTTATGAGCTCGTCCCTGCTTCTCTAGCGGTGTCATGCATGTCTGGTTCGTCTAACTTTGATAGTTTTCGTGATGAGAGGTAGGTGGCCGTACAGCTGGTGCTTTGTGGGTTGTTGCCTCCATATTTGATCTTGGTCCCATGTTGGTTGTTAGAAAAGTATAGAAAAACTAAATAGCAGTTTTTTCCTATTGTAATGAGTTAGTGATGTGATTAATCTAACCTTGTCTGCAGACTTAGTCAGTTACTGGTTATTCTGGTATTTCAACAAAATCTTTCAAATGCAATTATTTTTTGACACCTGAACTTTGTGAATGCAAATAGTCTTTCGATCTGTGTTTTGGTTTTATTTTTTGGAGTTCAGCGAATGTAGAAAGATATCCTGTTTTGAGGCTTGTTTTATTGTTGATATTTATTCCGGGTTGAAAACAGATGTTGTCTGGCTCTGATGAAATTACTTCGAAAGGAAACAAAAAGCGTTAACTATGCAAATGCAACAAGCTAAACATAACTTCCGTTTTTTTTTTTCTTCAAACAACACATCTTCAAGGTAATAATGCATCTTTTTATGCTACTGAAACACGCCAAAGATGGCATATTGTAGCGAGACGGCTTCTAACCTCCTATCACCCAAACCATCCCAGTAAGACGACCAAGATATATTGGGCAATCCTGGCGAAGTAAAGGCATTTTCCTATGGACCCCTACACACGGACACATCGGTGTTCGCCAAACAGCCAAAACTTACATTCATCAACTCTGCAGGGACACTGGATGACGTCAAGAAGACTTTCCTTGAACGATGGCCGAGAGAAATGATTAGCAACAGTGATTCAAAAGAATTCGTGTTGTTGGCAGGCTTTGATGATGATGATGATGATGATGATGATAATGATGATGATAAGTGTTGAAATGTCCTTTCTTTGGGAATAAAGCAATTTCCAATCTAATTTGCAAATCAATCCTAATAACAGTATGTATCCTTTGTTCATGCTGTATAGAAACATATAATTATTTTCCTTAGCGAATCGACGTGTCCATTGGGTGCCTCTTGGGATGTCACACAACTTTGTCAGTAACTCATTCTCGACCTATATTTGTGTCTGATCTTTGAAGAATAGAGACGTTTTTTTCCTAGCTACAGGCATTTTACTATCCAACATCATCAAGTAAGCCTATTTCCAATTTTGTATCTCTTCTACATGCTGCTTGCTCATTGAACAATATGTGCATATTTCTAGCTGTAGGGAAAATGTATATATATATATATATATATATATAAAGATGGTTGTTGGTCCAACGAGAGAAGTGTAAATATTTTAATATGAATATGTCTGCAAATTATTCTAAATTCAGTATTTATGTTTTTATTATTTCATATACTTGTGTCCTTACACGTGTTTCAGACTTTATGTTGTCTTCAGGTGATTGATGATGGTTATCATAGTCAACGGTCATTGTTTTTATAGCAAAGATTGTTTTGATTAGGATGAGATCTCTTTTAATTCCTGGATTTGTTTCTGAGAATGTTATTCTGGAGTTAATTATCCGTGAAGACTTCTGGTCTCCGCAGATGTTTTTTGTATATATAAAATCTTATATATATATATATATATATATATATATATATATATATATATATATATATATATGTATTGCTTGTACATATGTGTGAGTAAACATTCTCATACCCATATACATAAACCCCCGTACACACATATTTTCAGGTTGTTGTTTTTACCTCTCTCTCTCTTTCTTTTTTCCTCCCTCTCCCCACCCCCTTTCTCTCCCTTATTCTCTGTCTCCTCCCTCTCTGTATGAACACACACTTCGTTTTAATGTACAGCTATATATACATATATGTTTTTTCAACGGCATGAGAGGAGTTTAAAGTGTGGGAGAATGCATTTGACTCCACAGATATATTTGTAGATATTTTGTTTATGTGTATATATATATATATTTGTGTGTGTGTGTGTGTGTGTGTGTGTGTGTGTGTGTGTGTGTAAAGAGATTCTATTGATCAGTGCTTAAGTGCATCCAATGTGTACTTCTTGACAGTTAGAACATTCGATTATGTGAACTACGATTTTTGAATTGCAGATTAAATTTCCATTTATTATGAATGCTATTTTGACTCTCCATGCATTGTGTCTTCCTCAAATTTAGATGAGGTTAGTGTGAGCTTTAAGTTTTTGGATTGCTGTTTGCTTTTAACGAAGAATACGTGAAGTCTGAAACTTCTATACAACACAAGTGTAATAATGATAAAATTTTAAATACCAAATTCTGAATCATTTGCAGATCTACTCATTTTATAACACACACACACACACATAATATTTTGCGTGTGAATAAGCTTATCTTGTATTTCCTTCCGTTCATTCAGTATTAGTATATCTGTGACACTATGGACCTTTAGTGTGGTAATATATGGCGGTAGATGTATGTGTGCATATATATGTGTGGTTGCGAGTTAAACTTGAGTGTCGATGCATATTTGTAAATATATGTGTATATGTGCACCTAGACATATCTACGCGGGCGAGTATGTAAGCATACTTTGAATACATGCAGCGGGTGTTGATATGCCTATGCATATATATATATATATATAACGGTAGACATACGAATTGGTGTAGCAACATATGTGTATGCGGATGCGTAAGTTCATATGTGAACAATTGCGAATTGACCATAAATATATATATATATATATATATATATAGAGAGAGAGAGAGAGAGAAGGTGTTCGATGTGTAATGGTTACGGTCGTAGGAAATAGACACTGTGACCCGAGTTCAAATCTTGGACGAAGCTGTTCACATTTTAACAAACGCAAATAACCTTGAGAAAGATATGAATCTAACTATTCTCCATTCAGTTATAGGTAAATGGTAGGGCAGACTGTGTATGGTAACCGGTCTAGGAAAAGGAAAACTATATGTATGTGAATGCGTTTGAGTGTGTTTATCCATGTAGGGGCCAAGACATATTTTTGTGGGTGGGTGTAAGCATATGTTGAGTATGTGGTGAGCGTGGATGAATATGTGTGGCCGTACTTATTTTGCCCGTGGACCACTGATTCACTTCTCCAACTCTAAATAAAGATGGTCAGATAAGCCGGTGAAGACCGCTCGGGCTGCAACTTAAAAGTTTAATTTAATTGATAAACTTTTTAATGTTGTCTGGACACATACAGTCTGGCAATATTTCTATGTCTAATCTATTGGTGGCCTAGACCCGGAAGTAGGGAAAGATTCACTCCTGCATATATACAGATACAGTCAGTTGGTCAGAAGAGATTCGTCCAAGAAAGTTAAAGTGACACAAAGACCCGCGTCACGTCATGTCCGAAAAATTAGCAGTGGCAAGTTAGAATTCGCTTCGACAGTATGAAGCGGTATCAGAGCAAAAGAAACATCCCAAAGTGACCCTAGGAAACGTGCACTGTGGTATGCATCTGCAGAATGCAATAAGATTTGGGTCTGACAGTGTGGTATAACAGAATATGCAAAAGTGCAACGAGGTGCAACAGAATATGCATAGTGCACAATGAGCAGTCCACAAAGCAGGAGAGACGGTTACGTCACTTATTACGAATATACTAAAGCTAATATTGGTCGTTGGTGAGTCGGGACTCGACTAAATATCTTCCCTACCTATAAGCAACCTAACTGCGATTACCATGGTTGTTATAAATTTTCAGAAAAGGTAACAACAGAATGTTAATTTTGGAGTACTTCCCTAATTTATTTATCGATTTTCAATTAATTATTAGTTCAATAAATAAGATGTAGCTGGACACTGAGCTAAATGCGGCTTTTGACTGCATGATTTTGAAGATATACTGGTTAGTAGACTCACTTCATTATAACAAGCATAAAAATCTGAGTATTCCATGATAGATTGGTTTTAATGTCATGTCAACCTGTCTAGGGTTATTTCATGTCTAGAGGTTAGGGAGTTGCATTCATTGTACATTTATATTTACATTTTTCGTTTAGTTGTTTCGGAAGAATTTTAGCTCACAATATCATGATATCAAGTATTCCTATCTAATACAAATAATTTGCACAGTTATATAGTTTCTTGTATTCTTGCCTAATACTAATAATCATGTGGTTTCAAGTAATTATTTCGATGTAATAATAGTCATTTCTTTGTACACAGTTAAATGATTTCATGTAACTGATAAAAATCCTTATTAAACTATTATAACTTCAAGTAATTATTCTTAATAGAAATAAGTTGTATGGCCCTGTCGGCTGCATCTCTACAGAGAGGTAAGACTCCCCCAATGAGTGTCCCGGATATGATACTAAACAATCTGATGAGGAGACTTCAATAATGCTGGAGCTTTAGGCAAAACGGAGTATCCCTTTATTATCATTGCTCCCAGGTTCACTCTGGCCCAGAATGG
This sequence comes from Sepioteuthis lessoniana, assembly GCA_963585895.1. Taxonomy (NCBI): domain Eukaryota; kingdom Metazoa; phylum Mollusca; class Cephalopoda; order Myopsida; family Loliginidae; genus Sepioteuthis; species Sepioteuthis lessoniana. The sequence goes on from OY757907.1 coordinate 127,069,014, forward strand.
AAGCACCTGATAAAGTCCTATCTATGGCTCAAATAGAACTGTTTAACATTTGAACAGTGTGCAAACGAATAACTTATGCTAAGTTGAATCGTTAGAAATAGAACTGTGTGATCATTCACCTGTGTGTAAACAAATGACTGATGTTTAATTGAATTGTTAATTATAACTAGCGATACTTTGAACCATTTAGTTCTGTTGACTTATGCTAAACTGAATTGTTTGAAATAGAACTGCTTGATCATTTAACTGTGTGTAAACAAATGACTGATGTTTAATTGAATTATTTGTAATACATAGCAATACTTAAAAACATTTAACTGTGTGCAAACAAATGGACTCAGGCTCGTTTAAGAATGTAATCGACATAAAGCATTTAGAAATCCTATATTTAATATATGTGTATAAACTAGATTTGGCATTAAATAACCTTCTATAGTTGATATGCCATAAAACCAAACCAAATCAAACAAATTATTTTCGGTAATATGGCATCAAGTATTCCGATCGAATACGAATTTTTGAACAGATTTATTTGACCCAAAGATGAGACTAATTGGTACAACTAATCCGTATTAGAGCAGACCTGGGAGTAATGGCAACGAAACTGTACTTCATACTCTCCAGATATCAAGGACTGGAGTCTCAGCATCAGATACAGTTTAGTATCATATACCCAAGACATCCCCCCTTTTTTGGGGGGTGGGGAAGAGGTCTTATCCTTCTGCAGGAGATATCGTCGGCGTATTTTAAGCCATGACAAGAGAGTATTGGCCCCAGCGGAAGATTTATAGCCATCTCACAACAAAGCAAGATCTTTCCTTTTTTTTCTAACCATTCCCACACTTGTGAGTGAACGCAGACAGTGGCAGGGGTGAAAGCTTAATGGTTCAATTCAGTGTGTCACTGGAAACAAATCTAATGAACTTTTGTAACTTACCGAATAATTGTAATTAATTTACATGATAAACTGCGTTTTTTTTTTATTCTCGTTTATCAGAGCATTAAACTTGATCGCGGCAGAGTTACCAGATTAGGTGACAAATTTTGGAGAGGTGCGATTGTTATATAGTCACATATGTAGATTCACATCTACATACGTGCACATATATATGTAGAATAATTCACAACGACACAACAACAAAGACAGATGCATGAAGGATAACGCAGGAAGACTTCTTTAACAACATATTTACCTCTCACTTTATTGCAAGGGTTCGAAAGGGTTGTTCAAGGTTTGCATGTGAGAGGGTGCTGGAGACCGAACATAAACTTCATATTTTGACCCCACTGTTATGACCGTCACGTTGTGTCTTTCTTGTTCTCCTGTTGTTCAACCGGAGGTCTAGGGCTCACTCTATCGGGGGTTTCCGAGAGCCCCCTCGGTCGGGTGTGGCCTTCCCTACCACATCTGGTCTCTAGCTGTCTGGGAGTCTGCTGGCAACTCCATCGGGGGTTTCCGAGGTCCCCCTCGGTCGGGTGTGGCTTTCCCTACCACATCTGGTCTCTAACTCTCTGGAATTCTACTGGCAACTGCTTTGGCACCCAAAACTCAACTGAGTTAAATAATAATTCAACGCCCACACGATCGCCCACTGGATCTTTGTAATCGAATGTTTAATCGTCATCAAGCGGAAATAACTGTCATGCAGTTCAGAGGTTACTCTCTTCCGGTGCATCACTGTAGTGGCACAATGGGACCTTCACCTTGTCCCATATCATAAGCCTTAATCCGCCCACGCGATCTCTTTCGATTACTGGCCATTGGAATGTGTCACTTCCTTCTGGTGTATCACCTTGGAATAGCATTTTTGGGCCGGGGCGAGGGTCAAAATATAACATTCATCCGTTAATTATTTTTCAAAATTCCACATGTGGAATTTTCTTCACGTTCGTCTCCACAACCCTCACACATATTTTACAGAATAATTTACAAGGACAATAAATGGCTGAAAACATAAAAAAGAATCACTTGAACTACAGCAAACAAAATCTTACTTAGAGGGCGACCTTCTCTCTATGTAACACTTGCCCGGCTAATTATTATCTAAATTTCTCTTACTATCTTTGCGTGGTTGGCCATCTTGACATGTGTGCATCAAGGTACCATACGGATGCATTTTTTATCTTCTCAACACAACGGGCCCTCCATAATTCCTTGAAGAAATTTCAAAACCCTAAAAGGACCATACTCTGGTCCCATATCCTGGTCACAAACTTAGTGACCCTGGTCATTCCAGCAATACATTTCGCCTGGATTCCTCATGACCACACTCCAGTTCTTTGCTCAACAGGTTCCTACCTGGAGTAACCGGAGAATTTCATAAACTATAACACAATATCTTCAAGGCCCAAAGCATTCCACAAAAATCCACAAAAATCATGGCCCAAAACAAAGTATCACAATACATCCGAATGTATCACAATCTGGCACGCATGCAGTAAACCACCTAAAATATTCCACGCAAAATACTAATTAGCAATGTGTTACCCATATTTTTCCATTAAGTTTCTGTTTGGGTTGCAAGCCCTTGAGGAAACATTGGTTTGCAAGCCCTTGAGGAAACAAGCTTTACCTGATCAAACCCGCGCCGGGTTTCTTTTCAATTTAATCAGGAACCCTCGTGGCTACCAATATATAGGCACCTCGCCTTTCCCAGATTCGTTTCACTTTGCCAAATCACACACAAATCCAAAACACCATCGTGACTGAAAGACATAGACATCATCCACAAAATTTTGGAGTAGGCCACGCCTTTTTTCTTTTATTCCATCCTCGAAACTCCAAACTAAAAAAAAAAAAGCCCAATAGGCCCTCAACAGCTTCATGGGTCGGCGAATTCTTCGATAGAATTGCTTTCAACAACAAACTGTAAATCCCCTTGAATGAATGTCTGTCCTACTCTCACGTCAGCCACCGATTCCTCAAAACAGAACCCCCCCCCCAAAAAAAATATTTCCTATTCCACGAAAACCCCAAATTCTAAAAGAAAATTTTAGAATCAATATAATTGCAAATATTTGTAAACCTAGAATAAAATCTTCTGTAAATGGTTTTCGTCAAATTTCATAATATGAACAGGAAAAAAAAATTTTCTAATGTCGCCTTTAAACTCAAACTCAAAAAATTTTTCACTTTACAGTCAAAACAATGTTACAATCACAGTTCAAAAATGTTCAGTTTTCCTTTCTTCTTTTTTTTTCAATCTATGTACTGATGTACTGTCTATTTTACTAAAAATGTCTGTTCTTTCTTTCTTTTTTTTTTTCATATGCTGTGTTCAACAATGTTCAAGTTTCTTCTCTTTTTTTTCTTTCCGTCTTTTTTTTCTGTTGTCCTGTACGTTTTTGTTTTTGTTTTCATTTTTTTTTCTTTTTTTCTTTTTTTTTTTTCATAATAAATTGCTCATTCAATGTCCCTTTTTGTTTCAACCTTATATCTGCCTCTCTGTCTTTACCTTAACACGATAACTATAGGTTCGCTTCCCAGTTTATTCAATTTCAGTCTATAGTATCATAAATTAAGCCTGATTTATAATACAACTCTCTCAATAGCTTACGAGCATTCTACTTTTTTTTTTCTTTTCACAAAATATCCCGGTTTTTTTTTCTAAACAACCCAAACTTTTATAAATTCCGTCAACATTTCCCAATTCAAAATATTTCCGAATCTGCGAATCTTCGCCACACTTGGTTCCGTCAAAATTCTGCGCATCTCTTAATTACATCCAAAACCCTGTTTCAAAATATCTTCCCCGATAACAATCTCAAAGCTTCACTCCAGGGGGAACTCACAAAATACCTGTCTGCCTCGTCAGACACAAAAAATCATCTGTCTCTTAGTTACTCTGCCTCCACGTCAAGACCGTTTTCAAGACAATACCTATGTCTTCAATAATTGATATCAACAATTTCCACAGCAAAACAACCGGCCTGATTCTACCAGCGCCGAAAATATCGATTCTTCCAACTTCATAAATATCGAAAAATTATATGCGCATTATTCAAACCACAAATGTGCGAAATTTTGGGACAAACCCATTGATGCTCCCAGGATTACATTTCTCGGATTAAAATTCTCATTTCCAATCCACAAGTTCCAAACATGAAAACTTGCCCAGAAGATCTTAACTACAGATATGCAGGATTCCAAATCTTGGACTGAAATTCTAATTTTCAATCACCACTTGTCTGGACCAATGAAAAGTTACTACGATTTTTTTTTCACAAAGACCTATTTGCGATAAAAAAAATCCCATTGATAAAATTTATCATAAAATTTATTGTTTACGATAAGCTGTCTATCAAAAAACGGACAGCAACTGTCCCCTAGTCATCTTTTGTTTTCCCTTCTTTTTTCCTCCCTCACTTCGATACAATATTACACATAGCAGTAGTTTCAATTTTTATCTAGGGACCACACATTTTTTTTTAATCATTTCCAATTTTATGCTTCTAGAAAGGCCCTTGTCATTACAACTAATCTTTCACAATTATAATCAAAATTAATCGACAAAGAGATAGAATTATAAGAATGCAGCAATTAACTTACATTTCCTGTTTTTTTTTTATTTCTTTTCTTTTTTCTGCTGTTGGTTTGTTCTTGTGTCTTGTTTTCTTTTTTTTTTTTCTTCTTCTTTTCTTCCAGCACGTTGCATTGTTTTCTTCTTTTCTTTCTGTTATTTCCGCGCCGGTCCGTTCCTCTTATTGTTGATGGTTTGTTCTTGTTTTTATTTCTTTTTACTTCTTTCAATTCCAGGATTTTTCCTTGTCCCTCTTCGTTGATGTCGAGTTGTGATGCTTAAAACTGTCGTTTACGGTAACCAGGTTCGTTTTGAATCCTTGAAGAACTCTGCTGGCACAAGCACCAAATCGGAGTTATGTTATATAGTCACATATGTAGATTCACATCTACATACGTGCACATATATATGTAGAATAATTCACAACGACACAACAACAAAGACAGATGCATGAAGGATAACGCAGGAAGACTTCTTTAACAACATATTTACCTCTCACTTTATTGCAAGGGTTCGAAAGGGTTGTTCAAGGTTTGCATGTGAGAGGGTGCTGGAGACCGAACATAAACTTCATATTTTGACCCCACTGTTATGACCGTCACGTTGTGTCTTTCTTGTTCTCCTGTTGTTCAACCGGAGGTCTAGGGCTCACTCTATCGGGGGTTTCCGAGAGCCCCCTCGGTCGGGTGTGGCCTTCCCTACCACATCTGGTCTCTAGCTGTCTGGGAGTCTGCTGGCAACTCCATCGGGGGTTTCCGAGGTCCCCCTCGGTCGGGTGTGGCTTTCCCTACCACATCTGGTCTCTAACTCTCTGGAATTCTACTGGCAACTGCTTTGGCACCCCAAACTCAACTGAGTTAAATAATAATTCAACGCCCACACGATCGCCCACTGGATCTTTGAAATCGAATGTTTAATCGTCATCAAGCGGAAATAACTGTCATGCAGTTCAGGGGTTACTCTCTTCCGGTGCATCACTGTAGTGGCACAATGGGACCTTCACCTTGTCCCATATTATAAGCCTTAATCCGCCCACGCGATCTCTTTCGATTACTGGCCATTGGAATGTGTCACTTCCTTCTGGTGTATCACCTTGGAATAACATTTTTGGGCCGGGGCAAGGGTCAAAATATAACACGATTAGCGAAACAGTTACCGACGTAAGAAAAGGACTCGGCCACTCGAGTTCAAATTTTAGACGAGGCTGTTTTGATGCCCATCTTGGTCAAATAGTCTGTGACAAGGATGGAGTTGTGGACTGGTGCATTGTCCTGCTGGGAATGCCACTGACCCGATTTGAAGAGTGCTGGCCTCTTCCGACCAAATCTCTTCCTGAACTCCCTTAAAACCTCAACATAGTAACCCTAACCCTAACCCTTTGGCCAATCAACTGTGGTGTATTGACTTCCTTACTCCTCCCACACCTCTCGTCATCCCTCACTGACTCCCTGCCTTGAATCTCTTATGCCACTCAAAAACTGATGCTCGATTCATGTAAGATGGTCGAAAAGTAGTCTGAAGCATTCCATACGGTTCTATGGCACTTTTTCCAGGTTTAAAACAGAATTTTATTGCATATCGTTCTTCTAAAGTGTCCTGACGTCCAGATTGCATTTTTGAAATTCACCAGCTGGGACAATAAGGCTTTAGTAGGGTGAATTCCAAATCCAGCTGTAGCTGTTCATTTAAACCTGAAATCATAAAAATTGATCAGTCATCTCATAAGATGTATAGCAAATAACATACTGAATTTACAAGAGTCTTCCGACAATTTTAAATGCCTGAACAAAAAAGTCTGGAAACCTATTGAATGCACCACGTAAAACACTTTTGAAAACGCAGCAAAAACATTTTATCCTGCAATTTGCAACTCTTCGAGTTACATTTGAAATAAGCTCGAATAACTTGGCCTACTAATGAAAAGAAAGTTAAAAATTAATTATTGAAGGATTAGTACCTAGATATGACTGAACTAAAATGTTAGTTATACGAATTAAACTTTTAAAAAAGTATTTTTTAATTAGGACATTACCAAAGTACATGTCAAAAAACGTCAGCATTTTCATATGGAAAACGGTTCCTGTGAGTATCTGTACGTTCGGTTCAGAATTGACAGTTTAGACCACGAGTAGGAATTAAACTACCTTTGAAGAAAGCCCAAGACTACTAAATTTAAATCCAGGACTACTTGCGACTTTTTGTGCCACTTTTAAAAATAAGGTGGGGTATGTTAAGGTTAATTCAAAAAAGACAGTAACGTTCTTTATAAAGAAAGCGTAAATATATACAGTCAATAGAATTAAAATGATGGTTAGTTGGTTGGTTGTTTTATGGCATATCAAACTTTGTAGGTTATTTAATGCCAAATCCATTTTTATGCAAATAGTCAGTTCTATTTTTCAAAAGTCAGTTTAGCATGAGTACACAGTTTAATTGTCAAAAACATTTCAATTTCAACCTATTCAGATAAGTCAAACAGTTCTAATTCAGTTTATTATAAGTACAGATTTTGTTTACACAGAGTTAAATGTCAAAACTCTATATATAACAATTCAGTTTAGTGTAACTACAGTTTCAATGTCAAAAACAGTTCCATTTCAAACTATTCAGTTTAGCATAAGCACACAGTTTAAATGTAAGTATAGTATAATCGTCAAAAACATTTCTACTTCAAGCTATTCAGTTTAGTCAAACAGTTCTAAATTAAACAATTCAGGGCACCTCTGGTGGTGTAACGGTTAGCAAGCTAGACTAGCAGACCTACACGAGAGAGTTCATGTCTCATTGGGCGCCCCATTCACTCGGCCTTGTGCCACATCAAAGCAAAGCGCTTTGTAAATTACTAAATTAAACAATTCAGTTTAGCATAAGTATACAGTTTAGTTCTATTTAATTCATAGATAGGACCCTTATCAGGTGCTACCACTCCAGGTCAAAGTGGATCTTGATACACAGTGACGAGGAGTCGAGTTGTAAGCAGTACACAGGATGACTTATTTGCTAAACTTGGGTCTTTTTAAAGGTTTTTTATGGATCAAAATGTCTCTTGGGTTTTCCTTAATACCTATTGGTTGAAATATGTCACGTGACACGTGATTTGTTATTTCTATGTATTTGAATTTAAATTTATCTTTTGAACACCTTATTTATCACATTTGCCAGGATCCTATTTTTGTGAATACAGGAGAAGTGAAGTTGATTTCACCACTTGTGAGTTGTGTTAAATATATCGAACTCTTAACGGATAATTTTTGTTACTTAATTTCAATTTGATTGATTAGAAATAAGATGGATCATAATTAAATCGAATCACATGGATATTTATAATTCTGTATTCTAATATCAAATGAGTAAAGTTTTGATTATTTGTCTAGGAATAAATCATTAAAAACATGACTGTGGCATTGAGCACGGGCCTCATCGTGGCGTGTTCTATACGGGGTTTTTGTGTCCAGTGGTGGAGCGCTCTCGACTGGCTGTGGTTGCGTGCTGTACGGTTCGTTCGGGTGTGTTCCACCACTGGATACAACACCTCTGGCTTCAGTGGGGCTATCCCCCCAGGCTTTAACTCTCTTCGGAGGGGTTGGGTTTATCGCCCGGCGCCTGAGGCGCCCCAAAAAGGGGAAGGCCGACGGGACCCGAGGCATTTTTGGAATAGCCTGACACGTGTGGGCTCCGGCCCTGCGACAGGACCCACCTTAAAAAGGCCTTGTGCCACATTCTTACGCTGGTGGGGCGTAAGATAAATACAGCATGGGCCTCATCGTTGTGATATTTTTAGCCCATATCATATGACGTTGAGTTTACTAAATGACAATGAGCTGTTTGCCATAAATATTCATGTCGTGGTAAACTTGTCTTGTAGGCCATGGCTATTTTAACTTCACTGGGTGTCCTACTCTAGGGATATTCATAACCGGAGGACCCTATTGAAAAGGAAATTAGAATGAAAAATAATAAGAAAAATTGGTAGAATAAAATTTGTTGTCCAACCTTGGCGTAAAGAAGGAATGACATATTTTGATAGATTACCAGGCCATTGGCCTAATGAGTAGAGTGTTCGCCAATGGTCTGGGAGACCAGGGTTCAATCCCAGGTCGAGTCATACCAAAGACTCAAAAAATGGTACTTGATGCCGCCTTAGCATTCAGCACTATAAGATGAGGATCAAGAGTAAAGTGGAGCAATCCTGGGAATAGAGTTGCGCCCTCTCTACATCTCGATGTAGTAGCTATAGAAAAGGAAGCCTTCGGGTCACCCTCGACTAAGGTCGCCAACTTTACTTTTACTTACCTTAGCAATGGATAGATGGACAAGCTAAGTTTGGCTACTTTGTTTAATGGCATATCAACCTTCGCGGGTTACTTAAGACTCTTCGGATATTTGTCACTGTCTCCCACCAGACAGGATTCGACACAAGGTCAATGACCTGAAGGTCGGTTATAGTGGGGATTTAGGGGACGGGAAGGTCAGACATGAGCCAAGGCCCGAACCCTGCTGGGCTGTGCTTGTCATCAACGTGCAACGTGGGCCTGATGAGCCTAGCCGGACTTGGATCCAAATCTGGGTCCAGGCACGTATGCTTGATTATTGCTTGAACTGGACGGCAAGGTCCAGTGCTATACTAGGGGGGCAAAGGTGTCAATGATGCAGCTCGCCCACCTGAAGGTGGGAGCCTTACAGCCTCGAGCCTTGATTTCAATGCCCGTCCGACACGAATACCAGACGGTCCAGCTAAAAAGCCGGAGTACAAAGCCAAGAGCAAATGAATGCTTAAAACTCTTTTGGTAGAAAACCAGCAATGATACCACTTAACCCACGGGTGGATTTCATGCCTTTCCCAAGAGTATTAGTCTAAAAGTGTGGTTCATGCCTTTCCCAGGGGTATCAGTCTGAAAGTGGGGTTCATGCCTTTCCCAAGGGTATTAGTCTGAAAGTGGGGCTCATGCCTTTCCCAAGGGTATTAGTCTGAAAGTGGAGTTCATGCCTTTCCTAAGGGTATTAGTCTGAAAGTGGGGTTCATGCCTTTCCCAAGGGTATTAGTCTGAAAGTGGAGATCATGCCTTTCCTAAGGGTATTAGTCTAAAAGTGAACATAATGGAGCAACTGAAACTCAAGCTCGCCTACTTCAAGGCCGCCATACAGCACTTTAGCCATTACAACACGGAGACTTATCCAAGGTAACAGATTTTTAATGATTTATGATTTATGATTTCAGGTTCAAATGAACAGTTACAGCAGCAATTCGAATACACCCTACTAAAGCCTGTTTGTCACAGCTGGTGAATTTCAAAAATACAATAAGAGATTCAAGGAGGGAGTCTGTGAGGGATGATGAGAGGAGTGGGAGGAGTTAGGAAGTCAATAGACTAGAGTTGATTGGCCAAAAGGTTAGGGTTAGGGTTACTATGTTGAGGTTTTAAGGGAGTTCAGGAAGAGATTTTTAATGAATAGACTTAAGACTAAATTATTTTAAATAAAAATTCCAGCTCTAACACTTTTAAAAGTGCGGCAAAAATTTTTATTCCACAATTTGCAACTCTTCGAGTTACATTTGAAATAAGCTCGAATAACTTGGCCAACTAATGAGAGGAAAGTTAAATATTAATTATTGAAGGATCAGTGCTTAGATATGACTGAACTAAAATGTTAGTTATACGAATTAAACTTTTAAAAAGTATTTTTCAATTAGGAAATTACCAAACTACAGCTGAAACTCGAACACTTCAAGGCCGCAATACAGCACTTTAGCCATTACAATACGGAGACTTATCCAAGGTAACAGATTTTTAATGACTACACTTAAGATTAAATTATCATTAATGAAAAAATCCAGCTCAAACCGAAGAGATCCGGGTCTTGTTACTTTGGCCAATGGTTCGGGAGACCTGGATTCAATCCCAGGTTGCGTCATACCAAAGACTTTAAAAATGGTACTTGATACCTCTTTGCTTAACACTCAGCAATATAAGGTACTATCACGGGTAAAGTGGAGCAATCCAGGGAAAGGAGTAGCGGCCTCTCCTGCACCTCGGTGTAGTAGCTATTGAAAAGGGAGCCTTCCGGTCACCCTCGACTACGGTCGTCAACTTTACCTTTATTGCCAGGTATTTGTTGTTGTGGGTGTTATTATCTGATTCAATATTCCGTTCATAAACAATTTTTATGGATTTAGTAAAAATTTTAATCATGAAACAGAAAACATTAAAAAAATCAACCACTCTTATCTTGGTATCCATGGAGATTAAGAAAAAATGTCGACAATATGGAATCAATTTATTTGGGAGCGAATGGAAATTATATTTGGTTACAAGGGGCGTATTAAAAAGTGTAAGAAATTCTGATCGAGACCGATCAAATATTAAATGCTTAATACATACTTATAAACACACGCACACACACACAGACACATACACACATATATCCACACACATATATATATATGTGTGTGTGTGTGTGTGTGTGTAAACTCGTATATCGTGGTCATAGAGTTAATGGTGCTTGGTGACAGTCAGTTTCTCACCATGTGAGTTACTATCAACGTTTAATATGTGTCTACGTTAAACTAACACACACACACACACACACACACACACACATATATATATATATATCATTATGTCGCAAGGAAAATCCGTGGTATTAAGCACGGATTTTCCTGACTCTCTCTCTCTCTCTCTCTCTCTCTCTCTCTCGCCATTTGTCTCCATCATCCATCGCTTCTAGCAGGTCCTCTAGACAGACCCTGTGTCCGTACAGAGCAGTTGCAGATAAATTCTAGTTAGTTGTCCAACACTTGCAAGTCCCTGTGAAGGGGTTCATTGGAGAACGTTGCTTATGAGTTCGTCCTTACTTCTCCAGGAGTGTCCCTCATGACTTGTTTGTCTTATTTGAATTGTTTTTGAGATGAGAGGTAAGTGGCCGTACAGCTGCTGCTTTATAGAATGTTACTTCCAGTATTTATTCAATATAGCTCGTAGCATTCTTGTACAATTCCCATCTAACTTTTCCTCTATAAGCTTACTCAGCGTCCGTAAGGTGCATCCATATAGTAGAATTGACACGACCACAGCTTGGAAAAAATTGAATGTAAACCCGTTACACTCTGGTTAAAATTGAATTTTAACCAGAGTGTAACGGATTTATATTCAGAATTTTCCTTCTCCTAGACTGGTTGCCATACAAAGATCTCCGTCTGTTATATTTAACCATATCCCGTTACACTCTGGTTAAAATTGACTTTGGGTCACTTTCTGTTCTTGCAGGAAGGCTATATATATATATATATACAAAATCAGATAGATAAGATTAGAGACTCGGTGGAAGATAGACAATCCAGGATAGCCTGGCAAACAATAAACGAAGTAAGTAGAAGGAAGAGCACAGCCAAAGCAAAATTGAAAGCTGCGAGCCAACAAGAAAGAGTAAAACTGTGGGAACAGCATTTCAAAAATCTACTAGGAAACCCACCGAAAATAACGGATGAACCGATCACCAGGATTATCAGTAAGCAATTAGACATTAAACTAGGTCCTTTCACCAAAGAAGAACTCGACTTGGTTCTTAGAAAAATTTAAAATAGGAAAGCTGCAGGGCTGGACGAGATCCCCCCAGAAGTGTGGAAGACTAGACAATTCGACGATATACTACTCCGGCAGTCTATAGTCAAAATAGGATAGAAAGATGGATAAAGGGATGCATCCTTCCTTTCCCTAAAAAAGGCGACCTCGGATTAGCCAAGAACTAACACTTACATCCATAGCAGCCAAAATCTACAATGCCCAACTACGAAACCGCATAGAACCCAAAATAGACAACATCCTTAGGAAAAACCAAAATGGCTTCCGGAGAAATAGATCCACCACCTCACAAATATTGACCATCCGTAGAATTCTTGAAGGCGTTCGGGCAAAAAACCTTCAGGCGACATTACTATTTGTCGACTTTACCAAGGCCTTCGATTCCATCCACAGAGGGAAAATGGAACAAATCCTACTAGCATACGGCCTACCAAAAGAAACCGTAGCAGCAATAATGATTCTCTACAGAAACACCAAAGTGAAAGTACGTTCACCAGATGGAGACACGGAATACTTCGACATTGTTGCAGGAGTACTACAAGGAGACACGCTAGCCCCATACCTCTTTATCATCAGTCTAGACTACGTGCGTAGAACGTCGATCGACAAAATCAGAGAAAATGGCTTCGAGCTGACTAAGAAAAGAAGCAAAAAGTACCCCGCAAAAACAATCACAGACGCCGACTACGCTAATGACTTGGCGATACAGGCGAATACGCCTAATCAAGCAGAGACACTACTGCATAATTTGGAACGAGCCGCAGCAGGCATTGGTCTCCATGTCAATGCACACAAAACTGAATATATGTGTTACAACCAAACTGGCAACATTACCACACTAGACGGAGCCTCTCTGAAACTAGTGGACAAATTCACCTACCTAGGAAGTAGCGTCTCATCAACCGAAAAAGACATCGACACACGACTGACGAAAGCATGGACGGCTATCGATAGGCTCTCGATCATATGGAAATCAGACCTGACCGATAGAATGAAAGGCAGTTTCTTCCAGGCAGTGGTTGTATCGATACTGCTATATGGATGCACTACATGGACGCTAGCTAGATGGCTAGAAACTAGGTGGCAACTACACAAGAATGTTGAGAGCAATATTGAACAAGTCCTGGCGACAACACCCCACGAGACACCAACTATACGGCCACTTGCCTCCCATCTCGAAAACTATACAAGTTAGACGAACCAGACACGCAGGACACTGCTGGAGAAGCAAGGACGAGCTCATAAGTGATGTACTCCTATGGACCCCCGCATATGGCCAAGCAAAAGCAGGACGACCAGCTCGAACTTACATACAGCAGCTATGTGAGGACACAGGATGCAACCCTGAAGACCTGCCAGAGACGATGAATGATAGGGAGAAGTGGCGAGAGAGGGTCAGGGATATCCGTGCTGGCGGCACGAGATGATGATGATGATATATATATAGCACTATATATATATATATATATATTGCACTTGGTTCGACACAAACCCACAAAGTGATTTAGTGACAACCAACACTATTATAATATATATATATATATACTTGTATCTGCATATGATTCCCCACAAGTAAGAAAGCCATAAGAGTGAGTTGTTTTTACTTTGTTATTGCGACATAATTGGGCCATTAGGTGAGTCTCATCACCAGATTACTTGCAGGTATTCAACTCACCAGCAACGAGGACAAAACAACCAACAGAACGAACCTTCTCTCTCTCTCTCTCTCTCTCTCTCTCTCTCTCTCTCTCTCTCTAACAAGGATCAGTTCAGAAACGCTAGTAGTAAAGCCCGTATGTTACATATGACGTTTTGTTGGCGTACCCCGACTATGTGATATGTTATGCTACACTAGGCTAGCACTAATACCTTAGCTAGTTTAAATCTAATGTCTTTACCAAACACAGTGACCAATATAATAGGGTGTTTTATTTCTCGCACTCGACATTTTTTACGTCGATTAATGAGCATTTAAAAAGCTAATATGACGGATTTTAATGACTGAATGTTATTCTTCAACAACTGAGCTGTCTTTGTCGATGACTTACATTAAGTTTATTTCGAGAAGCATATCGCAAAATACGGCCATTCTATCGAGTCCAAAAATACTCCAGATTTTAGTCAGGGCGTTAATATCGATTTAGAAGATAACTTATGATAAAAATAACATAAGCCATTATTTATCTAAACATATTTTTAAACAGCACGAATACCAGAACTTTTATCGCTAATCATTGAAATATCTCGACCAATAAATTTTAATGGTGTAAAAAATGGAACATTGCAGAGAGGTTTGCTTGCGCAATAACATTCAAATGCGCAAACAAATGCATTTCCCAATTCAGTTTGCAACTTATTAGTAATAATACGAGGTTCCCGCTAAGTTTTATCTTTATAATGAATCAACAGACTAGTTAACTGAAGGCTGTAGAAAATACTGACTGAATCTCTGCAGATGGGTAATACGCCCTCCAATAAGTGTCTTGATTATGATACTAAACAATCTGTTGGTGAGGCTCCAGTTATGCTGGAGCTTTGGGGAATGTAGAGTATCCCTTCATTGCCATTGTTCCCAAGTTCATTCTGGCTCGGAGTGGTGGCACCTGATAAGGTGCTATTTATAGGTTAAATAGAACTGTTTGACATTTAAACTGTGTGCAAACAAATAACTTATGTTAAATTGAGTTGTTAGAAATAGAACTGTTTGATAATTTAACTGTGTGTAGACAAATGGGAGATATTTTATTGATTTGTTATCATATTTACCACCGTCTCCGCTCGGGCAGGATATGACACAAGGTCAATTTTTAAGCGGAGCTTAACAGGTTTGAATTTAATTTTATTGATTTGTTATCATATTTACCACCGTCTCCGCTCGGGCAGGGTATGACACAAGGTCAATTTTTAAGCGGAGTTTAACAGGTTTGAATTTAATTTTATTGATTTGTTATGGATGAATAGCAATACTTGGAATCATTTAACTGTGTGCGGACGAATAAATAGTGTTCAATAGAATAATCAGTGTTCAATATCAATACTTGTAAGCACTTCACTGTGTGTAAACAAATGATTAATATTGAAGATAATTATTAATGTGAGGTAACAGTAATTCAAACAATTCAACTGAGTAGAAACAATAGCAATTACAGCATAAAAACAAATTAGTTTTAACTCATTTAACAATGAAATTTCCTACAAACTATCCACTTACAAATCATATGAATATCCATTTAAATGTGTGCAAATAAATGTCAAATGTTAAATTGTTACTGTTGCATAGCAATACTTGAAATCATTTACGTTTGTGCAAAAAATGCTTTATTGTCAATAGAATTAATTATATTAGATATGTAAAATAATATGGTATGTCAAGTTGTAAAGAGAGAAGAAAAATAGAAGAAAAAGAAGATAGAGTCTACGGAACGGCCAGCTGACCTCTGGTGAGTCAGACCAAAGCACTGGTTTTAGGTCAGCCACTCACAGGTGAATGTTTGCGGTAACTGAAAAGGACTAGAAAAACCGGAGGTCCCAAATTTTCTGCGCAGGTTTGGAACCACTGGAAACAGATATGGTCCTCTCTCCGACACCAGGCGGAAGTAAGAGGACGACTCGGGTTGGAAAGTTAGTTGGCAGCCGGACGCGAAGAGGTAAAGATGAGAACGGACATTAGCCAGGATAATGTGAAGATAGTTGAAAGTTGAGAGACCACATTTTAGGGTCAGCTCCAAAAGAGGGTCTCACACCTGGCATGAACCTATGAAGACAAAACCAGCGAACAAGCACGTTAGAATTACAACAGAAAACTCAGAAAAAAAAATTCATGGTTTGTGTCTGCCCTATCTTTCTCCTCATGACATGTTTCTCTTTATCAAGCGAACACTGTCGACTCAGCTTTCTTACTCTGTTTTTTCTTTCGACGACCACTTAAAAGGTGTTGTTGCGAATAAACTTTTGTGTTAGTGAACTAAGACTGAGTTTCGTGTGTTCGTCAACTTTTTCCACGGCGAGGTTACAACAGGGTCCGGCTACTACTTAAAACGTTGCAATGCAGCCATTAACCTATTCAAGCACGTGGTAATACATCTTCCTATTTGGCGCAGTAACATTACAAACGTCTATTAGATACCGTTATAGTACAGATAGCAATAATGGAAACCATTTAACTGTGTGCAACAATGAGCTCAGACTCGTATAAAAATATTATCAACAAAACGTTTACTAATCATTTAATGTATATGCATAAACAGGATTTGGCATTAAATAACCTACAATGGTTGATATGCCATAAAACCCAACCAAAACAAATCCTGTATGTTTAGTACATATGTATAAAGAGAATTTGGCATGAAATAACCTACAATAACCTACAATGTTGCCATAAATCCCAAACAAACCAAATCCTATATATATATATATATATATATATAAAGAGAATTTGGCATTAAATAACCTACAATGTTTGACATACCATAAACCCAACCAAACCAAATCCTGGATATTCAATATATATATATATATATATATATATATATATATAAAGACAATTTGGCATTAAATGACCTACAATGTTTGATATGCCATAAAACCCAACCAAACTAAATCATATATATTCAATATATATATGTATATAGAGAATTTCGCATTAAATAACCTACAATGGTTGATATGCCATAAATCCAACCAAACTAAATCCTGGATATTTAATATATATGTACAAAGAGAATTTGGCATTAAATAACCTACAATGGTTGATATGCCATAAATCCAACCAAACTAAATCCTGGATATTTAATATATATGTATAAAGAGGATTTGGCATTAAATAACCTACAATGGTTGATATGCCATAAAAACCAACCAAACCAAATCCTGTATATTTAATATATATGTATAAAGAGAATTTGGCATTAAATAACCTACAATGTTTGAAGTGTCATAAAACCCAACCAAATCAATTTCCCTATGGTGAGGACTATTAAACGATGATTATTGAGTTAGTTACCTTTTTCTTTTCCTTTGCAATTGATATAGGTACTTCTGTTTTGCTTGAAGGTCGGTAGTATATTTAGTTGAATTCTCACTCGCCAAGGTCCAATATTCACATAATTATATCCGTGATATACTAATATTGAATTAACGGAAGGAAAGACTAGATAAGCACATTTACATATACGGAAAAATTTAATATATACATGATATACATGTAGTATCGAAAACAATGCACAAACGTGTCTTACCAGCTAGAAACATGCCGAAACAGTTCTATAAACAAGTAGTATATGTAAGAGGGTCAAATTTTTTTTTTTTATATTACTTGATGAAGAACACTAAAATGGCACGAGCCATGTTGGCTTTACCGTTCAATGACCAAATTGGAAATACATCTCTGTTCAAAGAACAGAGACAAAAGAAGATGAGAATAGGTTTTTTCGGATGGTCATTAACCACCGAACAGACAGACCCGTTCTCCTAGGGAGACAATTATTTATAAACACAAATTTCGCAAATCGGATCTGAATCGATATCAAGCTTAAAAGACGCCAAATGAGGTCTTTAAGTTCTCTTAACATGCAGATGTTAAGGCTCGCTTTGCATATCAATTATCGTCATGGAAAATGAAATCAGTGATCCAAGTTCAAATCCTGGACAAGGCTGTTTGCGTTTTAATTCGTTCTAATGCTTTTGAGAAAGATCTTTGGTTAGCCAACTAGTCTACGAGAAGGAAAACCTTGTATTAAAAACCTGTTTGGTTCTGTTAAAAAAATTAACCTTGTGTAGTACCCGACTCTTGGCGGAGGGGTTTGGTAAATACAAAAAATGCAAAAATTCCTACGTGTTCAATTTATGCTAACCGGCAGGGTTAGGGTTAGGGTTGGGTGAGACGACGTGGTGTTGTTGCATTCATGCAGGACTGAGATATTGTATTAAGTGAGTTCGAACTCCAGTCACTTTCGGCCTAATGCCCTTGAGAAAGGTACGAACCCTCTTATCCCCATTAGCTATGGGTTAAATAGTACCACAAGAGTTCTTCTATAAAGATGCCTTTGACTTTGAATAACTAACAAAAGTTGATATGCCATTAAAAAAAAATTATAACCCAACCAGCATTACTAATCTAATATCTAAAATCAATAAAACTTTTTATAAAAATTGCAAAATGGTTATCGTAGACTTCAAGATCGATATAATGAACTCAGAGATTGGTTAGGCCTATTTTCGTTCTAATAAGAAAATAAAATTTCCGAAGCGAGATAAATGTTAAAATTCTTATGACCTGACCCAGTCGGCTAAGAGGGAGGGGGTGTAGAATACGCCAACTTCATCTTTGCAGGGGAGTAAGGCTCTCCAACGAGTGTCCTTGTTATGACACTAAACAATCTGATGGTGATGCTTCAGTAATGCAGGAGTTTTGGGCAATGCAGAGTACTCCTTCATTGCTATCGCTCCCAGGTCCACTCTGGCCAGGAGTGGTAACACCTGATAGGGTCCTATCTATGGGTCAAGTAAAACTTTTTAACATTTAAACTGCGGACTTATGCTAATCTGAATTGTTTGAAATAGAACAGTTTGATCATTTAACTGTGTGTAAACAAATTGATAACGTTTAATTGAATTGTTAGTAATACATTGCAATATTTGAAGGAATTAAACTGTGTGCAAACAAATGATTAATAGTAAATAGAATTATTCGTATTAGAAATAAGTGAAGCCATTTAACTGTGAGCAAAAAAAATGAGCCCAGGCTTGTTTAAAAATGTTATCTACAAAACGTGTTTACAAATCATATATGTTTAATATATATGTATAAAGATGATTTGGCATTGAATAACTTACCAAGGTTGATATGCCATAAAACTCAACCAAAGCAAACCAAAGCAAACCAAATCCTATATATTCAATAAATATGTATAAAGAGTATTTGGCATTAAATAATTTACAATGGTTGATATACCATAAAACTCAACCAAATCAAATCCTATATATATTCAATAAATATGTATAAAGAGGATTTAGCATTAAATAACTCACAATCGTTGATATGCCATAAAACCTAACCAAAACAAACCTTATAGATGTAATATGTATGTATAAAAAGGATTTGGCGTTAAATAAACTACAATGGTTGATATGCCATAAAACCAAATCAAACCAATCTTTAATGACCTGAAAGCCCAAACGTTTGTTTAGAATAACAGTCTTTGACAAACCGGAATCACTGTACGTGTCCTTTAAACTTTGAATTGCCAATGAATCAATCCAACAAGGGTGATTGAAAGGTTTACAATGAAAATGTATTGAAAATGATAACTTTCAAATTTTATACACAATCAATATGATAATGATTAGCTGACACTAACGTAGAGGCCGATATTACATATTACTTTCTTTCTCACATTGATCTTTATGAGATAAATTACAATGTTTAATACTTTTCCAAGTTGTTTTTTGTATTAGTAAACTTAACAAATACGTAATTTCTTTTTTTATTAATAAATAATTTTGAGGATTTTTCGATGGAGCTCAAGGTTTTAAAGAGTGTCAAAAGTTAATTACAATAAAATGAAGACATTTTTTTCGTCGATATCTAAATTTTTCATTTTGTATGATTGTAGTATTTTACACCACTGGACAAATATCGAAGAACTCGTAGATATATAAAAATATAATTCATATTTTTATTCTTCGTCGGCGACGATTGTGTGCAGTAGGAATACAGTTAGAGAGAGTTCGCTCATATATTTCTTCTGTGGCGGAACTCTTTTTGTGAAGTGGTGTAGCGGCCGGAGAAAACACACGAGGAGCTGACAGGTCTGCTTGAGTGACCAGCGGGTATCAGCCTTCAGTTCAAAATTACAGACCTTATATTGTATTTTCAAGTCCCATGTGGAAGTATGAACATCCTCTTTGCCTCACGTATTTTTCTGTTTATGGCTGGTTATCGGAACTTACATACTTCAGTTTTTTTCCGGTAATTTGTTGATCTTATCTGCGAACGGAAATATCTGTCACTCTATCCATAGGCAATAAATTATATTCTCTTTCCTGTGAAACCACTTTGTTGATGTTATCTTGCGACCGCATTGAATCTGCTAAGTTCATCGTCGCCAGCTAAGCTAGTATATTACATGATGCGTCTCTTTTCCGACAAATTCGTAATCATATCAGTCAGCATTGTATCGTCTGGAATTACCGCTACGCATCCCGCTGTCCATTGAATGTGGTAATTCTGTTGCAATCCTATCGGTAGGACAAGTCAAAATTATTATTATTATTATTATTATTATTTCACTTTATGTTAGTTTTTCAAACCAGCGTTAGTCGGTGGTATTTCACGGGAGTCTGAGTGACAAAAAGTCTCTACAAGTCTCTGAGACTCTTCTGAGTATTCGAGCTATTTTAACAATGCTGTAGTCTGGATAGTTTCCATTCTTCCACTGATTTCCAATTCTTCCAGTCTTTTTTCCTGGACTTTAGAGACCATTCCAAGTGTACCAACTACAATTGGTATCACCGTCACCCTCATGTTCCTCAATTTTTTCAATTCTCTGACAAGATCCAGGTATTTGTCTGTCTTTTCGCTTGGCCTTATGAGTAGAGTGTTCGCCAATGGTCCGGGAGACCAGGATTCAATCCTTAGTCGAGTTATACCAAAGATTCAAAAAATAGTATTTGATGCCGCCTTGTTTAACACTCAGCATTATAAGGTAAGGATCAAGGGGAAAGTGAAGCAATCCAGGAAATGGAGTAGCGCCCTCTCCTACTCCTTGGTGTAGTAGCTATTGAAAAAAGAGCCTTCGGGTCATCCTCGACTATGGTCGCCAACTTTACTTACTTTTACTCTCTGAAAGTTTTTCAAACCAGCGTTAGCTGATGGTCTTTCATTCGAGTTTGAGTAACAGCAAGTCTCCTGAATTCTCCAGGACTCTTCTTAGTAGTCCCGCTGATTTTAATAATACTGTAAGCCTGGATGGTCTTCACTTGTCTTTTTATTTCCGTGTTCACCAGTCCCTTTAGTAATCCTTTGGGGATTGTTCCAAGTGCACCAAATACAATTGACATGACCGTCACCTTCATGTTCCATAGTTTTTTTAGTTCTCTGGCAAGGTCTAGGTATTTTTCTATCTTTTCGTTTACACAGCTTAGTTCTATTTGACCCATAGATAGGACTCTATTAGATGCTGCCACTCCGGGTCAGAGTGGACCTGGGAGCGATGGCAGTAAAGGGGTACTACATATTCCCCAAAACTCCAACATTATTGGAACCTCACCATCAGATTGTTTAGTGTTATATCCAGAACACTCTTACCCCTCTGCAGGAAAGCAGTCGGTGTATTCTATGGTCCCCACTCCCAGAAAAAATGGAATAGAGAATGAAGAAATATACTACCCTCCATATACAAGCAAGTTTAATAAATCTCGTTATGCAAAAGATGAAATGATTTGTAAAAAAAACATAGGAAAGTTCACCCCTTGAAATTTTCTTCATGATGTACTTTTTGATTATTGAACTTAGATGTCATCATTGCCAATTTTCGAACCCTCTTAATTGATGAAATGATACTGCTTGAATCACTAAATCAGTTTTAAGGGGAGATAATTTAACATGTTTTGGGGGATTACTTTCATATGGTTTTTTACGAAATCATTTTATTTTTGTACAACATGTATCACTAAATTGGAAAACTGCTACATGACAACTCAAAATATAAGTGTGCGTGTGTGTGTGAGAGAGAGAGAGAGAGAGAGAGAGAGAGAAATATTACTTTAAAAACAAAACTGAGTATTAAGTAGTATTCATATTATATATATATATATATGTATTATTATTATTATTATTATCATTATTTACTCCTTTAGAGTTTTTCACATCAGTGTTAGCTGATAGTTTTTCACAGGAGTTTGAGTGACAGCAAGTCTCCTCAAGTCTCCAGGACTCGTCTCAGTATTCTGGCCGTTCTCAGCAATACTGTCGTTTGGATAGTCTCTACCCGTCCGCCATCTTCCAAGTCCTCAAGGCCTTTCATGTTCCACGGTTTTTTCAATTCTCTAGCAAGGTCGAGGTACTTATCCTTCTTTTCACTTTCCTTCAGATTTATTCTGTGGTCCGCCGGGACAGCAAAGTCTACAATTTTTCAGATTCTCTTTTTTTTTTGTTGATGATTATGAGGTCTGGTCTTCTGGTCGGGATTAGGTGATCAGTTTGTATGTTAAAGTCCCATATGAGTTTATGCGAGTCATTTTCTAGGACAGGTGCCGGGTTGTGCATATACCATTTGTTTGTATGGCCGAATTGAAATTTCCTGCACATTTCCCAGTGGATCACCGTGCCGACCCAGTCATGTCTCGCCTTATACTCCTTCTGTGCAAATTTGCAGCATTCGCTTATTATGTGATTGATCGTTTCGTCTCTGTCACCGCATCGCCTACATTTACAGTTTTGTTGCGTCTTATCTCGCTTTGATATGTTTGGTTCTTATGGCGTTGTCCTGTGTTGCTATTAGGAGGGATTCCGTTTCTCTCTTAAAGTTTCCTTTTCTTAGCCAGGTCCAGGTTTTCTGGTGTGAAATGTTGTTTATTAGACGTTTAAAGCGGCCATAGAATTATTATTATTATTATTATTATTATTATTATTTAATCCTTTAGAGTTTTTCACATCAGTGTTAGCTGATGGTTTTTCACTGGAGACAGCAAGTCTCCTCAAGTCTCCAGGATTTTTCTCTGTATTCTGGCCGTTCTCAGTAATGCTGTCATTTGGATAATCTCTACCCATCCGCCAACATCCAAGTCCTCCAGGCCTTTTAATAATCCTTTTGTTATTGTGCCAAAAGCACCAATCACAATTAGCACAATCGTCACTTTCATGTTCCACAGCTTTTTCAATTCTCTAGGAAGGTCGAGGTACTTATCCTTCTTTTCACATTCCTTCAGATTTATTCTGTGGGACAGCAAAGTCTACAATTTTGCAAATTCTCTCTTTTTTTTGTTGATTGTTATAAGGTCTGGTCTTCTGGTCGGGATTAGGTGATCCGTTTGTATGTTAAAGTCCCATTACTATTATTATTATTATTATTATTATTATTATTAATATTAATATTTACTAACTTTATAAGATATTGTAAATAAGGGAAACGCTAAAATAGATATAAATGCCCTAACAAATTTTGAATTCTCATAGATCAGAAGTTCACATGAGAAACGGCTGAAGAGTCGCTAATAAAAGAACATTGATCAAAGAGAAAAATTATATATAATTTTCATTAAATAAATGAATATTCTACGTCATCAGTTAACGTTTTGTCACCTTTTTTTATACCGTATCAATTCTTTTAAAAACAATTGTAAAAACTTTCTGAAAAATTTTCTTCGCAAATAATTTTTTTCTGAGTTTGACCTAATGCCAAAACTAGTTGAGAACAATTAAAAAATAAATAGATAACACAAAAAAGAAATATTCCGGTTTGTTTTCTTACGTTTGTTCATCTATCTATCTATCTATTTATCTATCTATCTATCTCTCTCTCTCTCTATAGATATATATATATATATATATATATATATATAATGCAGTAATAAGGTTTGCTTTATATCGCAGAAGGAGCATCTTCATAAAATAGAAGCTGTCTTGCCTCGCATCTCTCAAACAATCAAAGACGAACAAGACATGTCAAGAAGAAGCAAGGACGGACGCATTAGTGACGTTCTCCTGGTAGACTATTACACGTGGACATACCAATGTAGACCGTCTAGCAAAAACTTTGATCCATCAGATCTGTGTTGAAACTGAGTACCGTCTAGAGGAGCGATGACCGATGGGGAGAGATTGCAATAGAGAGTCAAGGGCGTCCATACTTGGTTTTGGAAGAGATAATGTCTTTGGTCGACAAGCAAGTCTGTTTCCATAGCTCCCGTTTTTCTGTATTATATTAATCTTATTGTATTATTAAGAGATGACTTTTTCAGGATTGGCAGTCTTCACGTCACAATAATCGACTTTGACACGAGGCAAAGTCACCAGGTCTTCTCGCTGCATGTTGCTGGTAGAAAAAAGGATTGTATTCAAGCTCGTCTGTTTCTGTTTCCGGTTTCCAGTACTAACAAGCTTCCTCCACGGACCGGTTAAGCCGTCTGACCAAAGGGCAAATAATTGCATATTTTTATGCTGGAAAGTACAGATAGAAATAAATTATATTTTGAGTGGTGACAGAAGTCTTATTCAATAACAATTAAAGCGAAAAACTTTGTCAATGAAAAAATAAAATAAAAAGATTTGAATTGTCTTTTCTACTTTTTCGTATACCTCTTTCCATTTTTTAAAAATCTATTTAGCTTTCTTCCTTTCTTTCTCACACGATGCTTTCTTTTCTCTTCTCTTCCCTTCTTTTCTGCCTTCCTATTTCCCTCTTCTTTTTTTCTTCTTTTTCCTCTCAAAATATTCCCGCTTTATTTCCAAATTCAACTGCAACTATCAGCAAAAATAGAAACAAGACATCGACAAATAAACGTTTGCATCATTCTGGGTTTTTTTTTTGTTGTTGTTGTTTTTTTGTTTTTTTTAATGAGCTTTTATTCAAAAGACAAAATGTCTTCTACATAATTAGTTGAGAATTATTACTGAAGTTGTATCACGCAACATCAACATTCTGCCATCTTTTCTTGCATGATTCGCCATAATTAAACTGTCTAGATTTAGGCCAAATTGACTTTCTCTTCGTGTTTTCTTTTTGCTGCTATTCATTGTAATTTTGAAAAATAGAAAATGCATACTTTTATTAAAAAGTTGCATGTACGCTTATGTTTTTAAAAATTATATCCTTGATTATTTCTGACACTGGTCATCAACATTTTTATTTATAATTTGAAATATTTTCTATGCGATGAAGCACTCTCTTAGTTGTATGTCTCGGTATACTACAACTAAGATGGATGATAATTTGCCACACACTTTCGATGACAAGTCGAATCACCCTTTCCCCTTAAAAGATGGATACGAAACAAGATACGAAGTTCGTTCAAAAAGTTCTAAGCCTCACTCAGAATGAAGAGCCTAAGCTGAATTTTTTTTTTGTGGCAATACACTACCACTTCTTGTAAAAATAGAAGAACTGATAATAGCTTCTGTGAATTTTGAGGGTTTTTTTAAATAATTGGACATAGACGTGTCCCATAATCTAATAGATCATAGAAGTACCACACCAAGTAAATGCCCTGTCGGTGGGGCAGAGAATAAAAGGACTGCGTCTTCTGTAGAGGGGTTAGAGCTCCCTTCAAAAGAGGTGTCCTAGATACAACACTAAATTGCATCTGATGATGAGGCTTCAATTCTAAAGGTCTGGGGCTCGTGAAGTACTCCTTCTTTGCCATTACTCCCAGGTCCACTCTGATCTGGAGTGGTAGTACCCATTAGGGTGCCATATACGGGCCAAGTAGACCTGTTAAAAGTTATTCGTATTCGATAGGACCGTGTGTAAAAAAGACTGTTAAGAAAAAACAACACAAAAAAATGTAAATATGAATGTATAACGAACGTAACTCCATAATCTCTTGATGTAAAATAACCCAAGACGTGTGGAAATGCAATTAAAACCAATCAATGAATCAATCTTATTATCTGATATTTACAGCTATATGATTAAAGTACCGTTCTGTTTTGAATTGTTCTACCCGGAAAGCAAGGGAGATAATCTTTTACAATAGTAAAAAGAAAAAAAATACTTACAAATCGAAGTCAAAAGGAAGTTTCCTTAGTGGCCAATCTTGCTCTCGAAAACGCAATATACGCAATAAACAATGATTCTATCTTTCACTACGGTATGTAGAGATTTTTTAAATGAGCTCAAATTGTAAATATCTATCAACTCTGTTTTACGCGGTTTAAATTCGAGAGATTTTTGTTGAATTGAAATAATGGTAAATATCTTCGGACATTTTTCTGACAAAAAGATTTGCGTATTTACTATTTCTTCTCTTGTTGCGGTTTTTGTTTTTGGGTTTTTTTTTTCCAAAAAAGAAGTCGTACAACATTATTTCAACAACCGCAGTTCCCATGAAAAATAAGATAATTGCGTTAACCATTAAGTCAGACGCAATTTCAGACATGTCTGCCATTTTTCTTCTAAAATATTTGCTGATTGTTTTCCTTTCGCATTGCGCATTGGGTGTTTCTGTCTTCTCACTTCTGCAAATGAATACATTTGATATTGTCTACGCTGCACAGATTTCAATGACAAAACATTTCGTAAACGCGAGGGCGTGATTTAATCCAGATTTTTGCATATCCTTTTTAATGTTTTGAGCCCAGCCCGAAATATATCTTCGAAAAATCTTAATGTCGTCCACTGCGCATGTTCCGACTCCTCAGCTACACTGCATTTAAATAAAGAATATACACTTCTTTATTTTCTACTTGTTTTTATTGTTTTATTTGTAGACTGATCTTTTTAAAAACTTAATGACATTGGAGCAGTTTTATTTTTCCTGTTAGGCATAAATTAAAAACATCAACCAATTAGATTTCAAATAAATGAATTCAAATGCTCTTTCTTCCGTTATTGAATGGCTGAGTTTCGTTGTGTAATCCCTTTTATTAGATATTAACAAATGAAGTACTGAAAAGTGAATCGAGCTATTTATAAGATTTCTGGAAACAGCGTTTTACTGCTCTAGAGAGAATGAATAATTATCTCCCTTTGACGTATCTGTAGGGTGCCTCGTAGGATGTTACATGTAAATCGCAGAAACACATTCTCGAACTCTTTTGCTTGTTTTTTGAACAGGAAAACCTATCTATGACCTTAACAGGAAACGGTAAGTCACGTGGCTATTTCACTTTTTCTCATCAAGTAAGTTTTTCTCTATTTTTGTGTCCCTTCTAATTACTGCTTATTCATGGAACAATAGGTGAGTAGCTATAATAGTTGGGACACGTTTGTTTATTCTTTCTAATTAATACCATTGGTATGTATGTTATGTATATAAAAAGTCTAATTTCGTTTATCGTGTATTTCCTTCAGTTGTGTTCAGTGTTAGTATATCACAGATATATTAATACTAATATTGGTCCTTGGTGAATGATGACTCGTCTAAATATCGTACTTAACGTCAATACCATTAAAAATATTATGACGTAAAAAAGAATGAGAATTAATATTTATTTATTGCGGATTTTTTGTCCTCATCTTGGTAGTTTTTTGTGTTGTTTCTTCTTTCACAACGTTTCGGCCAAATTTCACCTCTGGCCTTCTTCAGGTGATTTACCGCGACCTCGGATAGGAACGATGCGTCTTGTAACCGTATCCCCAGTAATTACTGCCTTCCATAGGTCGCGGTAAATCACCTGAAGAAGGCCAGAGGTGAAATTTGGCCGAAACGTAGTGAAAGAAAAAACAACCCAAAAAAACTACCAAGATGAGGACAAAAAGTCCGCAATAAATAAAAATTAATTCTCAGATTAAGAAGCCTCATCTCAAAAATGATTCCAATTAAAGACAATTACAAAAATTCGTTATGGACCCGACTATGGAAAACCAGATAAGGATTTATAAGACCAAAAAATCTATCCTTGATCGCCCTTCGGGGCCCGGGGAGCATTTTCAGAAAATAGCGGTTTCAAATCCTACCCAAGCCGGCCAGAGGTTTACTTGGTCAAAAAACGTGGTGCGATAGACAACAACTATGGAAGGCAGTAATTACTGGGGATACGGTTACAAGACTCATCATTCGTATCCGAGGTCGAGGTAAATTACCTGAAGAAGGCCAGAGGTGAAATTTGGCCGAAACGTAGTGAAAGAAGAAACAACACAAAAAAAAACTACCAAGATGAGGACAAAAAATCCGCAATAAATAAAAATTAATTCTCCGATTAAGAAGCCTCATCTAAAAGACAATTGTAAAAAAGAATATCATGTCATATAAAAGCAAGTTTTCTTAGCAATCAGGACTCACCAAAAGACAGATCCCTCTGCTGTCTAGAAATTTAGTTGCCAGCACAAAACAATAACTAAAAACCTGGAAACCACTTTCGGTGCCAATTTATTAAGATATAATCAGGATTTATTTAATACATCTGTAACACTATATAGGTGGCCCGCCAAGCAGACGATTCCTTTGTCTGTTTTGGCGCGAAACCAGGCAAAGGGTTTTTGGACCTGAAATCTCGCCGTATCCGGAAGTGGTAAGGGGACACGAAAGAGAGTTGGTTGGAGAAAGGAGCGGACAGCAGTTGGCGTGGAACCACGGACAGGGGCAGTCGACACTGGACAAAGGAGCTGGCAGGCAGTTGGCGAGACGACACGGAGAAATGCGGTCGACTCCGGACACAGTAGCAGAAGATAGGGTCCAGCGAAGAAGATCGAGTCAAGATGTTGGCATTCCAGTTGCTTTGTGGAATTTTCGCTAGTAATCCATGCTAGCGTTAGTCCATATATGCTAACGGAAATGTAGTGTTGCATACTCTCCTTCTGCTCTGAGTTAACCCCAAGCATTGTTCGTGTTTGTTCGTTTGTCCTTCTATTTTCTCCTGCCCCCTCGATCGTATTCTTGTAGTGGCAAGAAATGTGCGTTCCCCCCCCCCTCGGAACCACTAGTTGATCACCGGCCAAGAAGTGAATGGTTAGAAGTAGGATGTAATGTGTGTGGGGGCCGACGGGGGGGGGTCGTTACACATCAACACTCTTCTAAAAGACTAATTATTGATTTTGTGAGGGCCACTCCTTCGTGTGCCATAACAACCCAGAGTGGTAGTTCTTCTAGGGATCCATCTACGATTCAAATAAATCTGTTTGAGATAATCTTTAAAATTATCTTAAACAACATTAATTTATTGGCTCTTAAAACTATGATGCGATTTAAGTGACGTCCCACTAAGCCAGGTTGCGACATAAGGTTTTTTTATTGGGAGGGTGGCAAAAATCGGGACTCGTCCGTGGTGGTCAAAAAATGCATGATCCCGTCGGCATTCCCTTACAAGTACCAAGTGATAAGCTCAGTCCTGTCAAACAGGTATTGCCTAGGGGAAGACGGGCCCCTTGGGACCAGGCGATTCAAATCACCAAAACTCACCCGATACGAACATCAGACAGGCAGGTAAGCCGACGAACTATTAACCTGTTTAAAATGAATGTGAACTCCTTGTAATAGTTAGTAACTTATTTGTATTAGATACGAATCGACTAAAAGTTCATTTACCTGACATCCAGGTTTTCTGGTCGGATTTCTTGGCGGGGGTGGATATCTATCTTATCACAGACTAGATTTGCTCTTGCATAGATTAACTCATTCTGTCCGATGATGTTGTCTGTTGGGATATGTTAAAATACTTTATTTACTTTTTCGGTCTCTAATTTTTTTCTCGTCTTGATTCTTTAGGGATGGCAATGAAGTCTTCAGTAATCTTCTGTTCACTTTTGATTCTTTAAAAGTTAATTCTACATTTTTCCTGCTTTTGTACCAACATTCATGCTGTTGTGTTAAATTCCGTGTTGATTTGGTTTTCAGTATTTTTTGTTTCAATTCGTTTAGGGAGCTTTCTTTGAGTATGTTTTTCACGATGTACCTGTCCACATATTTCTTAAATCAGCCTTTTTAAAACCATCTTTTTTGTGTGGCATTGTATTAATTTTCGTGGATTCTGTCCAGATCTCTATCATCTTTTTCCTATAACCTCTTTGCGTAGGTTTGCTTTTAAAATAATAATTGATTTCTTTTTTGTTGTCTTCTCTTGTCCTTTTTTCCTTTATTGTCTGTCAGATGCATTGTTGCTTTGGTCTTTGAATACATGAAATTAGAATAGCCAACATTCGCAGGACGCCAATCGGACCCCGTCTGTTGGCTATCGAGGGAGCACCTGTTGAACATGACACTCATATCTATCATTTTAGCCCCCCGTTGATTTGGATTTGGATGTGTCATTTTTCATAGGTAGTATATTCTGTCTATACCAGACCCGGGGGTTGACTAATACCTGTGTTCCTGATTCAGAAGTGACCTGGTACTCTCCTTTGAAAGAAGACACTTTGGCGGTCCACAAAAAAAAATTAAAAGGGAATATTTGAAGATATCTACGCCTTTGAAATTTTAAAGTTTTAACATGGAAAAAGTCTGGCGCCTCTATTTCTATAATCAAATTCCATTTTGATGAAATACAGATTGAACGGACTCCCTGACAGCGCCACAAAATCTTTTCTAGAAATTTGTGGAGGATCCCAGTACACTCTTAAATGTTCATATTATAATGTTTCTGATAAACACTATTTTCTCGAACTGAAGCCTTTATTTGAACCACAAAGACACATGGCAAAGTGGTTAAAGTGTTTGGTTGAAAAGGGCTTCTGAGTAAAATCATCTGAAGGTTGCAGGTTCAATTCCAGCAACAGGTAAGAATAACAGGGAATATTTACTATAACTTAACACTTGTATCTGTTCATATTCCACAAAATTGGAACAGTCTACCCCTGCGGTTCAAATAAAGGGTTCAGTTTTTATAGGAGGTGCCCTTGGTGTAATGGTTATCGTCGTAGAAAATGGACACGGCGACACGAGTTCAAATCCTGGATGAGACTGGTTGCATTTCACATAGCACTAATACTCTTGGGAAAGGTATGAATCCAATTATTCTCCCTCCAGCTATGGGTAAATAGTAGGGCAGACTGGGTTCTTTAGCCTTGGTGAGGCAACTAGTCTAGGAGAAGGAATGCTCTGAATTCAAACCTGTTAAACTCCGCTTAAAAATTGTCTCTGTGTCTTATACTGCCCGAGCAGAGGGGATGGTAAATATGATAAAGGGTTCAGTTCGAGATTCTGTGAAGACTCCTGAGTTCGACATGAAACACTTGAGAAAGGCCGAAAGACATATCGGCCGAAGCGTTGTGAGTATAACAATAAAGATGAGATCAACAGTCTGAATATTCTAAGTAATAACAATAACCCAGTCACTTCTTATGCAGTTGATATTCTAACGAAATATCTCCTTACTAGCATGATGAAGGGCAGAGATTAAGGTATCTGAGCCATAAACCACTTACCCATCACTATACAAATCAGTACAAAAATACTTTTATCAAATAAATATTTTCTTGAAATTTAAAAAAGAACTCAACCAGTTTCTGTGGCTATGAAAAGCAAGTACTTCAAGCAACCTGAGTCTCAATGAGTGACCCATTCATACATCCTTGTGCCAAATCTAAGCAAAAAAGCATAGTAAATTACAACTGCTTCAAGCAACCTGAATCACACTGAGTGCCCCATTCATACATCCTTGTGCCACATCTAAGCAAAGAAAGCTTAGTAAATTACGACTGCTTCAAGTAACTTGAGTATCATTGGGTGCCCCATTCATACATCCTTCTGCCACATCTAAGCAAAGAAAGCTTTATAAATTACGGCTGCTTCAAGCAACTTGAATAACATTAGAGGCCCCATTCATACATACTTGTGCCACATCTAAGCAAAGAAAGCTTAATATATTACAACTGCTTCAAGCAACTTGAGTATCATTGGGTGCCCCATTCATACATCCTTGGGCCACATCTAAGCAAAGAAAGCTTAGTAAATTACGACTGCTTCAAACAACTTGAGTATCATTGGATGCCCCATTCATACATCCTTGTGCCACATCTAAGCAAAGAAAGCTTTATAAATTACGACTGCTTCAAGCAACTTGACTATCATTGGGTGCCCCATTCATACATTCTTGTGCCACATCTAAGCAAAGAAAGCTTAGTAAATTACGACTGCTTCAAGCAACTTGAGTATCATTGGATGCCCCATTCATACATACTTGTGCCACATCTAAGCAAAAAAAGCTTAATAAATAACGACTGCTTCAAGCAACTTGAGTATCATTAGGTGCCCCATTCATACATCCTTGTGCCACATCTAAGCAAAGAAAGCTTAGTAAATTACAACTGCTTTAAGCAACTTGAGTATCATTGGGTGCCCCATTCAGACATCCTTGTGCCACATCTAAGCAATGAAAGCTTAGTAAATTACAACTGCTTCAAGCAACTTGAGTATCATTGGATGCCCAATTCATACGTCCTTGTGCCAAATCTAAGCAAAGACAGCTTAATAAATTACGACTGCTTCAAGCAACTTGAGTATCATTAGGTGCCCCATTCATACATCCTTGTGCCACATCTAAGCAAAGAAAGCTTAGTAAATTACAACTGCTTTAAGCAACTTGAGTATCATTGGGTGCCCCATTCAGACATCCTTGTGCCACATCTAAGCAAAGAAAGCTTAGTAAATTACAACTGCTTCAAGCAACTTTAGTATCTTTGGGTGCCCCATTCATACATCCTTGTGCCACATCTAAGCAAAGAAAGCTTAGTAAATTACGACTGCTTCAAGCAACTTGAGTCATCATTGTGGGCCCCATTCATACATCCTTGTGCCACATCTAAGCAAAGAAAGCTTAGTAAATTACGACTGCTTCAAGTAACTTGAGTATCATTGGGTGCCCCATTCATACATCCTTCTGCCACATCTAAGCAAAGAAAGCTTAATATATAACAACTGGTTCAAGCAACTTGAGTATCATTGGGTGCCCCTTTCATACATCCTTGTGCCACATCTAAGCAAAGAAAGCTTAGAAAATTATGAATGCTGCAAGCAACTTGAGTATCATTGGATGCCCCATTCATACATCCTTGTGCCACATCTAAGCAAAGAAAGCTTAGTAAATTACGACTGCTTCAAACAAATTGAGTATCATTGGATGCCCCATTCATACATCCTTGTGCCACATCTAAGCAAAGAAAGCTTAATAAATAACGACTGCTTCAAGCAACTTGAGTATCATTGGGTGCCCCATTCATACATTCTTGTGCCACATATAAGCAAAGAAAGCTTAGTAAATTACGACTGCTTTAAGCAACTTGAGTAACATTAGATGCCCCATTCATACATCCTTGTGCCACATCTAAGCAAAGAAAGCTTAGTAAATTACGACTGCTTCAAACAACTTGAGTATCATTGGGTGCCCCATTCATACATCTTTGTGCCACATCTAAGCAAAGAAACCTTTATAAATTACGACTGCTTCAAGCAACTTGAGTATTATTGGGTGCTCCATTCATACATCCTCTGTGCCACATCTAAGCAAAGAAAGCTTATTAATTAAGACTGCTTCAGGCAACCTGAGTATCATTGGGTGCCCCATTCATACATCCTTCTGCCACATCTAAGCAAAGACAGCTTAATAAATAACAACTGCTTCAAGCAACTTCAGTATCGTTGGATGCCCCATTCATACATCCTTGTGCCACATCTAAGCAAAGAAAACTTTATAAATTACGACTGCTTCAAGCAACTTGAGTATCATTGGGTGCCCCATTCATACATCTTTGTGCCACATCTAAGCAAAGAAACCTTTATAAATTACGACTGCTTCAAGCAACTTGAGTATTATTGGGTGCTCCATTCATACATCCTCTGTGCCACATCTAAGCAAAGAAAGCTTATTAATTAAGACTGCTTCAGGCAACCTGAGTATCATTGGGTGCCCCATTCATACATCCTTCTGCCACATCTAAGCAAAGACAGCTTAATAAATTACAACTGCTTCAAGCAACTTCAGTATCGTTGGATGCCCCATTCATACATCCTTGTGCCACATCTAAGCAAAGAAAGCTTAGTAAATTACGACTGCTTCAGGCAACCTGAGTATCATTGGGTGCCCCATTCATACATCCTTGTGCCACATCTAAGCAAAGAAAGCTTAATAAATTACGACTGCTTCAAGCAACTTGAGTATCATTTGGTGCCCCATTCATACATCCTTGTGCCACATCTACGCAAAGAAAGCATAGTAAATTACAACTACTTCAAGCAACTTGAGTATCATTGGGCGCCCCATTCATACATCCTTGTGCCACATCTAAGCAAAGAAAGCTTAATAAATTACAACTGCTTCAAGCAACTTGAGTATCATTGGGTGCCCCATTCATACATCCTTGTGCCACATATAAGCAAAGAATGCTTAATAAATTACGACTGCTTCAAGCAACTTGAGTATCATTGGGTGCCCCATTCATACATCCTTCTGCCACATCTTAGCAAAAAAACCTTAATAAATTACAACTGCTTCAAGCAACTTCAGTATCATAGGGTGCCCCTTTCATACATCCTTGTGCCACATCTAAGCAAAGAATGCTTAATAAATTACGACTGCTTCAAGCAACTTGAGTATCATTGGGTGCTCCATTTATACATCCTCTGTGCCACATCTAAGCAAAGAAAGCTTAGTAAATTACGACTGCTTCAGGCAACCTGAGTATCATTGGGTGCCCCATTCATACATCCTTGTGCCACATCTAAGCAAAGAAAGCTTAATAAATTACAACTGCTTCAAGCAACTTCAGTATCGTTGGGTGCCCCATTCATACATCCTTGTGCCACATCTAAGCAAAGAAAGCTTAGTAAATTACGACTGCTTCAGGCAACCTGAGTATCATTGGGTGCCCCATTCATACATCCTTGTGCCACATCTAAGCAAAGAAAGCTTAATAAATTACGACTGCTTCAAGCAACTTGAGTATCATTTGGTGCCCCATTCATACATCCTTGTGCCACATCTACGCAAAGAAAGCATAGTAAATTACAACTGCTTCAAGCAACTTAAGTATCATTGGATGCCCCATTCATACATCCTTCTGCCACATATAAGCAAAGAAAGCTTAATAAATTACAACTGCTTCAAGCAACTTCAGTATCGTTGGATGCCCCATTCATACATCCTTGTGCCACATCTAAGCAAAGAAAGCTTAGTAAATTACGACTGCTTCAGGCAACCTGAGTATCATTGGGTGCCCCATTCATACATCCTTGTGCCACATCTAAGCAAAGAAAGCTTAATAAATTACGACTGCTTCAAGCAACTTGAGTATCATTTGGTGCCCCATTCATACATCCTTGTGCCACATCTACGAAAAGAAAGCATAGTAAATTACAACTGCTTCAAGCAACTTGAGTATCATTGGGCGCCCCATTCATACATCCTTGTGCCACATCTAAGCAAAGAAAGCTTAATAAATTACAACTGCTTCAAGCAACTTGAGTATCATTGGGTGCCCCATTCATACATCCTTGTGCCACATATAAGCAAAGAATGCTTAATAAATTACGACTGCTTCAAGCAACTTGAGTATCATTGGATGCCCCATTCATACATCCTTGTGCCACATCTACGCAAAGAAAGCATAGTAAATTACAACTGCTTCAAGCAACTTAAGTATCATTGGATGCCCCATTCATACATCCTTCTGCCACATCTAAGCAAAGAAACCTTAATAAATTACAACTGCTTCAAGCAACTTCAGTATCATAGGGTGCCCCTTTCATACATCCTTGTGCCACATCTAAGCAAAGAATGCTTCATAAATTACGACTGCTTCAAGCAACTTGAGTATCATTGGGTGCCCCATTCATACATCCATCTGCCACATCTAAGCAAAGAAAGCTTAATAAATTACGACTGCATCAAGCAACTTGAGTATCATTGTGGGCCCCATTCATACATCCTTGTGCCACATCTAAGCAAAGAAAGCTTAATAAATTACGACTGCTTCAAGCAACTTGAGTATCATTAGGTGCCCCATTCATACATTCTTGTGCCACATCTAAGCAAAGAAAGCTTAGTAAATTACGACTGCTTCAAACAACTTGAGTATCATTGGGGGCCCCATTCATACATCCTTGTGCCACATCTAAGCAAAGAAACCTTTATAAATTACGACTGCTTCAAGCAACTTGAGTATTATTGGGTGCTCCATTCATACATCCTCTGTGCCACATCTAAGCAAAGAAAGCTTATTAATTAAGACTGCTTCAGGCAACCTGAGTATCATTGGGTGCCCCATTCATACATCCTTCTGCCACATCTAAGCAAAGACAGCTTAATAAATAACAACTGCTTCAAGCAACTTCAGTATCGTTGGATGCCCCATTCATACATCCTTGTGCCACATCTAAGCAAAGAAAACTTTATAAATTACGACTGCTTCAAGCAACTTGAGTATCATTGGGTGCCCCATTCATACATCCTTGTGCCACTTCTAAGCAAAGAAACCTTTATAAATTACGACTGCTTCAAGCAACTTGAGTATTATTGGGTACTCCATTCATACATCCTCTGTGCCACATCTAAGCAAAGAAAGCTTATTAATTAAGACTGCTTCAGGCAACCTGAGTATCATTGGGTGCCCCATTCATACATCCTTCTGCCACATCTAAGCAAAGACAGCTTAATAAATTACAACTGCTTCAAGCAACTTCAGTATCGTTGGATGCCCCATTCATACATCCTTGTGCCACATCTAAGCAAAGAAAGCTTAGTAAATTACGACTGCTTCAGGCAACCTGAGTATCATTGGGTGCCCCATTCATACATCCTTGTGCCACATCTAAGCAAAGAAAGCTTAATAAATTACGACTGCTTCAAGCAACTTGAGTATCATTTGGTGCCCCATTCATACATCCTTGTGCCACATCTACGCAAAGAAAGCATATTAAATTACAACTGCTTAATGCAACTTGAGTATCATTGGGCGCCCCATTCATACATCCTTGTGCCACATCTAAGCAAAGAAAGCTTAATAAATTACAACTGCTTCAAGCAACTTGAGTATCATTGGGTGCCCCATTCATACATCCTTGTGCCACATATAAGCAAAGAATGCTTAATAAATTACGACTGCTTCAAGCAACTTGAGTATCATTGGATGCCCCATTCATACATCCTTGTGCCACATCTAAGCAAAGAAACCTTAATAAATTACAACTGCTTCAAGCAACTTCAGTATCATAGGGTGCCCCTTTCATACATCCTTGTGCCACATCTAAGCAAAGAATGCTTAATAAATTACGACTGCTTCAAGCAACTTCAGTATCATTGAGTGCCCCATTCATACATCCTTCTGCCACATCTAAGCAAAGAAAGCTTAATAAATTACGACTGCATCAAGCAACTTGAGTATCATTGGTTGCCCCATTCATACATTCTTGTGCCACATCTAAGCAAAGAAAGCTTAATAAATTACGACTGCTTCAAGCAACTTGAGTATCATTTGGTGCCCCATTCATACATTCTTGTGCCACATCTAAGCAAAGAAAGCTTAGTAAATTACGACTGCTTCAAGCAACTTGAGTATCATTGGGTGCCCCATTCATACATCCTCTGTGCCACATCTAAGCAAAGAAAGCTTAATAAATTACGACTGCTTCAAGCAACTTGAGTATCATTTGGTGCCCCATTCATACATCCTTGTGCCACATCTAAGCAAAGAAAGCTTAATAAATTACAACTGCTTCAAGCAACTTCAGTATCGTTGGATGCCCCATTCATACATCCTTGTGCCACATCTAAGCAAAGAAAGTTTAATAAATTACAACTGCTTCAAGCAACTTGAGTATCATTGGGTGCTCCATTCATACATCCTCTGTGCCACATCTAAGCAAAGAAAGCTTAGTAAATTACGACTGCTTCTGGCAACCTGGATCACACTGAGTGCCCCATTCATACATCCTTGTGCCAAATCTAAGCAAAGAAAGCTTAATAAATTACAACTGCTTTAAGCAACTTGAGTATCATTGGGTGCCCCATTCAGACATCCTTGTGCCACATCTACGCAAAGAAAGCATATTAAATTACAACTGCTTAATGCAACTTGAGTATCATTGGGCGCCCCATTCATACATCCTTGTGCCACATCTAAGCAAAGAAAGCTTAATAAATTACAACTGCTTCAAGCAACTTGAGTATCATTGGGTGCCCCATTCATACATCCTTGTGCCACATATAAGCAAAGAATGCTTAATAAATTACGACTGCTTCAAGCAACTTGAGTATCATTGGATGCCCCATTCATACATCCTTGTGCCACATCTACGCAAAGAAAGCATAGTAAATTACAACTGCTTCAAGCAACTTAAGTATCATTGGATGCCCCATTCATACATCCTTCTGCCACATCTAAGCAAAGAAACCTTAATAAATTACAACTGCTTCAAGCAACTTCAGTATCATAGGGTGCCCCTTTCATACATCCTTGTGCCACATCTAAGCAAAGAATGCTTAATAAATTACGACTGCTTCAAGCAACTTGAGTATCATTGAG
The DNA here is from genome assembly GCA_963585895.1 of Sepioteuthis lessoniana. NCBI lineage: Eukaryota > Metazoa > Mollusca > Cephalopoda > Myopsida > Loliginidae > Sepioteuthis > Sepioteuthis lessoniana. The sequence goes on from OY757907.1 coordinate 127,107,225, forward strand.
TGCCCCATTCATACATCCTTCTGCCACATCTAAGCAAAGAAAGCTTAATAAATTACGACTGCATCAAGCAACTTGAGTATCATTGGTTGCCCCATTCATACATTCTTGTGCCACATCTAAGCAAAGAAAGCTTAATAAATTACGACTGCTTCAAGCAACTTGAGTATCATTTGGTGCCCCATTCATACATTCTTGTGCCACATCTAAGCAAAGAAAGCTTAGTAAATTACGACTGCTTCAAGCAACTTGAGTATCATTGGGTGCCCCATTCATACATCCTCTGTGCCACATCTAAACAAAGAAAGCTTAATAAATTACGACTGCTTCAAGCAACTTGAGTATCATTTGGTGCCCCATTCATACATCCTTGTGCCACATCTAAGCAAAGAAAGCTTAATAAATTACAACTGCTTCAAGCAACTTCAGTATCGTTGGATGCCCCATTCATACATCCTTGTGCCACATCTAAGCAAAGAAAGTTTAATAAATTACAACTGCTTCAAGCAACTGGAGTATCATTGGGTGCTCCATTCATACATCCTCTGTGCCACATCTAAGCAAAGAAAGCTTAGTAAATTACGACTGCTTCCGGCAACCTGGATCACACTGAGTGCCCCATTCATACATCCTTGTGCCAAATCTAAGCAAAGAAAGCTTAATAAATTACAACTGCTTTAAGCAACTTGAGTATCATTGGGTGCCCCATTCAGACATCCTTGTGCCACATCTAAGCAATGAAAGCTTAATAAATTACAACTGCTTCAAGCAACTTGAGTATCATTGGATGCCCCATTCATACGTCCTTGTGCCAAATCTAAGCAAAGAAAGCTTAATAAATTACAACTGCTTCAAGCAACTTTAGTATCTTTGGGTGCCCCATTCATACATCCTTGTGCCACATATAAGCAAAGAATGCTTAATAAATTACGACTGCTTCAAGCAACTTGAGTATCATTGGATGCCCCATTCATACATCCTTGTGCCACATCTACGCAAACAAAGCATAGTAAATTACAACTGCTTCAAGCAACTTAAGTATCATTGGATGCCCCATTCATACATCCTTCTGCCACATCTAAGCAAAGAAACTTTAATAAATTACAACTGCTTCAAGCAACTTCAGTATCATAGGGTGCCCCTTTCATACATCCTTGTGCCACATCTAAGCAAAGAATGCTTAATAAATTACGACTGCTTCAAGCAACTTGAGTATCATTGGGTGCCCCATTCATACATCCTTCTGCCACATCTAAGCAAAGAAAGCTTAATAAATTACGACTGCATCAAGCAACTTGAGTATCATTAGTTGCCCCATTCATACATTCTTGTGCCACATCTAAGCAAAGAAAGCTTAATAAATTACGACTGCTTCAAGCAACTTGAGTATCATTAGGTGCCCCATTCATACATTCTTGTGCCACATCTAAGCAAAGAAAGCTTAGTAAATTACGACTGCTTCAAACAACTTGAGTATCATTGGGTGCCCCATTCATACATCCTTGTGCCACATCTAAGCAAAGAAACCTTTATAAATTACAACTGCTTCAAACAACTTGAGTATCATTGGGTGCCCCATTCATACATCCTTGTGCCACATCTAAGCAAAGAAAGCTTAATAAATTATGACTGCTTCAAGCAACTTGAGTATCATTGGGTGCCCCATTCATACATCCTTGTGCCACATCTAAGCAAAGAAAGCTTAGTAAATTACGACTGCTTCAAGCAACTTGACTATCATTGGATGCCCCATTCATACATCCTTGTGCCACATCTAAGCAAAGAAAGCTTAGTAAATTACGACTGCTTCAAGCAACTTGAGTATCATTGGATCCCCCATTCATGCATCATTGTGCCACATCTAAGCAAAGAAAGCTTAGTAAATTACGACTGCTTCAAGCAACTTGAGTATCATTGGATGTCCCATTCATACATACTTGTGCCACATCTAAGCAAAGAAAGCTTAATAAATAACGACTGCTTCAAGCAACTTGAGTATCATTAGGTGCCCCATTCATACATCCTTGTGCCACATCTAAGCAAAGAAAGCTTAGTAAATTACAACTGCTTTAAGCAACTTGAGTATCATTGGGTGCCCCATTCAGACATCCTTGTGCCACATCTAAGCAATGAAAGCTTAATAAATTACAACTGCTTCAAGCAACTTTAGTATCTTTGGGTGCCCCATTCATACATCCTTGTGCCACATCTAAGCAAAGAAAGCTTAATAAATTACGACTGCTTCAAGCAACTTGAGTATCATTGGATGCCCCATTCATACATCCTTGTGCCACATATCAGCAAAGAAAGCTTAGTAAATTACGACTGCTTCCGGCAACCTGGATCACACTGAGTGCCCCATTCATACATTCTTGTGTCACATCTAAGCAAAGAAAGCTTAATAAATTACAACTGCTTCAAGCAACTTGAGTATCATTGGATGCTCCATTCATACATCCTTGTGCCATATCTAAGCAAAGAAAGCTTAGTAAATTACGACTTCTTCAAACAACTTGAGTATCATTGGATACCCCATTCATACATCTTTGTGCCACATCTAAGCAAAGAAAGCTTAGTAAATTACGACTGTTTCAAGCAACTTGAGGCATCATTGGGTGCCCCATTCATACATCCTTGTGCCACATCTAAGCAAAGAAAGCTTAATAGATTACGACTGCTTCAAGCAACTTGAGTATCATTGGGTGCCCCATTCATACATCCTTGTGCCACATCTAAGTAAAGAAAGCTTAGTAAATTACGACTGCTTCAAACAACTCGAGTATCATTGGGTGCCCCATTCATACATCCTTGTGCCACATCTAAGCAAAGAAAGCTTAATAAATTACGACTGCTTCAAACAACTTGAGTATCATTGGGTGCCCCATTCGTATGGCCTTGTGCCACATCTAAGCAAAGAAAGCTTAGTAAATTTCCATCATTGGATGCCCCTTTCATACATCCTTGTGCCACATCTAAGCAAAGAAAGCTTAACAAATTACAACTGCTTCAAGCAACTTTAGTATCATTGGGTGCCCCATTCATACATCCTTGTGCCACATCTAAGCAAAGAATGCTTAGTAAATCACAACTGCTTCAAGCAACGTGATTATCATTGGATGCCCCATTCATACATCCTTGTGCCACATCTAAGCAAAGAAAGCTTAGTAAATTACGACTGCTTCAAGCAACTTGAGTATCATTGGATGCCCCATTCATACATCCTTGTGCCACATCTACGCAAAGAAAGCATAGTAAATTACAACTGCTTCAAGCAACGTGAGTATCATTGGATGCCCCATTCATACATCCTTCTGCCACATCTAAGCAAAGAAAGCTTAATAAATTACAACTGCTTCAAGCAACTTGAGTATCATTGGGTGCCCCATTCATACATCCTTGTGCCACATCTAAGCAAAGAAAGCTTAATAAATTATGACTGCTTCAAGCAACTTGAGTATCATTGGGTGCCCCATTCATACATCCTTGGGCCACATCTAAGCAAAGAAAGCTTAGTAAATTACGACTGCATCAAGCAACTTGAGTATCATTGGGTGCCCCATTCATACATTCTTGTGCCACATCTAAGCAAAGAAAACTTTATAAATTACGACTGCTTCAAGCAACTTGATTATCATTGGGTGCCCCATTCATACATCCTTGTGCCACATCTAAGCAAAGAAAGCTTAATAAATTACAACTGCTTCAAGCAACTTGAGTATCGTTGGATGCCCCATTCATACATCCTTGTGCCACATCTACGCAAAGAAAGCATAGTAAATTACAACTGCTTCAAGCAACTTGAGTATCATTGGATGCCCCATTCATACATCCTTCTGCCACATCTAAGCAAAGATAGCTTAATAAATTACAACTGCTTCAAGCAACTTGAGTATCATTGGGTGCCCCATTCATACATCCTTGTGCCACATCTAAGCAAAGAAAGCTTAATAAATTATGACTGCTTCAAGCAACTTGAGTATCATTGGGTGCCCCATTCATACATCCTTGTGCCACATCTAAGCAAAGAAAGCTTAGTAAATTATGACTGCTTCAAGCAACTTGACTATCATTGGATGCCCCATTCATACATCCTTGTTCCACATCTAAGCAAAGAAAGCTTAGTAAATTACGACTGCTTCAAGCAACTTGAGTATCATTGGATCCCCCATTCATACATCATTGTGCCACATCTAAGCAAAGAAAGCTTAGTAAATTACGACTGCTTCAAGCAACTTGAGTATCATTGGATGTCCCATTCATACATCCTTGTGCCACATCTCAGCAAAGAAAGCTTAATAAATTATAACTGCTTCAAACAACTTGAGTATCATTGGATGCCCCATCCATACATCCTTGTGCCACATCTAAGCAAAGAAAGCTCAGTAAATTACGACTGCTTCAAGTAACTTGAGTATCATTGGATGCCCCATTCATACATCCTTGTGCCACATCTAAGCAAAGAAAGCTTAGTAAATTACGACTGCTTCAGGCAACCTGAGTCACACTTAGTGTCCCATTCATACATCCTTTTGCCACATCTAAGCAAAGAAAGCTTAATAAATTACAACTGCTTCAAGCAACTTGAGTATCATTGGATACCCCATTCATACATCTTTGTGCCACATCTAAGCAAAGAAAGCTTAATAAATTACGACTGCTTCAAGCAACTTTAGTATCATTGGGTGCCCCATTCATACATCCTTGCGCAACATCTAAGCAAAGAAAGCTTAATAAATTACAACTGCTTCAAGCAACTTCAGTATCATTGGATACCCATTCATACATCTTTGTGACACATCTAAGCAAAGAAAGCTTAATAAATTACGACTGCTTCAAACAACTTGAGTATCATTGGGTGCCCCATTCATACATCCTTGTGCCACATCTAAGCAACGAAAGCTTAATAAAATACAACTGCTTCAACCAACTTGAGTATCATTGGATACCCCATTCATACATCCTTGTGCCACATCTAAGCAAAGAAAGCTTAGTAAATTACGACTCTTTCAAGCAACTTGAGTCATCATTGGGTGCCCCATTCATACATCCTTGTGCCACATCTAAGCAAAGAAAGCTTAATAGATTACGACTGCTTCAAGCAACTTGAGTATCATTGGGTGCCCCATTCATACATCCTTGTGCCACATTTAAGCAAAGAAAGCTTAGTAAATTACCACTGCTTCAGGCAAACTGAGTCAGACTAAGTGCCCCATTCATACATCCTTGTGCCACATCTAAGTAAAGAAAGCTTAGTAAATACGACTGCTTCAAACAACTTCAGTATCATTGGGTTCCATATTCATACATCCTTGTGCCACATCTAGGCAAAGAAAGTTTAGTAAATTACGACTGCTTCAAGCAACTTGAGTCTCATTGGATGCCCCATTCATACATCCTTGTGCCACATCTAAGCAAAGAAAGCTTAATAAATTACGACTGCTTCAAGCAACTTGAGTATCATTGGGTTCCCCATTCATACATCTTTGTGCCACATCTAAGCAAAGAAAGCTTAGTAAATTACGATTGCTTCAAGCACCCTGAGACCTATTCGCCAAACTAAGGAACACTTAGTATTTAACAAATGATCACTCATCTCAGTACTGAATGGCTTCATTACTGCTTAACTTTGGCGATCTGTTTTTATTTTTTAAAAAGTTTTACTTAGTAATCCTTACAATACTTATTGGTCGCCCTTCTGAACGCTGAAAAGGTTCATATTTACTTCACCTCACTAATCTGACAGGAACCGGTGCTTTTAATGGGAATTGACCGTAAATTTCTCTCATAAATTTTTATACAATGACATTTCTTATTCTGAACTAAACTTAAAAAATCAGTTTAATCGTAGAAAGGTAAGATTTGAACGTTGTCATTGATAAAAGTCAATATTTTTCTTTTAATTTTAACAAATAAAAAATCGGTAGAACAAACCCTGAAGAAAATTTTTCCAATATCATTTAATGTCGTTTACTTTCCCAATATTACAAAAAAATTAACGTTTTTTATAACAGAATTCTCAATTTGGCCGTAGATTTTGGAAAGGTTATAAAAATCTGAAGTATTTTAATTGATTGATTGATTGATTTTTGCGACATGCCAACTCGTCTTGGTTTATTTTATGCCAAGAAGGGGGTTTCCTCTTGGTGTAATGGTTAAAGCGATGGACTGCGGAATCGTAGTAAGCGAGTTCGTACTCCAGTCGCGCTATTACGTTCACTTTCGGACAAATACCCTCAGAAAAGGTATGAACCCTCTTATCCTCCCAGCTATGGGTCATATAGTACCACTACTGTTCTTCTAGGAGAATGGCTTTGGCATTAAATAACCTACAAAGGTTGATATGCCATTAAACAAAGAAACCAAATTAAACCTATGCCAAGAAGTTAGGGAATCGCTTTCATTTTATGTTAATATCTATATTCTTTGTGGATTTGTTTATTGGTACACAATCCTATCGACTACGAATAACTTTTAAACAGGTCTATTTAATCCATAGATACTAACAGATACTACCACTCCGGATTAGAGTTGACCTGGGAGTAATGGCAATGAGAAATACTTTGATTATCGAATAATAATGCTATAAAATTCTTTTGGACGGGATGATTTATAGATTCGTAAATTTTATTCTGGAGTCTTTTGAATTAACATAGTATTCATTTTGTTATTCGTTTAGTTATTTGATTGTTAATAAACTTGTCCCTTTTAGTGAGGTTTGAAAAGTGAATCAGAAGATAAAATCACACATGAGATATTTTTCCACCGCCTTGAAAAATAGTTAGCCCTTTTGGCAGCTTTCTGGAATCAAGATTGAATGATGTCCAATTGTAATTATAAGAAATGAGGGTATCATTTACTTATTGATCTACACCTCCGTCTATAATCAGAGCGTAGTATCTGTTCTCCTTCCTCAGTCGTGTTCTCATTTTCGAGAGGAACTCGGTATTTTTGTCATCGGGCGAGACAAGGCAAAAAATAAGAAGCACTGGGAATTCCATGTCTGGAGCAACATCTCCCCATTGTACAAAAGAGTAGTGGGTACGGTGAAATTTGTGTCTTTGCTCACACGTTCATAGATAAGCCCCCAGATCTCCACGTTAAATTGACCCTATGTTCCATTCTACCACCACGGGAGAAATTAATAACTCTCTCTCTCTCTCTCTCTCTCTCTCTCTCTCTCTCTCTCTCTCTCTCTCTCTCAGTATATATATTTATGAAATTGAAACGGTGACCCTAGTTAAAATCCTAGACGTAGCTATTTGTGCTTCACTTGGCGCCAATTCCGTTCGGAAAGGCATGAATCCAAGTTACATGAAGGCGTATTGATATATAGATGAGTTAATCTTTATGAAAAAAACCTACTTTTTGTTATCCTGCAAAATTACTCGATGATAGTATGGAGTTTAATTCAGTAAATAATTGGTACATTTAAATTTCAGTGGTACCCGGCCATTGACTTAATAATGAAATTTCGTATTTAAAAAGCAGGACTGCATACTGACTGCTCTCGGCAACGGTTATCGTCCTTGGAAATTGAATTGGTGATGCGAGTTCAATTCGCGTTAATGCCCTTTAGAAAGGTATCAATCCATCTATTCTTCCAACGACGGATAAATAGTAGAGCAGTGTTCTTTAGCTTTGATTCGACAACCAGTGAAAGAAAACGACAGGTTCGGTGTTTAAAAAATATAAATGAATTCAATTTTTGAAAAGAACCTCATTACACTTCGGACAATAACGCGATGAAAGTGTTTGAACAAGAAATGAAATTCTCTTTTAATTGGTTTTCATTGGTTGTTTTAAATCAGGACTTTAAGGTTTTACAACATTATATATATATATATTCTAGTCTACCCAGGATGTAAACTAGAAGATTTGCCGAAAGCGAGGGATGATAGGGACGATTATCGAGAGAGAGAGAGAGAGAGAGAGAGAGAGACCGACAGAGACAGAGAGTTAAGGGAATCCGTGCCAGCTGTGCAACTTGATGATGATGATGATATATTCTATGGTACATACAAAATGTTAGAATAGCTTTAAAAAATCTACAAAAGAAAAAAAAGGGAGAAAAAAAATCAACTACATAGAAGGTATGGTTATGCATTTTTTTTTTTTTTTTTTTTCATTTTTCATCAACTGCCGATCAGATCTTTATTATCCCTTGCGTTGTTTAGTGTTGTCACGGTGTTCTCTGGCGAGATAGGATCGAAAAAAAGTTCCATTGTAGAACTTATGAAGTAAGCTTTACTTAAATCTATTCTAACACACATATATATGTATATTGTACAACACTATGATCAAATGAGTAGTATAATGGTTTTAACAAGGATTAAAATTGATTAAAACTAAAATAAAACTTAGGCGCCTTTCGATCGACGCTTCTTCAAAAGTCTATTTGTCAGTATTTACAAATGAAGGAAATGAGGTTTTTAAAAAAATTGAGAGGAGACAAGAAAAAACTATTCATTGTACTCCAGATCAAGTTAATGACTCCCCGAATATTTCTAATTTATGTTCGAGTTTTTTCTGTCTACACAGACATTGTGTATTAATCACAACTTCCTTGATGTTGAGGTGGTGCTTATTTTGAGCCTTTTGCGGAACTGAGAAGATAACTAAATAATTGACTCAGCATGCTTTTATGTTCAGCAGGTTTCTGCAATGGCGGACTCATATGTCTAGGATTAATGTTATTGGTGCATGACTTCAGATAGAATACGTGAATATCCTGTATGAAACAAGATAGTTATCATTGAAATAATCTTGATCAATCGAGCCAAACGGATTTCCTCCTCACATACATTATTCTACAAAGAATTTTTTTTGGTTTACTTTGTTTTTATGGCATATCAAATATTGATGGTTATTTAATGCCAAACCTTCTTTAAACATGCATATAAAATATGTATGATTTGGGTTTGTTCGGTTTTACGGCATATCAAACTTTATTGGTAATCTAATGCCAAATCCTCTTTAAATATGCATATTAAACATACAGTAGCGTCCAAAACTAAGGGACAAAATTTTAAAACCTAATATTTGTTAGAAATAACAACTGTGAAAAGCTGAAATTTTGACAACTGGTAGTCATTATCATCCATAATAACATACTAAAATTTGAATCATTTGCAAAGGATAGAAAAAGAATTATAACAATTATTTATTTACTTTCAAATTTGGAACGTCCAAAAGTAAGGGACAAAATTAAGAAAAACAATGTAAACAGCCAAAAAACAATAAAAATACATGTACAATCAATATTTCGTAAATGAGCCCTTGCTCTCAATAACAGCTGCACATCTTCGACTGCGAGAACGAATCAGTTCTTGACAATCCACGATACTAATTTTAGACCATTCTTCTTGAAGCTTCACCCACAAATCCTCCGTGTTAGTGGGATTTCTTTCCATAACTTTCACTCCTAAGGTCTGCCAAAGATTTTCTATTGGATTTAAGTCAGGACTTTGCGGTGGCCAATCCATAATTTCGAAATCTTGCTTGCTAAGGTAACTCATTACCACCTTTGCCTTGTGACATGGGGCATTATCTTGGATAAAGGTAACCCTATCGAAACCTGAATTCTGTATAATTGGCACAAGATGATCTTGAACAATGTTTTTACAGATCTGCGCGTTTACATGAGTTTGTAACCGGACAAGAGGCGTTGTACCTTGGCTAGAAAACATTCCAAATACCATGACGCTTCCGCCCCCAAACTTGTCAGTTTTCTTAGTACACTTTGCACTTAATCTTTCACCAATACGTCTCTTTACATTGTTTTTTTTTTCCATCATTTCCAAATAAATTAAACTTGCTTCCATCACTGAAAAATACTTTGGCCCAATTTTCATATGTCCAAATTACATACCTGTTTGCAAACTCTAATCTCTTCTTCTTATTCTTCGAACTAACAAGTGGTTTCTTCCTTGGGGTTTGATTAAACAGCCCTATTTCTTGCAGTCGTCTAGAAACAGTCTGTCTTGACACATTAGCACGTGAGGTACTGTTCATAACCCTTTTAATTTCTGTGCAAGACTTAAAACGGTCCTTTAATGACATACGCTGCATTATTCGATCTTCTCTTGCCGAAGTTTTGCGGGGTCTGCCGGTTTTAAAAGCACTAACTATTTTGCCAGTATCATTGTAGGATTTAACAACCCTGCCTACAACACTCTTGGAACGTTTCACTTTCTCTGAAATCTCTCTAATCCTGTGCTTTTCCTTGTGTATCTTCACAATAGCTTGTCTCACAGAGTAATCAAGTTTTTGGCGTTTCGCCATGGTGCCGGCTGATGCAACGTTTACAAATGACTAAGTAAGACTTATTCTTTAGAGGAAATAAAAAATTTGAATATAGCATACTATTTACATTGTTTTTCTCAATTTTGTCCCTTACTTTTGGACGTTCCAAATTTGAAAATAAATAAATAATTGTTATAATTCTTTTTCTGTCCTTTGCAAATGATTCAAATTTTAGTATGTTTAAAATTTTGTCCCTTAGTTTTGGACGCTACTGTATATGATTCGGTTTTGTTCGATTTTATGGCATATCAACCTTTATTAGTAATTTAATGTCAAATCCTCTTTAAACATGTATATCAAATACATATAATTTGGTTTTGCTCGGTTTTACGGCATATCAACCCTTCTAGGTAATTTAATGCCAATTCCTCTTTATATATATGTATATATATATTAAATATATGATTTATAAACACATTTTTGATAACATTTCTAAACGAGCCCAAGCTCATTCTTTCTCTCAGTCAAATGGTTTCAAGTATTTCAAACACGGATAATTCTATTTACTATTAATCATTTGTTTGATTGGTTTGGTTTGGTTTCTTTGTTTAATGGCATATCAAGCTTTGTGGGTTATTTAATGCCAAAGCCATTCTCCTAGAAGAACAGTGGTGGTATTTAACCCATAGCTGGGAGGATAAGGGGGTTCATACCTTTCCCAAGGGTATTTGCCCGAAAGTGAACGTAATAGCGCGACTGGAGTACGAACTCGCGTTCTACGATTCCGTAGTCCATCGCTTTAACCATTACACCACGAGGACACCCCCTCATTTATTTGAATACAATTAAATGGTTTCAAGTATTTCAAACACGAATAATTCTATTTACTATTAATCATTTGTTTGAATACAATTAAATGGTTTCAAGTATTGCTATGTAACAGTAACAATTTGATTCAACATCCTTCATTTGTTTGCACCCAGTTAAATGATTATACATATATATGAATAGTTTGTTGGTAATTCTATCTTTAAATGAGTTAGAACTAATTTGTTTGTACCCAAGTATCGCTACTGTTTGTCCACAGTTAAAGGTTTCAAACATTGCTATCAAATACTAATCATTCTGTCTAATACTAACTATTTGTCTACACTCATTGAAGTGGTTTCAATATTCCTATTTAACGCTAATTATTCTATTCAACACAATTTATTCATTTGCCCACAGTTAAATGGTTACAAGTATTGCTATGTAATACCAATAATTCTATTTTGTATACAGATAAATGGTTTCAAGTATTGCTATGTAATACCAATAATTCTATTTTGTATACAGATAAATGGTTTCAAGTATTGCTATGTAATACTAATAATTCTATTTTGCATACAGTTAAATGGTTACAAGTATTGCTATGTAATACCAATAATTCTATTTTGTATACAGATAAATGGTTTCAAGTATTGCTATGTAATACCAATAATTCTATTTTGTATACAGATAAATGGTTTCAAGTATTGCTATGTAATACTAATAATTCTATTTTGCATACAGTTAAATGGTTTCAAGTATTGCTATATAATACCAATAATTCTATTTTGCATACAGTAAAATGGTTTCAAGTATTGCTATATAATACCAATAATTCTATTTTGCATACAGGTAAGCGGTTTTAAGTATTCCACACTAATAGTTTTATCTGCACACATTTAAATTGTTCCAAATACTGCTATGTATCACTAACAATGCAATTAAACGGACATTTGTTTACACACAGTTAAATGGTCAAACAGTTCTATTTCTAACAATTTGATTTAACGTAAGCCATTTGATTGCACACAGTTTGAATGTCAAACAGTTCTATTTGACCCATTGATAGAGCCCTTTTAAGTGCTTACATTCCGGGCCAGAGTGGACCTGGGAGTGATGGCGATAAAGAGGAACTCCGCAATCCCAAAAGCTTCAGGACTGTAGCCTCACCATCAGATTCAGTTTAGTATCCTATCCAGGACAATCGTTCGGAGGTGGGGGTCTTATTGAGATGCAGTCATTGTATTCTACTGTGTTAACCGACTGGACTAACAAAGAACTAAATTACATCGATCAATGACAAATTTCCTAATCATATAATAAATGAGTTGTTTTAATTAACAAGAAAAGAACAGGTCATCTGGTGGATTTTGCTGTTACTGTATTCCATAGAGTGAAAAAAAATTTTTAAAGGGGGAACGATAGTTAAATATTTAGATCTTGCATGAAAGCCAGCTTTGAAATATGAAGGTAATGTCGATACCAATTATGGTTGCTGTGCTTGAAACAGTTACAAAAGAATTTTAAAAAGAGGCTCGAAAAATTGGGGATCGGAAGAAAAATCGAAACCATTAAAGCCACAGTACTGTAATGAGTAGAGTGTTCGCCAATGGTCCGGGAGACCTGGGTTCAATCCCAGGTCGAGTCATACCAAAAACTCAAAAAATGGTACTTGATGCCGCCTTGCTTAACACTCAGCATTATAAGGTAAGGATCAAGGGTAAAGTGTAGCAATTCAGGGGAAGAAGTAGCGCGCTCCCCTACAGCACGGTGTGGTAGCTATCGATAAGGGAGCCTTCGGGTCACCCTCAGGTAAGGTCGCCAACTTTACTTACTTTATTGTTAATATCAACAAGAGTACTGAGAAGAATCCTGGAGACCTGAGGAGACTTGCTGTCGCTTAGACTGGTGGGAAAAATTCGGAAAAGAAAAATATTATTAATTCAGAATCCGTCCTAGAAAATGAGACGCACAAGATTCTTTGAGAATTTTGATATACAAACGGATCATCTAGTCTCGGCCAGACGACCAGACCTTGTGATAATCAACAAAAAAGGAGAACCTGCCGAATAGTGGACTTTGTCGTTCCACAGATCACAGGGTAAAACTAAAGGAAAGTAAAAAGAGAGATAAGTACCTAGACCTTGCTAGAGAACGGAAAAAAATATGGAACATGAAAGTGACGGTGATACCAATTGTAATCGGCGAACTCAGTACAGCCACCAAAGGATTGGAACTGGGATTGGAAGACTTGGATATAAGAGGACGAGTGGAGACCATACAAACTACAGCATTGTTATGATCAGACAGAATACTGAGAAGAGTCCTGAATGTTGTCATCTGCTGATTCATGCAGAAATATACATATATATACTGGATACATACCGACGCAATGATAAAGACGCAGGAAGACTTCTTTATAAACATATGTACCTCTCACTTTATTGCAAGGGTTCGAAAAGGGTTACACAAGTTTTGCATGTGAGAGGGAGCTGGAGACCGAACAGAAAATGCAATATTTTGACCCCACTCTTATGGCCGTCAGCGTTGTGTCTTTCTCTTTCTGCTGATGCTCAACCGGAGGCCCTGGGGCCCACTCTGCTGGGTGCTGGCTTTCTTCACTGCATCTTATCAGCAACTTCTCTGGACCCAAACTCAATCGGGGGCCCCGAGCCCCTTCGGCCTGGTGTGGCTTTCCCTACCACATCTCGTCTATAACTCCGTCCGATCTCTAACTGCAACTGTCTGACTTCTGTCTTGACTGAGTTATATAATAGTTCAACGTCCACTCAGTCGCCTACTCGATTTTTGGAATCGCATTTTGGATCGTCATCAAGCGGAAATAACTGTCATGCAGTTCACAGGTCACTCTCTTCCGGTGCATCAGTCTATGAGTGTACCATGGGAATTTTTTTACCTCGTCCCATTTCATCGGCCAATTTCCACCCATGCGATTTCCTCTCATAACTGCCATTAGAATGTGTCACCTCCTTCCGGTGCATCACCTTGGAATGGCATTTTTGGCCGGGTCGAAGGCCAAAATACAACACTGAAGACTTGTGGAGACTTACTATAACTCAGACTCCAGTGGAAAACCATCAGCTAGAGCTGGAGTGAAAAACTCTCAAATGAGTATAATAATAATAATAATACAGTTACCAAAGGTTTGGTACACGGAGGATTTGGAAATAAGAGGAGACCAAAGTACTAAGATCGGACAGAATACTAAGAAGAGTCTGGAGACTTGAAGAGAGTGTCAATCTAGTGAGAAACCACCAGCTAGAGCTGGTGTGAAAAACTCTCAAAAGAGAAGAAAAATAAGATTTGGGGAGCCTCCGTGGCGTAGTGGCTAACGTGCTGGACTGTAACATCGTAGTTAGCGAGTTCGAACTCCTGTCAGGATATTAAGTTCACTTAAGATTATCATCTGTTATAGAAAAATTAAAACAGTTAATTCCATCGTCATCAATAATACTGGACCACAATGAAAACATCAAAAACTAAACTTCTTACATTGGTCACACGACCACTGTTCTCTCCCATAGACTAACATGCCACTTTTTAAACCTTAGTGCTATTTATACACATGATATTAAGTTCTCCCTTTGGAAATATATGAACTTTTTTAATCCCCACTCAGTTATAGGTTAAATAATATCACTACTGTTCTACAAAGATTGTTTTTGCATTAAATAATCCATGAAAAGTTGATATGCCATTAAACAAAGAAACCAAACCAAACCGATTAGACTGATTAGTTGTTGTTGGCGACCATAGTCGAGGGTGATCCGAAGGCTCCCTTTTCGGTAGCTACTACATTTATTAGACTGATAAAAATCCATAAAAATGTCATATCATAAAATACCTATTTTACCGTGAGCAGATACATTCCAATTTTAAACGGAATAAAAAAGTAAGTAAAAGTAAAGTTTGTGACCGTAGTCGAGGGTGACCCAAAGGCTCCCTTTTTGATAGCTACTACACCTAGGTGTAGGGGAAGGCGCTACTCCTTTCCCTCTGTTGACCCACTTTACCTTTGATCCTTACCTTATAATGCTGAGTGTTAAGCAAGGAGGCATCAAGTACCATTTTATGAGTGTTTAGTATGACTCGACCTGGGATTGAACCCAGGTCTCCTGGGCCATTGGCGAACACACTAACCATTATTGTTATAATGCTGTAATACAAATAAAAGAGCAATACAAAGGCAGGCGGCCTCCGTTGTTCAGGTACGAATGGTTTTATTAACTTCTTGAATTCAGTTCTTCGACACGAGGTGAGAGACAATTCGTAAAAGTCATTCGTAATTATACTATGCTAGCAACACCCCCAACGTTCGGCACATCTCGTGGTGTTTCAGATCTCAATTTATCTTCGCTGGTCAGGATCCGAAAAACTTATCCGCCGCTGCAACTGTAGAAAACTCAACTCTATGGAAGAGAACTCAATTCTCTGCCCCAAAGACAGAAACTCAGTTGTCTGCCTGCATGGTCCAATCTCAATTTCTCAACACCATTGTCAGACCTCAACTTCTCAACACCATGGTCCAATCTCAACTTCTCAACACGATGGTCGGACCCCAACTTCTCAACACCATGGTCGGACCCCAACTTCTCAACACCATGGTCGGACCTCAACTTCTCAACACCATGGTCGGACCCCAACTTCTCAACACCATGGTCGGACCTCAACTTCTCAACACCATGGTCGGACCCCAACTTCTCAACACCATGGTCGGACCTCAACTTCTCAACACCATGGTCCAATCTCAACTTCTCAACACCATGGTCGGACCTCAACTTCTCAACACCATGGTCCAATCTCAACTTCTCAACACGATGGTCGGACCCCAACTTCTCAACACCATGGTCCAATCTCAACTTCTCAACACGATGGTCGGACCTCAACTTCTCAACACCATGGTCGGACCCCAACTTCTCAACACCATGGTCCAATCTCAACTTCTCAACACGATGGTCGGACCCCAACTTCTCAACACCATGGTCGGACCTCAACTTCTCAACACCATGGTCGGACCCCAACTTCTCAACACCATGGTCGGACCTCAACTTCTCAACACCATGGTCGGACCCCAACTTCTCAACACCATGGTCCAATCTCAACTTCTCAACACGATGGTCGGACCCCAAATTCTCAACACCATGGTCGGACCTCAACTTCTCAACACCATGGTCCAATCTCAACTTCTCAACACGATGGTCGGACCCCAACTTCTCAACACCATGGTCGGACCTCAACTTCTCAACACGATGGTCGGACCCCAACTTCTCAACACCATGGTCGGACCTCAACTTCTCAACACGATGGTCGGACCCCAACTTCTCAACACCATGGTCGGACCTCAACTTCTCAACACCATGGTCGGACCCCAACTTCTCAACACCATGGTCGGACCCCAACTTCTCAACACGATGGTCAGACCCCAACTTCTCAACACCATGGTCGGAATCCAACTTCTCAACACCATGGTCAGACCCCAACTTCTCAACACCATGGTCGGACCCCAACTTCTCAACACCATGGTCGGACCTCAACTTCTCAACACCATGGTCGGACCCCAACTTCTCAACACCATGGTCGGACCTCAACTTCTCAACACCATGGTCGGACCCCAACTTCTCAACACCATGGTCGGACCTCAACTTCTCAACACCATGGTCCAATCTCAACTTCTCAACACGATGGTCGGACCCCAACTTCTCAACACCATGGTCCAATCTCAACTTCTCAACACGATGGTCAGACCTCAAATTCTCAACACTATGGTCCAATCTCAACTTCTCAACACGATGGTCGGACCTCAACTTCTCAACACCATGGTCCAATCTCAACTTCTCAACACGATGGTCGGACCCCAACTTCTCAACACCATGGTCGGACCTCAACTTCTCAACACCATGGTCCAATCTCAACTTCTCAACACGATGGTCGGACCTCAACTTCTCAACACCATGGTCCAATCTCAACTTCTCAACACGATGGTCGGACCTCAACTTCTCAACACCATGGTCGGACCTCAACTTCTCAACACCATGGTCGGACCCCAACTTCTCAACACCATGGTCGGACCCCAACTTCTCAACACCATGGTCGGACCTCAACTTCTCAACACCATGGTCCAATCTCAACTTCTCAACACGATGGTCGGACCTCAAATTCTCAACACCATGGTCCAATCTCAACTTCTCAACACGATGGTCGGACCTCAACTTCTCAACACCATGGTCGGACCCCAACTTCTCAACACGATGGTCGGACCTCAACTTCTCAACACCATGGTCCAATCTCAACTTCTCAACACGATGGTCGGACCTCAACTTCTCAACACCATGGTCGGACCCCAACTTCTCAACACCATGGTCGGACCTCAACTTCTCAACACCATGGTCCAATCTCAACTTCTCAACACGATGGTCGGACCTCAACTTCTCAACACCATGGTCGGACCTCAACTTCTCAACACCATGGTCGGACCCCAACTTCTCAACACCATGGTCGGACCCCAACTTCTCAACACCATGGTCGGACCTCAACTTCTCAACACCATGGTCCAATCTCAACTTCTCAACACGATGGTCGGACCTCAACTTCTCAACACCATGGTCGGACCCCAACTTCTCAACACCATGGTCGGACCTCAACTTCTCAACACCATGGTCCAATCTCAACTTCTCAACACGATGGTCGGACCTCAACTTCTCAACACCATGGTCCAATCTCAACTTCTCAACACGATGGTCGGACCCCAACTTCTCAACACCATGGTCCAATCTCAACTTCTCAACACGATGGTCGGACCCCAACTTCTCAACACCATGGTCCAATCTCAA
The DNA here is from genome assembly GCA_963585895.1 of Sepioteuthis lessoniana. NCBI lineage: Eukaryota > Metazoa > Mollusca > Cephalopoda > Myopsida > Loliginidae > Sepioteuthis > Sepioteuthis lessoniana. The sequence goes on from OY757907.1 coordinate 127,125,122, forward strand.
CTTCTCAACACGATGGTCGGACCCCAACTTCTCAACACCATGGTCCAATCTCAACTTCTCAACACGATGGTCGGACCTCAACTTCTCAACACCATGGTCGGACCCCAACTTCTCAACACCATGGTCGGACCTCAACTTCTCAACACCATGGTCGGACCCCAACTTCTCAACACCATGGTCGGACCTCAACTTCTCAACACCATGGTCGGACCCCAACTTCTCAACACCATGGTCGGACCTCAACTTCTCAACACCATGGTCGGACCCCAACTTCTCAACACCATGGTCGGACCCCAACTTCTCAACACCATGGTCAGACCCCAACTTCTCAACACCATGGTCGGACCTCAACTTCTCAACACCATGGTCGGACCTCAACTTCTCAACACCATGGTCGGACCTCAACTTCTCAACACCATGGTCAGACCCCAACTTCTCAACACTATGGTCGGACCCCAACTTCTCAACACCGTGGTCGGACCTCAACTGAATCTTTTTCAAAAATCTTCCAAATCCTCAGCCTATCTCTTCCGGGCATGACGTCATCTACACTCCAGCCCTATTTCCTGTCTGGGGGTTTATTATGACAGTGGTGATTGTCATATCCTTTTCGCGCAAGCGAAAACTGCACCAATTGACTACACACCTGAACTCTTAACCCGAATAGTTCAAAGGCCAACCAAACCTAATGATAAAATATAATTAATGAAAAATGATTGAAATAAAAAAAATCATTCCTTAATTATATAACATTATACCAAGAATAAAACCGTGACTAAAATATAATTCTTTGATACATACCACTTACCGATAGTTATAAATGCTTAAGATTTTAAGATTATCATCTGTTATAGAAAAATTAAAACTGTTTTAATTTTTCTATAACAGATGATAATCTTAAAATCTTAAGCATTTATAACTATTTATTCCATCGTCATCAATAATACTGGACCCCAATAAAAAAACATCAAAAAACTTAACTTCTTACATTGGTCACACGACCACTATTCTCTCCCACTGACTAACATGCCACTTATCAAACCTTAGTGCTATTTGTACACATATAGACCGACATACCTCACAAGACTATAATACTCCCTCTAATAATCGACAGCTGTTACTTGATGGCGCAAAAATATGTAGAGCACAAATTGAAATAAAAATTCTAAGCTTACAAGAAATCATTTTTATAAAGAAGAAACAACCCGTATAAAACAAAATATATTTCACCTTAGAAGCAAAGGTCTTAAAGCGCATATTTCAATAATCCACACTCTAGATAAAGTCGCATTTATTTGGCTCGTAACAGTTTGTTTATATTTAATTAAATCTGGCATTAGAGTTTCAGACATTGAAATATGAATAAATAAAAAAAAACGTGATGAAAATGCCGTTTGCAGATTCATTCTTCACCTGAATTTTCAGGATTTCAAGCACGACACTAAGGCAACCAACGTTCTTGATAATAAACAACAATAGTCGAACTACAACAAAAGAAAAACTTAGACAATTTCTATATAGCTGCAATGACCCATTAACTATCTCCCTTTGAGAATGGACGTGTCCGTTGGGTGGCTAGTATTAATAATAACGACTACCAATTAAATGTTATGTAAATGAATTCGAATGTTGAATGGCTGGGCTTCGAAGTGTTATCCCTTTTATTAGAAGCCCAGTCGGCTGGAGCTGTAGAATACACCGACTACATATGTGAAGAGGGTCAAGACTCCCCTAACATGGCCCAGTCGGCTGGGGCTGTAGAATAAACCGACTACAAATCAGAAGAGGGGCAAGCCTCCCCCAACAAGTGTCCTAGATATGACATTAACAATCTGATGGTGAGGCTCCAGTAATGCTGGAGCTTTGGGGAATGCGGAGCACCCCTTCATTACTATTGCACTCCGGTTCACTCTGGTCCAGAGGTGTAGCACCTAATAGGGTCTTATCTATGGGTCAAATATAACTGTTTTGATATTTAACTGAGTGTAAATGATTAATGCTAAATTGAATTGTTTGAAATAGAACTGATTGATAATTTAACTGTGTATAAACAAATGACTGATGCTTAATTCAATTGTTAGTGATACATAGCAATTATTGGAACGATTCAATTTGGTTAACATGCTAAATTGAATAGTTAGAAATAGAACTGTTTGATCATTTAACTGTGTGTAAACAAATGACTGATGTTTAATTGAATCAGTAGTGATACTTAGTAATACTTGGAACCACTTTACTTTGTTTACTAATGCTAAACTGAGTTGTTAGAAATAGAACTGTTTGATCATTTAACTGTGTATATCTACAAAATGTCTTTACAAATCACATTTAATATATATATATATATATATATATATAAACAGAATTTGGCATTAAATGGCCACAATTGATTGATATGCCATAAAACCAAACCAAACCAAACCTTTTATTTGAGAATGATAAATGAAGTACTCGAGTACTGAAAAGTGAATCGAGGTATTTATAGGATTTTGAAACCAAAGCGTTTTACTGCTCTAGAGAGACAATAATTATCTCCCTTAGATGTATCAGTGAGGTGCCTCATAGTGCGTCACATGTAAATCACAGAAACTCATTATCTAACTATTTTGCTTGTTTTTTTTTAAACAGGAAAGATATATCTCGGACCCTGCCAGGGAACAGTAAGCTACGTGGCTATTTTACCTTCCCTCATCAAGTAAGCTCTCTGAAATTGTACCCTTTTTGCACACTGTTTATTCATAGAACAATATGTGTAGATTTCTGACAGTCGGGAGGGGGTGTCCTTGTGGTGTAATGGACTGCAGAATCGTTGTAAGCGAGTTCGTACTCCAGTCGCGCTATTACGTTCACTTTCGGGCAAATACCCTTAGGAAAGGTATGAACCCCCTTATCCTCCCAGCTATGGGTTAAATAGTACCACTACTGTTCTTCTAGGAGAATAGATTTGGCATTAAACAAACTAGAAAGGTTGATATGCCATTAAACAAAGAATACAAACCAAACCAAACTAACAGTCGGGACACGTTTGTTTATTCTTTCTTCTTAATAACATTAATATGCATATCATCATCATCATCATCATGTCGTGCTGGTAGCACGGATATCCCTGACCCTCTCTCGCCACTTTTCCCTATCGTTCATCACCTCAGGCAGGTCTTCTGGACAACATTCCGTATCCTCACATAGTTGCTGAATGTAGGTTCGTGCTGGTCGTCCTGCTTTTGCACAGCCATATGTGGGGGTCCATAAGAGTACATCACTTATGAGTTCGTTCCTGCTTCTCCAGCAGTGTCCTGCATGTCTGGTTCGTCTAACTTGAATAGTTTTCGTGATAGGAGGCAGGTGGCCGTACAGTTGGTGTCTTGTGGTGTGTTGCCGCCAGGACTTGTATATAAAAGGTTACATTTTCTTGAATGTATAAATGCTATTATCTTGTCTTTTCGTCCGTTGTGTTCTTTGTTTGTATATCATGGATATACTAACGCCAATATTGGTCCTTGGTGAGAGGGAATTCAATTAAAAACTTTTTTTCTATCTCCAAGCACCCAAATACAGCCATGATATACATTCACGTCATCTTAAGCGTCACCAAGTTAAACTTTATAAAAACAAAAGATTGAATAAAAAATACATGTCCCTTTTGTTTAATGAAGCATGTCGAACAGAGAATTTGCTGCAAGAGTAGACAAACACACACACACACACGCACACACACACAAACACATACACACACATACACACACACACACACACACACATACACACACACACCAACCCAGCCGGCTTGGGTTGTAGAATACGCCAACTAGAAGTGAATAATAGAAAGCAATCCAACAGTATTGAGAAAAATTGAAAAACAAATGAACCTTCATTTAACACCATTGCCGATGTCATCACCTGATAGATTTTCGAAAAAGAACGCTGATTGAATCATTGAACGGTTATATGTATATATTCTTATTTCCCCTGTAAATCTGTTTTATTAAACATCTATTTGTGTTCAATCAACACTTATTTCACCATTTTAAAGTCCTGATGACGGTTTATTACAACCGAAACGTTGACTTTCCTTTGTAATAAATTCATCATTTTTGGATCACTGTTTTTCCATTTTCTCCAAACTGTCGGATTTCTTTCCATTATTTACTCATATATATATATATATATATATATATATATATATATATATATACATGATAGGGTCCAATTTATGAGTTAAATAGAAATATTGAATCATTTTCTAAACTTGGAGCCACATAACTGTCGACAAATACACAAGTATATCGAATACATATGTATAAACAGGATTTGGCATTAAATAACCTTCAATGGTTGACATGCCATAAAACACAACCAACTAACCTCCCTATATATATATATATATATATATATATATATATATATAGGCAGATTTTCACCAAAAATTTTTTTCGGTGAAACCCGGGTGGTAAATTTCTGTTTCTTATTTGGTTCACTAAATCGTCTCGACGTACGTATTGAGCACTTTTTCAATATTTGTCGTTTTCTTTTATCTGACGAGTCATTTTCTTATTTCATTATATATATATATATATATATATATATATATATATATAATTTTAAATATGTGACTAATTAAATTTATTTTAGATCCGGTTATAATGCAAACATCTAGACATCACGTAAGTGGGTGCGCCATTAGACATTCACCTATTTTCATTAAAAGCATTTTCTTAAAACAATCCAAGTCAAAAGCTTTTAAAATATCCACGCTGTCTATTTATTCAAGAAGGAATATAGTAATCTTTTATTATGAGTAATGGGGTTTGGTTATAATGAATGTTTTTAATGTGATTGATGGGGGAGACCCAATGGCGTCATGGTTAAAGTGCTGAACTGTAGACCCGAGATACGCGAGTTCGAACTCTTGTTGTGCTATTACGTTCTCTTTCGGATTAATACTCTTGGGAAAGGCATGAACCAACTTATTCCTCAGCTATGAGTTAAATAGTACTGTTGCCGTTCCATGACAATAATGACTTTGGCATTAAATAACCCACTATAATATATGCTATTAAATAAAACATACTAAACATGTGACTGATGGTTATCGTGAGACATCTGTTGATGCTAAAAAAATCTCTACAAATATTTGCTGTTATTTTTACACCTACTGGAACCGGAATTTACCATCAGCGCTTGGATTAAAGTTCTGGCTCTAACCATTCGTTGCAGGATTGAGAAATCCAAGTAAAACAGATCGACATTTCATAATAATTGAAATAAGAAAGACAATATTAGTTTTTAATCAATATAAACAAGATCTTTTAGACAACAAGGTCATAAGTAAAGTAAAGTTGGCGACCTTAGTCGAGGGCGACCAAAAGGCTCCCTTTTCGATAGCTACTACACTGAGCATTGGCGGACACTCTACCCACTAGGCCAATGAGCCGGTAGAGTGTTCGCCAATGGTCTGCGAGACCTAGGTTCAATCCCGGGTCGCGTCATACCAAAGACTTTAAAAATGGTACGTGATACCTCCTTGCTTAACACTCAGCAATATAAGGTACGTATCAAGGGTAAAGTGGAGCAATCCAGGGAAAGGAGTAGCGCTCTCCCCTAGATCTCGGTGTAGTAGCTATTGAAAAGGGAGCCTTCTAGTCATCCTCGACTACGGTCGCCAACAAGCTCATAATCTACGAACAAAATATAACTAAAAACGCCCTGTCGGCGAGATTTGAATAATCTGACTGCATTCCTTGCCGAGGGGAGAAACACCCACTAAAATGCGGGATGTCCAGGATATAACATTAAACTGCATCTGTTGGTGAGGCTCCATTTCTAGAGCACTGATTAGTGTGCAATACCCCTTCATTACTAAAACGATGAGGTTCACTCAAAAGCGAAGTAGTAGTACCTGTTTGCGTCAAATGTTTAAAAATTATTCGTATTTGATTATCACGTGCAAAAAGAAAAAGAAAAAACTCTTGAGAGACATATAAAGAAAGGTCATATAACCGTTCAATCATTCAATCAGCGTCCTTTTTCGAAAATCTATCAGGTGATGGCATCGGCAATGGTGTTAAATGAAGGTTCATTTGTTTTTCAATTTTTCTCAATACTGTTGGATTGCATTCCATTATTCACTTCTAGTTGGCGTATTCTACGACCCAAGCCGGCTGGGTTGGTGTGTATGTGTGTTAAGAAACAATTACACAAAAAATGTAAATATGAATGTAGAATGAACGTGATTCCCTAACCTAAAGGATCGACATACCGCTAAAATCAATCAATAAATCAATCTATCGATCGATCAATCAAAACACGACAAAAATTATCTTATCATTAATTTTTTGATTCGCATTTCTATCATCTTTAATCACTTTCCCCCCCCCCATAACTTTCAGGTTGTAATTCTAATTTCTAAAAAAAAAACAACAAAAATTCAGATGAAAGATTGATTAATTTTAACGGCATTCCAACTCGTCTACAGATATTTTATGCCTAGAGGTTAGGGAACTGCGTTCATTGTACACTTATATTTACATTATTTGTATTGTTGTTTAAGTGTATTTTGCACACATTCATATATCAAACATTTCTATTTGATATGGTACATATATACGTAAATTGTATATGTATATATATGTATATTGTATATATCATAGAGGCTTGTATTTGTAATTGAGATTATTTTCTCTTTCCTTCCTTTGTAATCTGTGTTAAAATATTGTGGCTAAATTAATGCTAATATTGGTCTTTGGTGAGTGGTTAATAAACTTAATATCTTCCCTAACATCAAGCATTTCAATTGAGTTGGTATTACTTTCACTTTCAAATGTTTAATATAGTAATATTGACCGACCGAAGTCGAGGGCTACCCGATTTTTTTAGGAGATACAACGGATTGAAAGATAATAAAAAAAAATGTTAAAAAAGCAAAAAATATTTCGATAATTTTTTGCTTTCAATCTGTTGTATCTCCTAGAAAATCTACACATTTAGATATCATTGCATGTACCAGTCACGTGATAGGGTTGTTTTTTTTCAAAAATTGGACGGTTATGTGATCTTTATATATATATATATATATATATATATATATATATATATATATATATATATATATATATATATATATTGTCTTTTCTCCAGTTATTTTATTGAAAGATCAATCGTTGCTCCAGCAACTTTTTTTTTACCATCTTAAAATCTTGATAAAGGTTTATTAAAACCGAAACGGTTTAACGTTGACTTTCCATTATAATAAATTCATCACTTTTGGATTACTTTATTTTCCTATTTTCTTCACCTATATATATATACATATATATATCTATACGAGCCGTCCATCGTATCCGATGACGATGTCCAGCTGATTTTTTCTACAGTTTTTTCAATTTTCTGACGGGTATTACCAAGTAACTAAAGGGATGTTTATGACCCCCTACGTTTCTTTTGACCATATCCTTATGTTTGAGTTTTGGTCTACCTATTTTACCTGACCCCTCTCAAAGTTAAGAGTACAGGATCTGTTTTGGTTGTCTGCTGTCTTCAAATCTGATCTAGTGGCCATCCCATCTTGGGTTGGTTAAGTGAGAGTATTATACACGCCACTTAGTATTTTGTACAAGTGACGCATCATATAAACGTGATGTCTTTGAATATCCACTTTGTATACCGTCCAAGTTTCTACGCCGGCCAGGAGCGTTGAGAGAACTATGGCGTAATACACAGCACGTTCAGTTTTCATGGAAAGGTCTTTGTTGAGCAAATTTTTGAGTGCTAGGGGTCAGGTTCTTTTCTATCTTGCGTTTTAAAACATAATCGACAATTGATAGTTTTCTACATCTAGGTTTTATTTCAAGGAAGATTCTATAAACCTTGAAAGTTTGAACCAATCTTGGCTATACGCTCAGATATTATTTTATTTCCTTCTATGTTCTAAATTTCACGAGCAACAACATCGGCTTTGTGGCCCAGTTTAATTTAATGTCTCAAAATCGTTAGAATCTTAATATTGTATACAAAATAATCTTTACAACCAAACAAAATTACTGCTGAATAATAGAGATCACACACACACACACACACACACACACATATATATATATATATATATATATATATATATAATGGAGTTGGAAATAATCTTCGAATCTTATATGAGTGGATGAAATAAGATTTGGCGTAAAAGTCTGTAAAAATCAAAATTACTTTTGATACAAATTGGTAAAAACAATAAAAAAAATCAAGAAAACAAAAAATGGTATAAAAAACAAATGAAATACATGCTTCAAACAACAAACTCAGGACATTGTTCATGAGATTACCTGAACATGGCAAAGAAGTGAAAACCTTAAGAGAGAAACCTCATCTCTAATAAGATCAGCATAAAATAATGCCATAAGGACGAATTATGTCTAAGCAAAAATTGATAAAACACGGTAGGATATCGAGTGTAGATTTTGTCGCAATAGAGATGAAACGGGTAATCATATAATAAGCAAATGAAGCAAACTACAAGAGTAGGCTGACTGGGTAGGAAGGGTTTTTCACTGAGAATTGTGCAAGAAATTAAAATTTCAACAAAAAGACAATTGGTATATGCACAAACTAGAATCTGACTGAGACGCTGAGATTATGACATTCAAACAGATAACCCAATCCCGACAAAAACATCAACCCGTGTGTTAAATAGTAGGGCAGACTAGGTTCTTCAGCCTTGGTGGGGCAACTAGTCTAGGAGAAGGAAAACTCTGAATTCAAACCTGCTAAACTCCGCTTAAAAAATTGACCTTGTGTCATACCCTGCTCGAGCGGAGGGTTGGGTAAATAGGACATTCTGGGATCTTGTCAAAAAGACGAAATACCAGTGCGACATGAAGGTGACGATGATATCGATAGTATTTAACGCGTTTGGATCGGTCCCCTAGAACTTGGAAAAAAGATTGGTTAAATCAGAGATCAGAGGAAGAATCGAGACCATCTAAGACATAGCACTGTTAAGGTCGGCTAGAATACTTAGAAGAGTCCTGGAAATGTGATTGGTTTGGTTTGGTTTGGTTTGGTTTTATGGCATATCAACCATTGTAGGTTATTTAAAGTCCTCTTTATACATATGTATTAAATATATATGATTTAGTTTGGTTGGGTTTTATGGCATATCAACAACCTTTGTAGGTTATTTAAAGTCCTCTTTATACATATGTATTAAATATATATGATTTAGTTTGGTTGGGTTTTATGGCATATCAACCATTGTAGGTTATTTAAAGTCCTCTTTATACATATGTATTAAATATATATGATTTAGTTTGGTTGGGTTTTATGGCATATCAACAACCTTTGTAGGTTATTTAAAGTCCTCTTTATACATATGTATTAAGTATATATGATTTAGTTTGGTTGGGTTTTATGGCATATCAACCATTGTAGGTTATTTAAAGTCCTCTTTATACATATGTATTAAATATATATGATTTAGTTTGGTTGGGTTTTATGGCATATCAACAACCTTTGTAGGTTATTTAAAGTCCTCTTTATACATATGTATTAAATGTATGATTTGTAAATGCACAGAGTTAAATGATCAAACAGTTCTATTTCTAACAACTCAATTTAGTATGTCAACAAAATAATATAGTTTCATGTATTGCTATGTATCACTAACAATTTAATTAAACCTCAGTCATTTGTTTACACCTGCCGACCAAGCCAGGTTTACAGACTTTGAGATACTAGAAGTATATGGACAAGTAAATCGTAAAGAACATGCTCAAAGAGAACTCCCTAAACAAATTGAAATCTAAATATTGAAAATCAAGTCATCAATGAACCAAGAAACACGTCAACCTAACCCAAGAAAGCAGGACAAATCTCTCAAATGAGAGTATAAGGACAGCTAAGAAACTGAGAGAAGCCAAAATGCTAAAGAAAGTAAAACACACAGGGACCCAATGAAATGAAAAGACCCCAAAAAGACAATTACAGGCAAATCTAACAACACAACTGAAAGAAATAAATCAAAATATATTGGCGAAAGAAGAGAGACACAAAAGGTATCGAGACAGGATCAAGCAATACAAACAAAACACAACCTTCTTAAATAACGAACGATAATTCTATCTGAAAGTTATAAAAGAGTGCACAAAGACAAATCTGCAACCGGACGCAAAGATTTTGGAGTAAAATATGGAAAAGAAAAGAACTGAATAGAAATGCTGAATGGATAAATAACATGAAAAAAGAATTAGAAGAACTTGAAGAAGACCCCGAGACGAACATCCACCTGGACTCTTTAAGAGCAACATTCAAGAAAATACCAAATTGGAAAACGCCAGGCCATGATGGATTCTGGTTCTGGTCGCCTCTGGTGGTGTGATGGTTAGCAAGCTAGACTAGCAAACCTACATGAGTGAGTTCGAGTCTCATTGGGTGCCCGCTTCATATGTCCTTGTGCCACATCGAAGCAAAAATCTTAATAAATTACTACATGGATTCTGGTTTTAAAAATTCACATCCATCCCCGACACACTAGCCCTGCAACTGAGTAAAAGCCTACAAGAAGCAAGCATATCCAAAAGGATGATGAAGAGGGAGACCTCCACCCGCACAAAAAAGGGACCATCCCCAGCAACTACAGACCGGTTACGCATTTTTTTATTATGTGGAAAATTCTGACCGCATAGAAATAAGAAAAAATCTATAATTCTCTTATATGCTACAGACAATTTCTGGAAGAACAAAAAGGGTGCCAAAAGGGAACAAGAGAAATAAATAACCAACTATACATATTTACCACCCTCCCCCCCAGCTCGGTCAGGATATGACACAAGGTCAATTTTTTAGCGGAGTTTAACAGGTTTGGATTCAGAGTTTTACTTCTCCTAGAATAGTTGCCTCACCAAGGCTGCCCTACTATTGCTGGGGGGAGAATAATTGGATTCATACCTTTCCCAAGGGTATTAGTGCTATGTGAAATGCTATCAGTCTCGTCCAGTATTTGAACTCGTGTCGCCGTGTCCATTTCCTACGACGATAACCATTACACCGCGGCCAACTATATATAAACGAGAACATACTCAAATAAGGTAAAACGAGGCGGGAAAATATAGCCATAGCATTAATTGACAGCAAGAAAGCCAATGATAGAGTCCCGTAAATGTAGATAATACTGTTTGAAAATGGACAAAATCATAAACTTCATCACGAATGTCATGAAAAATTGGAGGGTGTAGTTGACAGTGGGAAGACAAACCCTTGCAGAAGTAAAAATCCAAAGAGGTATCTTCCAGGGAGTTTCAAGTCTCGCAACTGGTATTCTTTATTGCAATGATACCACACAAATATGTTATTTGTAACTGTACAAGGGGCTAAAAATTTACAAAATCACAAGAACAGATTAATTACCACATGTACGTGGATGATATAAAGATATTTACTAAAACAAAAATAACTGGAGACCCTGATACAAACAATAAGAATATACACGCAGAATATGGGAATGGAATTTGGTATTGAAAAATGTGCAATGCTGATTATGAAAAGAAGTAAAAAGAAACAACAGAAGGAATAGAACTACCCCATCAGAAAGGCATAAGGATGCTTGGAGAAAAGGAAAATTACAAGTACTTGGTAATATTAGAAGCCGACACCATCAAAGAACTGGAAAAAATAAGAAAAGAATACGTCAAAAGAATGAGAGAGATTCTCAAAGGTAAGCTTTGCAGCAGAAATCTCATTAAACAAGGCATAAACACCTCAGCAGTCCCCTTCTAAGATGTCAAGGACCCTTCTTAAAATGAACAAGGGAGGGAATCAGACAAATGGACAAAAATGATGACTATGCACAAGTCCTTACATCCAAGAGACGTCGCAGTTATGGGTTATTTAATTCCTAAGCCCTCCTTGCAGAAGAACATTAGTGGTACTATCAAATGGTTCGGTTTGGTTTCTTTGTTTAATGGCATATCAACCTTCATGGGTTATTTTATCCCAAAGCAATCCTTCTAGAATAGGTGTGTGCAACAGGCGGTCCGCGGGCTACAACTCGGCCCACCAAACCATTTAGTGTGGCCCTCACCAACACTGATTTTCCCCACCATGTACAAATTTCGAATTTTTTTCAAAGCTATGAGAAAACTTTCATTCGTGTCGTACTATAGATAGATACAGGTGTGTAGCAGAAAGAAATGATTTCAAATTTATTGTCTGGCGCGGGAATTATTTTGGCCGTTGAAGTTTCGATTTTATATTTTCGCCCAATGAGAATGAATTATGCTATTCTGCTCGGGTGACTTTCCCGAGCAATATAAAAGGCTGTGTAACGCTCTCTCGACCTCTCTTCCTCACTCACTCTCGCAGCAGAACAGACCAAATTTGAATAGGACACTGCATTCAATTTTTGGACCATTGTTTTCTCTAGAAGATCATTCCTTTATCATTTATTCATTCCTTCTAGACCAAATGGTCGTCGAAACTTTAAGTTGGATGCTTTATTCCTGCTCTAACATCCGCAATTGCTTTCTTCACTTTGTACGACTCACAGTACAGGGTATTCTCTCAAGCTGACATTAGTTTTTGGAAACTCATTAATATCCTCGTCCACTCATTTGTCTTACTCCTTTCTTAATGTACCAGGGACAACAACTTGTCTTGTTACTAAAGGTGCCTCAGAAAATCCCTATTTTTCTACCCCCCCTTAACTTGAAACTACGATTAAATTATGTAAACGTAATCAGTTTTATTTTGGGTGGTGCTGATTCTATTTAGTAAACATTTTTATTCAATAAATAATGAAAGCTTTTTTTTCATAAAAACTTATCGAATTTACTTTTTAATTTTTAAAGAGAAATGTGTCAAAATGGAGTTAGCGTTGTACGTAATAAATACATTAGATTTTAAAATTTTGTAGCGAGGTTTAAATTTTCAAATTTAAAAAAAATCAGTCAAATCTCATCTATTAATTCATTTTTTTTAATTTTTCAGATTTTAAGTAAAATTTTAAAACCTAAAAATCATTTTTACAAAATTGTTTGAATTTCAAAAAATTCAGTTTTATTTTAAAGTTGAGTTGGAATTTTAAATTGTTCCCATGTTTTTCATTGAAAAACTCGAATTAATTTCCTTCTGAAAAATAATATTATTCATGAATTAATTGAAATAAAAAAAATCACAAGACTTAAAAAAAATTCAAATTACTCTGCTTACTCATCTTGAAAAAATAAAAGTATTGAAAAAATGTTTCTTGTTGAATTTAAATTTCTTATTTCTTCTTGAAAAAAAACTTATTTGTTTCCTTTTTAAAATTTTAAATGATAAATAAAAAATCTGCTTTTAACTTCATCCATTGTGAGAAAAAGTGTGTTAACTTTCAAAATATTTCAAGAAAATTTTGATTTAGTTCATATTCTTAAAAAATCTTATTGAGAAATTTAATTAGAAAAAATATTTATGGACATTTTCCTGATACCACCAACCACAACGCCCCTCCTCCAAGGGTCACGTGGCTGTCACTGCCACTTCACACTCATTTCTGTGTACACATACGTGACACGTATGTTGTCATTTTTATGTTGTATAAATGTTTAATTTTTATGGCTATGGAAAGTAATATTCATAGTTTTTACGATTTTAGAATAATAGGGGTTTTTTTTATCATTTTTAGGCTTCTGTATTTTTAATAGTCAACTTTTTCATTGCTGCTGCGAATGACAATTTAGTTCATTTTCATTTTAGGCGTAAAATGGCGCATTTTTTAACACAGTCTATGAAAATTTTGATTTTACTTCAAAATGTGTGCAATATAAAATATATTTTTTGCCAAATTCTTGTAGAGAAATCTGGGAAGTACTTATTGGTTGATAATTTATGTTAGATAAGTAATATTTTTGATTTTTGCATATTTTTGAACTTCTAAAATTTAAAAACCGAAAGTTGTGATTTTAATGAATTTTTTTATTGCTATCCTTCCAAAATAATTTAGATATAATTTTCTTGAATCTTTTTATTTTTTAACACTTTGAACTTTTGGCTTTTTAATGAAAAAAAAAAAAACGTTGGAAACACATTTTTCCTGGTGTAATGAGATTTTAAACACATTTTTCATGGAGTAATGAGTTTATTATAAGCATTGAAAGATGAACATGTCGGCAGCCAAGAAACGAAAAATTGATGACTAGGGAAGGGTATTCAACAGTGAATGCTGCACAAAATGTATTGTTATCCCACATAAACAAGGTGTTTTCTGTCTCATATGTCAAATTACAATTGCAGTGATGAAAGAGTATAATATTAAATGTGATTACACAAGTAAGCACTCCTCCCATTTTGATAAAATTGTTGGTCAGGTACGAGGGGACGAAATTGAACATTTGAAAAAATCCATTAAAAAACAAGGTGTTTTTTTACAAGAAAGATTCAGAACTGGTGACAAAACTGATTTTTAAGCTTTGTGAATGTATAACAGAAAAAGGAAAGCCTTTCAGTGACGGAGAATTTATTAAAAAGTGTTTGACAATATTCACAGAATATGCATGGCCGGAGAAAAATCATTTGGCTTTGCAAACTAGCCTTTCCGGCTTTATTGTCTTACGTAGGACAAATGAATTTTCCGATAATATCAAAGAAATTTTGAAAGAAAGATTGAAATTATGTGAAGCTTTCAGTCTGGCTTTGGATGAGAGCACTGACGTCAATGATACAGCCCAAGTTGCCATTTTCATCAGAGCTATTACTGCTGACTTTGATATTGTCGAAGAGTTTTTAGATATGGCAAGCTTTTCCTCCACAACCACAGGACAGGATATCTGTGAACAGGTGCTTAAGGCAGTGGAAAAGTTTGAACTGAATCCTGCTAAATTGCGTGGTGTTACAACAGATGGTGCTCCTTCCATGACAGGTAGGATAAATGGATTCACCACAAAATTTCTAACTGCAATTGGAGCACAAAACATAGTTATAAGCCACTGCATTATTCACCAAAAGAACTTATGCACCAAAGTTCTGGATTTCGTAGAAGTCGTGAGAAATGCTGTCCAGTGCTTAAATTACATTCGAGCTCGAGGATTAAATCCTCGGCAATTTAAAGCTTTTCTAGATGAGTTTGACAGCGAGTATCCTGATGTTATGTACTTCTCTGCTGTACGTTGGCTCAGTAGAGATATCACTTAAAAGAGGTTCTGGAATCTGCGACAGAAAATTAAATTCTTTATGGAGAGCAAACAAGCTTCTTGAGCGATGAGAACTGGTTGAATGATTTAGCATTCTTCAAAAACATTACATAGCATCTGTTTGATATGAACTTAAGATTACAGGGGAAAAGTCAGTTTGTGAATAAGCTGTTTGAGCATATTTGTGCTTTTGAGAAGAAATTGGAACTTTTCCACGTTCAGTTGAGTAGAGCCACATTGACCCATTGTCCGAGATCATTGGGAATGTCTATGTTTGGCCTGTTCTTCACTCGGCTGCCACATTGACCCATTTCAATGACTTGTAATTAGGAAACTCGAATTTCCTGATCTGGATTGTACTAAATATGGAGCTTGTGTAAAAAAGCTGCGTAATGAGTTTGCAAACAGATTTCCAAATTTCAGACAAAATAAAATTAAACTGAAATTGTTTGCTCAATCTTTTGATTTGGCAGTGGAAGACAGTCCTGGGGATTGCCAAATAGAATTCATTGAACTGTAGGCTGACATGGACACCAAGAGGAAATATTTTGAAAACAGTTTATTAGACTTTTACAAATTCTATGTGCGTAAAAAATTTCCCAATTTGTCCCGTCATGCAAGAAGAGTGGCCTCCCTACTGCTGTGAGCAATTTTTCTCGAAAATGAAGCTCACCAAAACCAGATGTAGAAGTCAGCTGACTGATGAACATTTAACTAGTCAGTTAAGGGTGGTTACCATTTCTGTCAAAGCTGATATTGACAATCTATGCAAGGACTCTAAATTCCAAGTGTCCCACAAAAATGGTCTGTAATGCAAAAATCTAAAATAGTATTGCTTGTGTCTGATTGTAATTGGGTGTACAGAAAATAATTTACTCTGTAAAAGTGTAAGCTATGTGCACTATTGGTATGCACAGTTTTTGAATTTGTGCCTAAACATGAATAAAAAAATTGACTCTGTATGTTAAATAAATATATTGTTGCATTGTGATATTTTTTCATTTATTGTATACAATAAAAAACGAATTTTTAGTGTGGACTACTTGAATGTCTGAATTTGGTTATATGGTCACCGACAAAAAATGCTGCACGCCACTGTTCTAGAAGAACTGCAGTGGTACTATTTAACCCATAGCTGGGAAGATAAGAGGGTTCATACCTTTCCTAAGGGTATTTGACCGAAAGTGAACGTAATAGCGCGACTAGAGTTCGATCTCGCTTACAGCAACTCCATAGTCTACCGCTTAAACCATTACGCCACGAGGACTCTCGTCAGATAATACAGACTGCATGTGTTGAGAAAACAAAGAGGAAGATGACTTACTAGCATTGAGGATTGTGTCGATGCATTAATACGAAGACTTGAAGACAATATTAAAAAGAGCAAATATAGATTAATTACTGAAGCAAATTGCAGCTCTGAAATGAGAAGGCAAACAACTGTATGGATATTTTACGCGACAACCAGGCAAGATTGTACGCGATAATACTTGGATATGGCTACGCAAGGAAAATCTCAAGAGAGAAATTGAAACTCTTCTAATCGCACAAAACAACGCCATATGGACCAATTATATTAAAGCGGAAATCGATAATACGCAAAAAGAATAGCAAGTGTGGGTTAAGTGGTAATAGAAACGAAACGATTAATTATACAATAAGCGAAAGCAGCAAACTAGCACAGAAAGAGAACAAGACTAGACATGACAGAGTGGGAAAGGTGATCCACTGGGAATCGTGTAAGAGATTTAATATTGACCATACTACCAATTGATATATGCACAAACTAGAATCCGTCCAAGAAAATGAGACTCATCAATTGCTTTAGGTTTTTTAGATACAAACGGATCACCTAAGAGAACTTGTTGTCTAGAGGATTTTACCTTTCGAGTAGATCACAGAGTGAAAATAAAAGAAAGTGAAAAAAAAAAACAACAGACAAATAGCTGACGTTGACAAGAAATAAAAAACTGTGAAACATGCGGGCGAAGGTGATAACAATTGTAATTGGAGCACTTGGAACAGTCTCTAAAAGATTGGAAAGGGGATTGGAACAATTGGAAATTAGAGGAAGAATCAAGACCAGACAAACATTGTTGAGATCGGCCAGAATACTGAGAAGTGTCCTGAAGACCTGAGGAATTTTGCTGTCACTCAGACCATACAAAGGAGATTGGAACAGTTATAAATTTGAGGAAGAATCCAGACCAGCCAAACATTGTTAAGATCGGCCAAAATACTGAGAAGAGTCCTGGAGACCTGAGGAAACTTGCTGTCACTCGGACCATACAAACGGGATTGGAAAAGTTGGAAATTAGAGGAAGAATCAAGACCAGTCAAACATTGTTGAGGTCGGGCAGAATACTGAGAAGAGCCCTGGAGACCTGAGGAAACTTGCTGTCACTCAGACCAAAACACAGGTGTAAAAAAACTTGCAAGAATTAAAATAATAAGAAAATGTTGTCATCTTCTTTGAATATAAACATGAAGTAGACTTTGAAGTCAAAAAAGAAGTCAGTAAATTATTTTGATGGATTATAAAAATATTTCATGAAAATTTAGAAAAAAATTAAAGAAGCTTATATTTAATGTCACCTCAAAAATATGCAATTACCAGGCAAAATCTAACTTTCCATTCATGGATTAGAAGTTATCTTAAAATCAATTCATTTTACTTAACATTAGTAAAATGATTGACTTTTCAATTAATTACATGAAATTTTAGATTGTTACAATAAGATGTCCATTTAGAACACTAAAACGCTGGACCCTTATGAATGAAACGATGGCCTTTTTTTACACAAACCGTATACACGCCTGTTGTCATGACAACCTGTCTGCCGATCTGATTACATTTTTGCATTAAATGAGTTGCCATGGTGCCAAGCACTGAGGAGTCTTGTCGTTTGTGTCTGATAAAAAAAATAAATGTAGTAATTGTAAATTATATTTATAGCCAGAAGCTATTAGACCGGTTTCTTAGAGGAGGGGTCTTCTGAGTTGATTTAATATTAGAATTCGCTTTTTCCGGACAAGGATAGAGACGAGTTTCATCGACCAAAGTTTTATTTTACAATTAATTTGTGCTGCATTTTTTAAATTTCTATCGTAATTATCACAAGACTCCACTTGCAAACTGGACTGGGAATTGGCTTTATTCTTTACGAGCATTTTAACACTATTGAAAAGTATATATAGTTTACGCTAAAAGAAAGAACATCGCCAGCTTACTAGTCGACGTATGGCTATTTTGTTTGGGACTGGTTGAGGGGTTTCATTGCAGTATTCATATTGATAACCTTTCAAGTGAGTAATTTACACTCGCGTCTTTTACATGAAGCATAAAAATTGAACTCCGATGTTTGAAATGATTCTTTCTTTAGGGTTGAATATTAGTACATTGTGGTTTTCGGTTAAGTATGTCCATTTTTGAAGCAGAGTTTGAATAATCTTAGAATTTGTATGGTGGGTTGGGTAAAAGGAAAAAAAAAAGACCATGAGTTTGTTCCTGTTATAACAAGAGGTCAGATAAGGTTACCATTTTAACTAAAATGGCAATTAAGGTTGATAAGTCCTGTTGCCTTTGTTATATTAAAAGAAAGAAGAAAACAAATGAGACGACGAGAATATTAATAAGTTTCAAAGGGGAAGCTTAAATAGCAGCATAAGACGAAAATTTCCTTGTGCTGTGACATCAGCAACTCTTTTCTTCTTCTATTATAGAAGAAAAGAGTTGCTGATGTCCGAGCAGGAACTGAGTTTGTAGCGTAAATTTTAAATACATACACAAAATTCGCACCCACATTTTTCAACCAATCAACAAACATTAGAACATTCTAGAAAAAAAAAAAAGGATCAAAACCACATACACAAAATTCGCGCCCATAGATTTTAAAACCAATCAAGTACTTTCCCCAAAAAACATTCATACCCGTTTTGATCCTCTTAGGGGTCATAAAAAGAAAGCGATGAACTAGTTCTACAGTTCGCCGCTGATGACAGAACGAAGCTACGCTACTGAACTGTTCCTTTACTCCACCAAAACCTGAGAGGTGCCAGGCTGTCCAACAAAAACATATTCCCACTTCTTCTTACACCAAAGACAAACAAAGGGAAAAGTACTACTACAGAAATTAAACACTAGACAAGCGGGCGAAAACAACAACGACAACAACAACAACCACCTCGGCGAAAACAACAACAACCACATTGGCGAAAACAACAACATTGTGAGTTCCTTGGCACAATATTCCAGCTGAACAATAAACCTTTATTTTAAAGTTATTCAGGTTTTGTTTTTGTTTTGTTAGGGAAATTATTTGCAAGGAACACGTACTACCTCCAAACTTTGTTTTATACATTCGACACATCTCGCAATATCCCCGACAAGTTGCTGATGTCAGAGCAGGAATTGGGTTGCTGATATCAGAGCAGGAATTGAAACATTCAATTTGAAGCTTCGAGGATCTGTTGGTCTAGGAGGGATGAACAAATGATGAAGGAATGATTTCCTAGAAAACAATGGTTCATAAATTGGATGTGCTCTCCTCATGTTGAATGGTAGTCTGCTAGTCTGCTGCTAAAGTGAGAAAGAGAATCGTCTGTCCTGCTCGAAAAATATGTGAGGAAGAGAAAGAGCGCGCGTTTTCACTGCCTTTTATAATGCCCAGGAAAGTCATCCGGGCAGAATTGGATAAATCATCCTCATTGGTCAAAAGTATGGGATCGAGACCTCAATGGTCAAAATAATTAACGCGCTAAATAATAATTTGAAATTCTTTCTGCTACACTGTCATCTTCAGTTTTGTCATTTTTGGAACGTTCATACATTTCACACGTGGAGTTCGCTGGGCTCATGGGTCCAGTGCAAACACAACTGTTAGATTCCGTCGCGGAGTGGAAAGAGGCTGATATTTTTTTTTATCTTTAATCATAAATCTTTTACAAAAATGGGTCACAGTTATGAAATTTCATCTGGTAAAGGTAGTAAGTTAAAGTAAAGTTGTCTCCCTTTAGTCGAGGGCGACCAGAAGGCTCCCTTTTCAACAGCCACTTCACCGAGGTGTCGGGGAGGGCGCTACTTCTTTCCCAGGATTTCTCCACTTTACCCTTGATACGTACCTTATATTGCTGAGTGTTTAGCAAGGAGGTATCAAGTACCATTTTTAAAGTCTTTGGTATGACGCGACCTGGGATTGAACGCAGTCTCACGGACCATTGGCGAACACTCTACCCACTAGGTTAATCGTCTTTTAATTTTATTTCATTTTATCCCTTTTTGTCTCTCTTCTACATATTGCGCAACCAAAATTTCGGTACGATTGCCATTTTCCTATTCTACATCATTTTTTAAGTTATTTATCGCTGTCTCCGACCAGATAAGACTTGACTAGACGGGACTTGACACAAGGTTTTTTTTTATAGTGGGTGCTTTAGGGAAGGGAGACGTCGGGTACTATGGATTATGTTGGTCATTGGCTCATTGGGTACAATGAGAGCTAAATGACCCCGTTGGCACTTGTACAATGGGAATCCGGCACGTATGCCTACTCATAACCCGGAGGTCTAGTGCTATGCTATACTGTCAATGATTCTTCGCCCATCCGAGGGTGGCCCAGCCGAAGCCGAGGGCCTCGAAGCTATCATTGACCTTGATACTCCATCTGGCATGAATGCCGGACAGCGTCCCATAAGCACACCTTTTAAGCACACAAAAATCAGGTCATTATAATATAGACCTTTTTCTTCTTCAATTTAGCATTCAAAGGTCAGGATTCCAATTTTTTTCCAAAATCAACTTTGTTAGACTGACAGCAATAGAAACAAGGACAGATAACCAGATCTTTCTAATCCAGTCGGCTGTTGAGGGGTTGTAAAATACACCGACTGCATCTCTACAGAAAGCTAAGATCCCCCCACGAGTGTACTGGATATGATATTAATCAATCTGATGGTGGAGTCCCAGTAATCCTGGAGCTTTGGGGAACCCCTTCATTGCCATCGTTCCCATGTCCACTTTGGCCCGGAGTAGTAGCACCTGACAGGGTCCTATCTATGGGTCAAATTTTGATATTAATGACTAATGCTAAATTGAATTGTTTGTGATACATAATAATACTCGGAACCATTTAAATTTGATCTATGCTAAACTGAATTGTTTGAAATAGAATTGTTTGATCATTTAACCGTGTGTAAACAAATGACTGGTGTTTAATTGAATTGTTAGTAATACATAGCAATACTTGGACAATCATAAAAATCTAATATATAGGTATAAACCGGATTTGGCATTAGATAACCTACAATGATTGATATGCCATAAAACCAAACTAAACTAAACCAGATCTCTATGCTAAGCAATTATGTTTAGAGGTGAAAAATTACAAGACATAATCATCTCCCTTACATAATTTATACGTTCCTTCGTTTTTTGAAGATTGTGTTTCGTAGATTCTCAGACTATTTTTCCTGTTCTTTGAACAGTAGAGACGTCGCCTCTGACCCTGTCCAGGAACAGTAAAGCCACATGGCTATATTTTCCTGAACAGGGTAAGCCTTTTTCCTTTTTTGTACCCCTTTCCACACAATGCTTTTTCAATATACGTATATTGTAATCTGTTGAGAAACATTTGTATACATTTTAAAAATACAACTAGTATATTGCATTCATGAAATGTTAAATGTTCTTATATGTATCAATGAGTTTATGTTTTCTCGCCTAGCGTTTTGTCCAGTGTTAGTTAATCACAGACATGAAAAAAATTAAGTTGGCGACCGTAGTCGAGGGTGACCCGAAGGCTCCTTTTTCAATAGCTACGACACCGAGGAGAAGGGGAGGGCGTTACTCCATTCCCTTGATTGTTCCACTTTAGCCTTGATCCTTACCTTATAATGCTGAGTGTTAAGTAAGGTGGCATCAAATACCATTTTTAAGTCTACGGTATGACTCGACCTGGGATTGAACCCCGGTCTTCCGGACCATTGGTAAACACTCTACTCATTTGGCCAATGGTCCGGTATCATAGGTATACTAATGCTAATATTTATCCTTGGTGTGTGGGGATTCGACAAAATATCTTACCCAACCACCAAGCACATCAGTTGAGGGAAGCTAATGATTCCTTTGTATTTATCCGCTTCAGTATCATATTAAAACTGAATATGATATGAATTCATTGAAAAATATACAATTTTTTTTAGTAAAATACTGTAGGAAAAAAAGAAAAGGGAGAGAAGTTAAAGCAGATCTTCTCGGTTTTCAAAACATGTCCTTCAGCGCCAACTCACTTTTTCGTACAAATCACACCAACTTCGTTCTGAAGATATCAAAACTGAGTTTTTGTGTGCAGGTCCTGAGTGCTGATTAACTGGTCCTTTGGCCAATCAACTGCGGCCTGACGGGAGAAAAACCGGATCTAGGACAAATGTTTCTTCTTTTCCACATGACACGCTATCACTTTCATTTCCGGTCCGAAGTACGTCTATTTTTGTCTTTCGCCGCAAAAAAAAAAATGCCTGCTACTCTGACTTGATTCGACTTATGAGGCAACTTTTCACTACAAATAGAATTAGTAATTGTCACTGATATTTATTGTCAGACGATCTTAGATTGGGTATAAAACCAGAATTGCTATGAGGGAAAGTCTCTGTGGCGTAGTGCCTAACGTGCTGGACAGCAGCATCATAATCGTTTAGAAGAGAAATTTTCTAAATTGATTAGATAAAAATTTTCAGTTTTCTTAAATGTTAAAAGTTAAGCAAAACTTGTTAATTTTTGAGATAGGTGACCATTTAGGAACTTCAGATACTATCATCACTATCATCACCATCAAGTGTTGATAGCCCAGACTCTTAATTCTCTTTCACTTTTACTATTCGTCAATATCAGCCATCGCTCTTTGTAGTTTCTCTACACAGCATCCAGTGTCTGCACAGAGCTGATGTATATACGTTTTTGTTAGTCGGCCAACACAGGTGGGTCCATGTTTAAGTGTTCAATGAAAAACATCACCAGTGAGTTCGTCATTGATTCCAAATAGTTGTTGGTCTCACTCGAATAGATTGTGAGACGGGAGGTAAGTGGCCGTACAACTGCTATTTTGTTGGGTGTTACTTCCACGATGTGTTCAAGATCGCACGTAACATTCTTGTGTAGTCCCCGTTTTTCTCCAAGCGTTTCATTAAAGATCAGTTGGTGCAACCTACAGTAGTACTGACCCGGCAACAGCTTGGAACGAAATCCTTGTTTTATTTTATCAGAGATATCAGGTTTCCATTTGGCTATTAACTTGTCAATAGCAATCCAGGCTTTACCTATGCATAACTTTCCGTAGATGAGACATTCCTACCCAGATATGGGAATTGGTCAACTAATTTCAGGAGCTTGACATTTTCTTTGGAGATAATTCTATTTTGTTTTAAAAAAAAACATGAACTCAGTTTTATCTGAGTTCATGTCGAAACCGATGTCTCTTGCTGCCTGCTCCATGTTATGCAGCGGGGATTAAACTTGAGTAGGTGAATTTTCGAGAAGTACTTGATCATCTGTGTAGTCTGCATCTGTGATTGCTTTTGTGGGATATCGTCTGCTTCTTTCCTTATTTTAGTGTGAAACCATTTTCTTTTATTAGATCTATTAACACTTATAGTACGTAATCTAGGCAGATTATGAATAGAAATGTTGCTAATGTTTCAGTGATCCTATTTACCCAACCCCTCCGCCCGGGCAGGATATGACACAAGGTCAATTTTTTAAGCGGAGTTTAGCAGGTTTGAATTCAGAGTTTTCCTTCTCCTAGACTAGTTGCCTCACCAAGGCTGAAGAACCTAGTCTGCCCTACTATTTACCCATAGCTGGAGGGAGAATAATTGGATTCATACCTTTCCCAAGGGTATTAGTGCTATGTGAAATGCAATCAGTCTTGTCCAGGAATTGAACTCGTATCGCCGTGTCCATATCTTGTGACGATAACCATTACACCACGGGCACTTCCACAAAAACTCCAGTGATAGTGTCAAAGAAATTAGTGTCACTGTCGGGTAAGCTAACAAATACTTTCGTGTTTTAGTTGAACATCGTTATAGAGGAAACAGTTTCTTTACGGAACGAGATATTCAAATGATTTGTTCTATCTTTCTTTTGTGTGCAGAGTCAAATGATTTGGTGAAATTTACAAAGAAAAGTGAAGCTCCGAGATATTTTATACGAACTCTTTTGATGATTCGACGAAATTGTGGATCGATTTCACCGAATCCGTTCGAATTTTTCCTATGAATTTTCGGATACGATTAAAAAGCAGAGAATTATAAATCTTAGCAGCTCTAACAGTAAGGGTTATATCATTGAAGTTCTTAGCGATTTCAAAGTCGCCTTTCTTGAGGAAGGGAAGGATGCAGCCATGTGACCATTTCTCTTTTCTGTTTTGTATATACACGGTGTTGCATAATTAAAGAAGAATATCGTCAAATTTTCTTGTCTTCCATATTTCAGGAAATATTTCGGTCGATGCCAGCAACTCTTCTGCTTTAGATTGTTTTTAGAACTGTGTTGAGTTCACTCTCCATATAGTGTCCAAGTTCGTTGTCTTGCTGGCCTTTGATAATTTCTTCAGTTGGTTTATCTGTTATTTCAAGGAGGGGGGGGTTCTCTTAGTAGATTCTTGAAGTGTTCTTTCTACTTCTGACGTCTTTCTTCTTGGCTGGCAGCTTTTAGTTTTGATCTTGATGTGTTTTCCTACCGCTAACTTCATTTATTGTATGTTATGCGAGTTGCGATTATCTTCAACAGAATTTCCGATTTTAATGATTCGGACTTGGATGTATTCTAGTTGTTCTTTCTGGATTTTCTTAAGTTTCTGCACATTTGGAGTTTGTTGGGTTTCTGTAATTAAGTAGGGATGCTTTTGTATATTGTCCCCCCCCCAATTGCTTTTGACTCATATGGAACACTACATTTGGCCCTTGGTTTGGTTGGTATGTACTCAGCTGCTGCTTCTAAGTTGATGGTGACAGAATTTTCATATTCATCATTTGGACAAAGTTTTTTAGATGGCTCCAGATGAGTATCAAATTTGTTTCTTACAGTTACTTAATAGTGATTGCAAGTTATGCAATCTTTTAAATAGCTACTACACCGAGGTATTGGGGAGGGCGCTACTTCATTCCCTGGATTGCTCCATTTTACCCTTGATCCTTACCTTATAATGCTGACTGTTAAGCAAGGCGACATCAAGTACCATCTTTTGAGTCTTTGGTATGACTCAACCTAGGATTGAACCCTGGTCTCCCGGACCATGGGCGAACACTCTACTCATTCGGATAATGGCACTATTTTCAAGTGAGGATCAGTCACGTAAAAACAGATTTGCTTGCGTCTTTTTTCAGCGTAGACTTAGGGGAATCTGTGATCGGAAGATATTCCTTCAAAAGAAGGAGTATACCTCACAGTTCATAGTGTTATCTACTGGTTATTTATAACTATATAATCTATTCTGTGATTTTGAGCTATTTGGGTAAATGATAAGTCTATAGTTTTCTCTTCCTTTTCTGAAATTAGCAATTTAGACATACAAACCTTTTCTTGAAAGAAAACTTGGCTAGATGTTCTCCATTTCTGTTTGGAGAGTTAAATAGACAATTTAAAAAAAAAATTTTGTCGTTCCTTATTTGGGTAAGTGATGAGTCTATGGTTTTCTCTTCCTTTTCTGAAATTTGCTGTTTAAGCAAACAGACTTAAACATCAAATTGCAGAAAAGCAAACTTGGCTAGATGCTCATCATTTCTGTTTGATGAGTTGCGTAAACAGAATTCCTTAATTTTGTCTTTGCCTAAATGAACATTCACGTCTCCACTAATGACCATAACATTGTATTTACAAATATGTCAAACTAGGAAAGATAGTTCATTAGAGAAGGTGATGACGTCTGTTTGATTACTGATATTAGTAGGACTGTAACATGAGATTATTCTTGTACAGGTGTTACTTTTAAATGTAGCACATATAATTCTTGGTAGGATTTTCTCTATACTATTTAGTGATTTTGAGCACAAAGGCTGAGAACCATTCCTTGACCTCCAATGATGACATTGACGAAGTTCCTTCATGCAGATACTAACACAAACATATATCTATTCCCGGATTCATTTAGATTTAGTTTGCTATGGTAATATCTATGTTCTTGTTTGTATATATCTGTTCTTGAACGCATATATCTATATCCTTATTGGCTGCAAATGCAGTAAGCTCAAGTAGCAGTAGCTTCCTGACTGAACTATTTGAACCTGGCCATTAACCTATGAGCTTCCTTTGCCCAACATCAGGTGAATCGTGCTGTTGACACACTTTTAGGCTTATCTGTCTGGTTTCACATCCACAATGCTATATCCAATGGTTCCCAGAGCAACACACTTGTTATAAATCGTATAGTAACTTTTCCTTCTCCAGAAGCTGATATCTAGCCACAGGATAGATAACTCAAAGATTATAAAAGTTGCATGTTTATCAAACCTCTCGTTTCTTGTTATGGCATTATTTATCTCTGGTACTATTATGCTTGTCAGATTTTAATGATTTGAATTTTGATTATAGTCATTCTAAAGTCTGTGTGCTAGACTAAAAAAAGGTTAATAACAAAAAAGCCATACTGCAAGCACTGATTTAAACATCTTCATGGTGAGGAGTAGAGTACACTGATTTGCACCTCTGTGGCCTGTAATGCTTGAGGACAGAATTCTGGTGGCTGTCTGTGACCCAGCAACTGAAGTGGTCATGTGACCTGTAACACTCCACTTTAGCTCTTACTGGGTGAGACAGTCAGTCCTGATCTGGTTATGTCAAGCCCAAGCATCTATGATTGTCCTAACTGTATTCTTCAAATTGCTCTTGGGGCAATTAAACACCAAACCCTTTTTATATTAAAAGGTGCTATATATATATATATATATATATATATATAAAAGAAAATTTGGCATTAAATGACCAACAATTATGCAATTAAACAAAATAAACAGTAATCAACCCAAGTTAAGCAGTTTTGAGATGGGTTACCACTTAGGAACCTGAAGACTGGCTGCATAAATCAAGCAACTTGAAAGCCAAATGACTGATCCTTGTTAATCAGAAAATATTTCATTACCCCTTTGTTGATGAATGGAGTTGGTCACAAATTTTTTTTTTTTTTTTTGGCCACATGAGTGATGTCACTTGAGGTAAACACTTCCAGTTGGGCTATAAAAGGGAGTTCCATCCGACACTCAATCTAAAGTCAGTGTCTGAGACTAAGCAAATGTTAGCTTGTCATGTCACAAGTGCTGATTCTTGTCAAATCATCTAAGCTAAGCTGTGATCAGCCAATTCAGTACTTAGATGGGTGACTACTTAAAAGCAGGTACTTACTGGCTTCTCCTGTAAATATTAATTTTCTTTATTATTTAACCATTGAATTAATATTCTAAGTTATATAACAATGAACTGGTCGTGAGAGGAGGATGCAAATGCATGTTGTCGAGTAGATTGGCAAGGCTCTAAAAGAACATTGGTGGTTCATTTTTTGGTGTCAGTTGAGATAGAATTGTTGGATATTTTATTTTCATATTCATTTTAAACTTTATTAATGCCCACATACTGTTGGGATAGAACTGTGGGAAATTTTCATACTGTTTGCAATCTGTGTCCCAAACATGGTGTAGTAATTAATAATCATCATCATGTCGCGCTGGTAGCACGGATATCCCTGACCCTCTCTTGCCACTCCTCCCTATCGCCCTAGGCAGGTCTTCAGGACAACATCCCGTATCCTCACATAGCTGCTGAATGTATGTTCGTGTTGGTCGTCCTGCTTTTGCACAGCCATGTGTGGGGGTCCATAAGAGTACATCTCTTATGAGTTCGTCCCTGCCTCTCCAGCAGTGTCCTGCATGTCTGGTTCGGCTAACTTGAATAGTTTTCGAGATAGGAGGCAGTTGGTGTCTTGTGGGGTGTTGCCGCCAGGACTTGTTCAAGATTGCTCGCAGCATTCTTGTGTAATTGCCGTCTAGCTTCTTCTCCAGCCGTTTTGTTAGAGTCCATGTAGTGCATCCATATAGCAGTATCGATGCGACCGCTGCCTGGAAGAAACTGCGTTTCATTTTATCGGTTAGGTCTTATTTCCATATAATTGATAGCCTATTGATAGCTGTCCATGCTTTCGTTAACCTCGTGTCGATGTCCTTT
The DNA here is from genome assembly GCA_963585895.1 of Sepioteuthis lessoniana. Lineage (NCBI taxonomy): Eukaryota > Metazoa > Mollusca > Cephalopoda > Myopsida > Loliginidae > Sepioteuthis > Sepioteuthis lessoniana. The sequence goes on from OY757907.1 coordinate 127,153,484, forward strand.
TCGGTTGATTCGACGCTGCTTCCTAGGTAAGTGAATTTGTCTACTAGTTTAAGAGGGGTTCCGTCTAGAGTGGAGATGTCCCCCCGTTTGATTATAGCACATATATTCCGTTTTGTGTGCATTGACATAGAGGCCTATGCCTGCGGCTGCTCGTTTCAAACTATATGAATCACAATTATTCTAGATATCTTCTACAGCCCCAGTTAACTCGGCTATACACCACGAGGTGCTCTACTTGATAATATATAACTGTAAATTATTTGCATAAAGAATATTTACTTGAGGGTTATAATTCTTTACTATGGATTATTATTAGTCTCTTGAAATCATATAGCTGCAAATTGACTATTTTAAATAGAAATAATTACTTGAAACGATCATTGGCCTAATGCATAGAGTGTTTGCCAATGGCCCGGGAGAACGGGGTTCAATCCCAGGTTGAGTCATACCAAAGACTCAAAGAAATGGTACTTGATTCCGCCTTGCTTCATACTCAGCATTGTAAGGCAAGGATCAAGGATAAAGTGGAGCATTCCAGGAAATGGAGTAGCACCCTTCCCTACACTTCAGTGTCGTAGCCCTATTGAAAAAGGAGCCTTTGGGTCAGCCTCGACCAAGGTCACCAACTTTATTTTAGATATGAATATTTGATACCATAAAACTGGGGTTTTTTGGGGTTTGGTTTTATGGCATACCAACCATAATGGTTACTTAATGCCAAATCCTCTTTATACATATAAATCAAATATATGATCTCTAAACACATTTTGTAGATTAACAAAGATAAATGATCAAACAGTTCTATTTCTAACAACTCAATTTATCATAAGTCAACAAAGTTAAATGGTTCCAAGTATTGCTGTGTGTCACTAACAATTCAATTAAATATTAGTCATTTGTTTATATACAATTAAATGATCAAAGTTCTATTTTAAAAAAAAAAAAAATTTTTTTTAAATAAATTTTTGCTTAAGTCATTTGTTAGCACTCACTTTAAATGTTAAACAGTTCTATTTGGCTAATAGATAGGACCCTATCAGGTGCTACCACTTCGATAGCAATAAAGGGTTACTCTGAATTCCCCAGAGTTTTAAGACTGGAGCCTCATCATCAGATGATTTAAGGTCATAAGTAAGAGAGACAGTCGTTTGGTGTGTGTGGGGGGTCTTACTCTCCTGCTGAAACGCTGTCAGTGTATTTTTCAGTCCCAGCCAAATGGGCTGCACATAACTGTACAAATTATTTCTATTAAGAATAGTTACTTGATGCTATAATTGTTGACTGAAGATTAAGTATTTTCTATTTTGGTGGTACATATACTAAAATTGTCTAGTCAAAAAATATACCCGATCTTCTCATCAATGGTTGACATAATTCTAAGGCAGGAGAAAAATAAATAATTTTTAGTCTCCCATCCAATTTCTATCACATACAGAAAATCAACAACTGATCACTGGAAAACTTGCATATTAGTTGATTGGTACATCTGCCTAGGATCAAAGTGTAGTATCTTTATGCACGGAGATTCAATACTTAAGATCGAAAGTATACATATGAAAAGATTTTAAGAAGCATAAAATTAACATTTCCTCAAAAACGAATGCAGACTAAACAAAACAAAACAAAAAAAAAAAAAAAAAAGCCAGACATATGAATATAAAGATAATTATCATATTTACCCAACCCCTCCGCTCAGGCAGGATATGACACAAGGTCAATTTTTAAGCGGAGTTTAACAGGTTTGAATTCAGAGTTTTCCTTCTCCTAGACTAGTCGCCTCACCAAGGCTGAAGAACCTAGTCTGCCCTACTATTTACCCATAGCTGGAGGGAGAATAATTGGATTCATACCTTTCCCAAGGGTATTAGTGCTATGTGAAATGCAATCAATCTCGTCCAGGATTTGAACTCGTGTTGCCGTGTCCAATTCCTGCGACGATAACCACCACTGGCACCTCCAATATACAGATAATTATTTTGATTTTTTGTTTTTGAAATAGATTCCTGCAGGCACATAAACTTTGATCCGAGGAAGAGTACAGAACATAATTATCTTAAGAAATGGAATTGCTAACTTGAGTTCAAATCCTGGAAGAGTCTGTGTTTCCCTTTGTGCTAATGCCCTTGGAAAAAGCATGAATCATCTCTTGGCGTTGGGTTACCCTTACCAGGTTTTTAACCTGGAAAATTGGTTAATTCTATAAAAAGAGTAAACTTTGCTAAAGTAAAAAAAATGTTTTTCTGAAATTTTTAGCATTAAAACAAAAATACAAATAAAAATGTAAACCCAAAAACAAATGTTTAAATTCAATGCTGAATAATTCACAAAAGATTTTATTTAAATCAAGTTGATGATTCCTCGGCATCTTTCGGATTGATAGTAACGAAGACATCATTGGTTTGATCAAGTTGATAGGAATCTTTTAGTTTTAGTTTACGTTCTTCACGACTAATCTTGGCACTGACACGACCCATGTATTTGTTAGCATATTTCTTGCGAAGAAGTTGTCGATACTAAAAAGAGAGGAAAAAAAGATTTAATAATAAAAACAGAAGTTAGTTAAAATTTTAAGAAAAAAGAAAAAAAATAAATAAATAAAAGTAATATTCATAAAATTTTTTTAGAGATTTCATTAAAATTTTTTAGAATCGTTCTTAAAATGATTATGAAAGATGAAGATATAAGAATTCTAAAAAGTGTGACCCCCCCCCCAAAAGACCAAGAACCATAAAATATAAATGCTATCCAATATATTTATAATCCAATACCCAAGGTAAATCATTTAACTTTTTTTAACAAAAGGAAGAAAAGTATTTTTTGGTTTGGCAAAGAACTTTTGAGCATTTCTAGATATAAAGAAATCAATATAATACACTGTAAAAACAATTTTTTTAAAATGTACATTTGCACCTAAAATAACATGCAATATCAAATACCAACGTCATATAGCTTATTGCAAAAAATGTTTCTTTGTTAATATTCAAATTTGAAATACATTGAATAGCCATTTGAACTTTATAAAAATGAGGAAATGTCTATTAAATGCTTTTCTGGTATTTTGAATGTAAAATTTTGTTTGGAGAGATAAAAAAAGTAAAACTAGAGATTTAAAATTAATAAGATAAATATTAGCACAAAAGAAAAATATCTGAATTTATTCCAACTTGAAAACAGACATTTACAAAAAGAAAAAAAATATCAGTTCTTGACTTATGGAATTTAATAATAAAAAAAATTTTTTTTTTTAAATCATTCATAGGATTTGTATTTGGAAAACATCTAGAACAAAAATCTAAGTTTACAAATAGTTATAATTTCTCTTGTGATACTTACTTGATTGGGTGATTGATAATGTGGATTCACATACAAAGTGGGCCCACCTAAACTGCCTTCAAATATACGGACTGGATTTAATACAAATCTTGGACCTTGAAAAAAAGAAGAAAAAAAAAAAAAAAAAAAGAAAGAAAAAAAAAAAAGAAAGGATAACATGAAATAAAAAATTAAGGATATTAACCCATTTTTTAAAAATGGGTTTCAGTTCTATCAATCAGCATTTACAAATACAATTCAATATGTCACTTAACAGAATTTTAAATCTTAATTACATTTTTAAGTTTTATACAAAATTTTCCTTTATCTACAAGGATTCATCAATTAAGTTTTAAAAAAATTTCCAATTCATCTGTAGAAGAACATATTAAAAGTTTATTTTGTTTAAACTTCCCAACTTCTCATGAAGATTGGTATTTCATTAAACTAAGAAACCAACCAACTTTCATAAGAATCAATTGATTCATTTTTTAAATAAATAAAAAGTTTGAATCTTAAATCTTGATGAAATGTAAATGTTTCATTTTAAATGTACTAACCAATTTCAACAAGTGAAGCTAATTCATCAGTTATAGAATAATTTCTGAACCAAATACGATTGTCCAAAATGGAGAATGAGAAGACATGATCAATGAAAGGCTGACTTTTGGGATGTTGATTGGGAGTTCCAAAAATCTGGAAAAAAAAAAAAAAAAAAAAAAAAAAAATCAGTGAAATAAAGTGAATAAAATCAGGTCAACATTAGAATATTAAAACAAATATTAATTAAACATTTACAATGGACATTATGGAAATTTAATTAATGAAACTCAACTGAATTTATTCTGTCAACATAAAATGTACATTTCTTTATAATTCTAGATAAATGTTTAAGTTTTTTTTTATTAAAAAAAAAAGGTATTCACAAAGATGAGGTTTTACTTACCTGAATGAAAAGTTCTTTTAAAATTTGCCAGTGAGGAGCTTTGTCAAAATTCTTTAAAACAAAAAAAAGAAAAAAAAAAAACGAAAAAATTAAATCTTTCTTCTAGCAACAAATTATGAAAAATAGTGTGTGTGTGTGTGTGTGTGTGTGATGAAAAGTAAAATTGAAACAACCTAAATATATTCTTCAATTTCCTCAAGATTGAATGTACAGGTAATATAGCTGGATAAAAGTAAATTATCTATACAAATCAATATATAAACAAGTTCCAAAATAAAGGGGCTATCAACAATAATCAGATCCAATGTGCAGTTTGTATCAAGTAAAAATCACAGCATCATTTTTCAAGATGTTACAATTTTTTTCTATCTGTACACAGAATGAGAGAGGGAAAAAAAAAAAAAAAAAAAAAAAAAAAAAGAGAAAACTGATAAATAATATTCAAATAGCAGTTTCCTTTTGCAGCTGAAGTAATTGTGTATTCCTATTGATCATCATTACTTGCTATTTGAGCCGAATTAAAAAGTTGGGATTCAAAAAGTGTTTTTCAAAGTAGACCAGGTTTGGAACAGAGTAAAAATCCTATCCACACTTCCATACAAGCCTGATACTGCACCAATCTTAATAAATGTCAATAATACTTCATTAGTAGATAAAAATACCAGAGCAAAGCAAATTAGATTAATTCTAATGGCATGTCAACATGATTTGGGTAATTTTATGCCTAAAAGGTTAGAGAATTGTGTTCATACTTAAATTTTGGTGTAATTGTTTTTAAAAAGTATTTTTTGCACAGTCCAATCAGATATGAATCATTTTTAAACAGAACTATTTGACCCATAGATGGGACCCAAACAGGTACTGCAACACCATATCAGAGTGGACCTGAGAGTAATGGCAATGAAAGGCTACTCCCCAGATTTTCAGAACTGGAGCCTCACCATCAAATACAGTTTAGCTTAATTCTTTATAAAATTTATAGGATGTATAACACCCAAGACCCCCCCCTCTTTTTTGGTGCGGATTCTTACCCCCTCTTCAGGGGACACAATCAGCATATTCTAAACCTCACTAATAAGGTAGAAGAAAACGAGAGTAGAATTTGGTTTTCTTATGGCAATGTCTACATTTGCCTGAATGATTAATGAATGAAAGCTGAAACATGAAAAGTTTAAGAAAGCAAATATCAAGAGAGATTTATGATTTGTTCCCAGCCAAGATTGCTTACAAGATATTTTTCTTAAAATGAAGTTTCCTTTAGTTAAATAAAAACAGAAGTGATGCATGTCCAAGAACAAAATAAGCCTGGATGTTTTATGCGTTTGTATTCAGAGTGAAAAATAGAACCAAGTAGCAACAAAAATTAGAATCCATATTATAAAAAATAAAGAAAATGAATCAACTTAAATAGACACCAGGTGAATTAAAGAAATTAACTTATAACAGGAAATTAATCTGCAAATAGTTTGAATGAAAAACAAGAAATCTAAAATGATGAACTCCTACAATTTCAATAATTTGTTTTTACTATTTTGAATTATGCAGCTTGTTATCAACATTTGAGATTTCTTTTATTATTCCTCTTATTTTGATTTCACACTTTATATTTTTCATTAATTTTCTTAGAAAATTGTCTCAAAGTTTTTTTTTCTAACAATTAATTTTTAGAATTTAGGGTGGTTTAAAATTTCAGAAATTTTGCAATACAATTAGTTTTTTTTCTCTAGAAAACAAAGTTCATAATTCTAACAAATGGTGCATATAATTAAAAACAAGCAGAATATCTTGGTTTGGTGGCACATCAACTCTTGTAGGTTATTTAATGTCAAATCTGGTTTATACATATATATTTTGTATAGGATTTGAAAGTGAATAGTCTGTAAACAAAGTTATTTTTTAACAGGCCAGAGCTCATTTGTTTATATACAGTTAAATGGTTTTCAAGTATTGCTCTATATCACCATTGGATAAATAGAAGCGAAACAAGAAATATAATAAAACAACTTCAACAGATTTAAATTGGGGTTTGCTTTTAACACGTTCAAACTTCAGCATAAAGACTGACTTTAATCATAATACTATTTTCAGACAAATTATGGTATTTAATTTTCATGAAGAAAAGGAACGACTTAGAGTAAGGGAGGTTACTCTTGTTGGACTACAAAAAAATTTATAGCATTAGCATAAATGAAAGCTGAGAAAAGAAACAGTGCACTTTGATTATTTGACATATTCAATTCCATCTTGGTAAATTAAACCTCTATAAATCAATTTAATGGTCACCACAAATGTTAAAATCAGTCGCAGAAAACTTAAAATTATTTGACTGAACAAAATGGCTTAAAAAGAATAATGATTGAGGGTCTTCAAAAACTTGGGAATTACACTACAAACACAAAAGATTGATATATTCATTATAAGTGGTATTTCATTTTAAGGTTTTCGTACAAATAAACTTCATTTCAACATCAGGGATTCTCAAACTTTACTTGATGCACACCAAGGAAGCAAATTTAATTTTCATCCATATCCAAATAAATTGAATATTGCCGACATTTTTTTTCTCTATCTCATTGGACGCCATGCAGAGACGGGGTTCAATTTTTAATACTTTCAGTTTCAAGATTAAAATTTGTACAAAATATAGTTGAATTATTATAAAATGGAATGTTGAGTCATAACACCCCCACACCAAGCAATAATAAAACAAATAAGATCCAGATCTCTTTGGTCAGAGATTTTATTTTGTTAATATTCAAATGTGTATCTATTAACAATTTGTTCTCACACATACTTATAATTTCAGGAATTGTATTTTAATTCTACTTTTTCATTATTTTTCTTTGTTTTTGTTATATATATCCCTTTAAAGTTTATATCTTATTAAATAATATTTTTTCTAAAGATTTCTCATAACCAATTAAGAGATTTTAAAATTCAGTATTTTTATAAAATAGTTAAATGTTTTTTGTGAAAATATGATTATATGTGTCATTGATGCAGAAAAGATCCAGATATTTTCAGTCAGATCTTTTGTTTATTAAAATAAACCATATGTGAACAACACATCACAACCAATCAGGCATTCTAGGTATTCAATAACTAGTTTACACAATCTGGTCATTTTTGTTCTGCTATAAAAGGAATCGTAAATGCCAACTGGTATATTCAAGACCTGTGAATGCCTTTATTCACCTCCCAGGGATCTAAAAGGATCACTTTAAAAATCTTTAGTCTAAATGAATTAAAAAATCATGTGCAATTTGGAGAATCCAGGGATGGGAAAGGAAATGGGGGCCAATAGACTATAGTCACTTTTCTTCCCCCAATATTACCAATTTTAAAGTCTATATATAAAACGTTTTCATGATACTAATAAAATGATTCTAGTTTATCTTTTATGGTTATTTTTGTTTCATTATTAATGACAATTTCTACATTTTATTTGTTTGGACATAAAATGCTTCATTTAGCTAACTGAGAATTGGGTTTATAAATAACTTTATTACATGCATAGAAAGAAAGAAAGAGACTCAAAGTTCCTCATAGAGTTTTCTTTATAGATATTAAGTAACAGTACTTACCTCATCAAAAGAAAGCAATGGTCGTGATCCTTTTAAACAGTTTCCTGTCAGCTTTAATTCACACATTGTATGTACTGTATACAAAGGAAAGATAATAACTAAAGTTTGAAAAATATAGTTATCAAAACAACTTGGTATATGCAAAGAAATGATACAACACTTCTAGACTTCTTGATGACTTTTACACCTGAGGAAAATTAATGACTACAGTGGTTGATATAAAAAAGGACAATTTAATTTTGAATAATTAGTGGAATATTGAAATCTCAGATTACATTAGGTTATTATTTGGTTTAATGGCTTAATACGAAATCTTGTATATACAGAGGATTTTAAGTGAATGGTTTGTAGATAACTTTTTAAATAAATTAGAGCTCATTTGTTTGCACACTGTTAAATGCTTTTGAGTACAGCATTATTTTTTTTTGTTAAACCCATAATTTTTTATCACTAAAAAAAAGCATATATATTTATGTTTCTGTGTCATTTCTAATTGCTTTCAGATAACCTTTATATATCTTCTAGATGGAAGTTTGCAATTATGTTGTCAATATCCAAAGCCATACTTTTTATACTATAGAATCTATTTAAGGATTTGATTGATCTATAGAGATTGCATTGTTTATTAATTCTTTTAGATGATTTTCTTATTGATATTGATGGGGGTCTCTATCAAGTTTGGATAAGAGCAGTTTGAATGAGTTTCAAAGTCTTTCATTGTTCACTTTTGTGTTTATAAGTATTTTTCAGATTGATCAACGGGAGCTTCTGGACTTCATTTGATTGGGTCTGCCATTTTAAGAGAAAAGATTTTTAGTTTGTCTTCAATGGTTTTTGGTGGATAGATTAGAGAGCTATGTGACATTTGTTTTGTTGGAGATTTTCTGAAATTATTCTGCAACAATGAATGGTGAATCTAAAACATGCTTCACTCATGGTACAGCAGCAGTCAAAGACACTACAGTCCCAGACCACTAGTTTGATGGACAAGAAACCACCATCTATTTACAGGAGTTGCAGCAGCAGGAATTTTGTTTAGTATCATCTATTTAAATTACATTGCTGTTGTGAATCTAACCAACTGAGACAGAGATTTGTATTTCACCAAGTCCCAAACCAATATATAACACAATACTGGTAATAACCTCACATCAAAGGGTTGCATTGACTGGGGTTGCTATGACTTGGTTTGACCCCCAATCATTTTCATCATACACGTAGCAAAAAGTGCATCCAGAGATTGCATCCACATCACTGGCAAGTTACCATCTTTCATCATGATTAAGAACAAAACAATATCTGGCACAATTTATGTATCAGACTCTAGTCACATTTTATAGGGACTTGATTTCATCGAGCCTTTAAGTCATCTAGACATTCCACTTAATTCTTGGTGCAAAGTGGAATCTGCTTTCATCCAGAACACCATCACCAACTTGATCACACATATACCAAAAAACAGTGAATAGCATGCAACCCCCCCAAAAAAAAACACACACACACAGACTCAATCACAGTTAACTCACAAGAGTAAAAACAGCCAAACAGTGATTCCCAAATTAAAAGAGATTCACAACTGGCTTCAAAAACAATTTTCGAAAGAATTACAAAATCTACAAGATGACTGACAGCTTAATTTAATGAAAAAGAATATAATAAATAAATAAATACCCCCCCCCAAAAAAAACTCACTATTCCTCAATGAAATACGCTTCAATCTGATACAACACAGAACTAATTCAACACACAAAATCAGATCTGGCTATAAGCAAAATAAAGTCATCACATTTAAATACTTAATATAAAGAGGAATTAAGTTGGTCAGCCTAACAAAAAAATTCGAAGGTACAGTTATGTCCCATGGACTATGGAGACTAGTAAGAGGCAGGGTCACTTCCCTTTGAACAGCAGTTGCATGCTGGGTAGAGGATTGGCAGCTATGATACTTGGAGAAGAAAAGGGCTCTAAAGACTCTGGACAACATTAAGCGGCTTCAGTCATTGTCCAGCCTGTACCTCTGTGATTTAAATATTGTTAAGCATTCATCTTTCTTCCTATCCATCTTACCGTTTCCTTACACCACCACATTGGAAACAAACATATACAGAAAACCATACAATGATTTTAAGCACAAAATTATTTTCATTCTCTCCAAAAGATTAGCAACGTATATTTCATATACATACCATTCTCAACAAGGAATTTCGCAGAAGGACCCTCACTGACATTAGATATCCTGATAAAAATAAATGATTAAAAATGAGTAATTATTGTAGCCGGCAAAAACATTTTTAAAAGGAGATTATACATGATAGAATATAGGAGGATCATGCAATAAGCAACAGGAATTTAAAAAAAAAAAAAGAAAAAAAAAAAAGAAAAATAATTTTTTCCATGAATTCAAACGACTGCATGGTTTGGAATTGGTTTATAGCAAAAATTATTTCAATCTTGCAAAAATATTTGATTTGAGGCAATTCAAAATAGCAGTTTTAGTTTCTTTTTTTAATGGTATTTCAACCTTGAAAATAACAAACTAAACAGAATGCTCCTGATTTGAACAGAGGTCTGTTATAAAACTTTCAGTGTTTAAGAAGTACAAACCATCTGAAATTTACAGAAGACTTATGTGTATGAAGAAGCATGTTTTAATAAAAAAAAAAAAATAAAAAAAAAAAAAAAAAAATGTTTACAAATAAGCTAAACATAAGTTTGGCATTATGAGGCCAAGTCGAAAAGACAGTCCATTAAGTGGAAATACACTGACTCTGGTAAAGAAAGAGTTATGGATGCAGTGGTCAGTAAAGAAGGTCTTGCTGATAGTATTTTAGAACCCATCACTATTGATTTCCTTATTAAAAAAAAAACAAAAAAAAAACACAGAACAGTACTTCTTGCCAACTCCTTCAGCAAAATTCATTGAAGGACCTTTTTATAAAAAAAAAAAAAAAAAATTGTCTAATTTTGTAGTAAAACAATGCGAGATGAGAAGATTATCTAGAAGCCCGTAGCATTCACTAATTGGTTTGGCTTCTTTATGGGGTATTTAATGCCAAAGCTATCTTTGTGGAAAAGTAGAGGTACTATTTAATCTATAGCCAAGGGTGGATAGGAAGGGTTCATATCTTTCTCAAAAGTATTAGTTCCAAAGTAAATATAACATGACAAAAGTTCAAATTTGCTTACGATGATATGGAAACTCCCTAATTCTCAAATTGTATTAAGATTAAAATGGCATCATCCTTTAATAATCCTGTTGTAATTTTATTTTCTGTCAGTCTATGTAACAAGTGTTCAATAAATTTATAAAAAGAGATAGAATTGAATAAACAAGGATTATAATAACCCACTCAACCCAGAGCAGAATGTTCTGACACAGTACAGGTCAATTAATATGTACTAGTCTATAAAACAGCTTGAAACATAGTATTCAATGTAGAACTGCTCCATATCAATAATACAGTAAATCTAATAGTGGAATCCATTGTTTACATATTACGGTGAATAGTTCAAAATATTTTTGTCTTTACAAAACATTTAAGTAGAATAAGACAAGAGAATGTATGTGTGTGTGTGTGTGTATATATATATATATATACACACACACACACACACGTGTTTGACAATTGGATAGGCAAGAAACTGACAGTTACCAAGTACTGTTGACTGTGTCTATGCTATTTTTAACACACATACATATATACATACACATGATCACTAATATTGGGTACTCTATAAATATAGTGAACTATAAATATACACGTATGAGACTGCTAAACATAAGAGTAAGATGGTATGTATTTACACAACCCTTCTTTCTGTATGAGCAGGATGTGACACAAGGTCAATTTTTATGCGGTCTAATAGGTTTGAATTCAATTTTCCTTCTCCAAGACTGGTTGCCATACCAAGGTTAAAGAGCTCAGTCTGCCCTACTATTTACCAATAGTTGGAAGGAGAATTGCTGGATGTATACCTTTCCTAAGAGTACTGATGTATCTACTATTCTTATGTTATCTACAGACATTCTGGTTGAGTGAATGTTGTATTCTTTGGTGGTCTCTCTTTCTCTCTCATCCCATAACCTGGTTTTAGTAAAGAGGGTGCTACCCATTTATCATTTTGCAGAATAGCCAAGCAGAGCCTATCCCTCTCCAGGACTATAAGAGTTATCCTAGACCAGTTGCCATACCAAGGCCAAAGAACCCAATCTGCCCTACTATTTACCCCTAGCTGGAGGGAGAATAAATTGATTTATACATTTCCCAAGAGAATTAATGCTAAGTGAAATGTAATCAGCCTCATTTAGCATTTGAATTCTGGTTGCCAGGTCCATTTTCTACAATAATAACTATTATGCTACAAGCACCTCAATAAATCAAACTTTATATAAGAAACTTTATCATCATTTGCTTCTTTTCATAGTTGATTGGTCTATTACGCAAACAGTTTTGAAATAGTGAATATTAAAAGCCAAGAGTTAGATTATTAGCAAGTAGTCTGGTCTTATGATACAATGAGTTAGGAAAAAAAAGAAAAAAAAAAAAAAAAAAAAAAGAAAAAGTTTGAAGCAGAAAATTCATTCAATAATTGATTTTTGACAGCTACAAATATTCTACATATCTACATCTGAGAAATTTCAAATATTATTTATATAGCTATTTATTTTGACTAAATTTACATGACTTAGAGAATTTTTTTCAGTTAAGACAAAGTAATGTTACTTTACTCACCACATATATAGATCTTTCTTTTTACGGGCTTCAAAAAATATGCATTTATTACAATTTCTTATTTCACAAATCTATAAAAAGACAAAAAAAAAAATAGTTTAAATTCACATAGAAAATTGATCAATAGAAAGTAAATTTAAAACATTTTGAGTAAGAAATTTTATAATAAACATTGACTTTTCCAATGAAAAAAAAAAAAAGAAAAAAGGAAAAAGATATTTACTAGGCTTGACTTGATATTACACAAAGACATACACACGGGCGTTCTATATAAACTGAATTCACAGTTTGTGCACAGTGAGCATTCTAACAAATGCCATGATGAGCTGCTTTCCTCCTTGAATCAATTTTTATTGAAAGCAAGCATAGTACCCATCAAATTTACACGAGTATTGCTGAGGACCAGAGTAGCTGTATGATCTGCCAAGGATCAAAGTATTGCCTCCCAGTTCTCTGCTTAGGATCAGTGTGGCATCTATGGACTTTGCATTTCCAAGTTAATTTTATCACACTGTTTGAGCAACAAAGTTTAAAGAACATAAATTAAAGCCAGAAGACATTCATTAGATTCCATCCAGGTCATCTGTTCAAATCAGGCAAAATTTGGCTTTACTTTTTAATTTTATCTGTTTGCATAAACATGACTAGTTATGAGCCAAAATATATATATATATATATATATATATATAGACAGTTGTGGGGACAATGTGAACTCCTTTCAAATCAACAAGTGTCTTAAATGGTTCTTGTAGCAGGTGTTCAAAATAATTTAGTTAAAAACTGATCAGGAACCTCTAATTCATCCAAAACGATAATCAAACGATCTTTTTATCTAATATGGTTTAATATATCATTTTTATCCCTGGCAACACAAGGGTCTTCAGTTAGAGTATGTGTTTTTATATATATATATATATATATATATAAGAGAGAGTACATACTTTCCACAAAAGTCTTCCAAATATAAATCCCCACCCTGTCTAATGATTTTCTATCATTGAAGAATAAACATAATCACTCAATACAAGTGTATCAAGAGAATAATTCAGAGATTAATGTCTGAATGCAAAGACAACTCAAGTTGGATAGATTTATTTGCAAAATTTTAAAATCTATCCAACTCGAGTTGTCTTTGCATTCAGACAGGCTGGAAAGAAAACAAGCATTTTTGAGTTATAGTTATGGTTTCTTAGTTTGATGGCTTATCAACCTTTGTGGGTTATTCAATGCTAAAGCTATCTTTGTAGAAGAATAGTAGTGGTACTATTTAAGCCATAGCAGGGAAGATAAGAGTTCATTCCTTTCCCTAGAGCATAATTTGAAAGTGAATATAATAAGATGACTGGGTTTTGAACTTGCTTACTATCATGTTGCAGTCCAGCACCTTAGCCACTACTCCATGGGAGCTCCCAATAAACCTATTTTTCTTTTTAATTACTTTCTACTCCAAAGTGAATAATTGAGTTTTGAAGATATGAAAAGGTAATGATCCATCAATATTTACTTACAATTTTTCTGTTAATTGATACTTTTACAAAAATTGAAAATTTAAAATCTGAGAATTTTTACTGGGTTATCTTACCTCATTTACAACCCTAAAGTCATCTTTATGGTCCATTTTTGGCTCTGAAAAACAAAAAGCAACAATTTGTAATAAAAATCCTTTAAAAATTTGAAAACGATATATTTTTAAAGAGACAGATTTAATTAAATTTTCCTTTGTTTCAAAAACCTTTATTGTTTAAAAAAAAAAAAAAAAAAAAAAAAAAAAAAAAAAAAGACAAGATGTTTAGAGACAAATACAAAATGATGTCAGGCCACAAAATCTTTCAGCTTTTGAAGTAAATATACAAAAACTGTCAAAACAATCATTTATGTTGAAAAATGCCGAGTACTGTATTCAAAATTTCTGTTTTCTTTTAACATTTATATTATTTTAATGAGTACATATTAATGAACATTTTTAAGTTATCTTGATAGATGACTTAGATTTGCAAATATAAACTTCAATGACTAAAACATCAGTTTTCTCATGATATTATAGTTTTTTTTTTTTTTTAAATATATCTTCCAGGCAAAAAAAAAACAAAAAACAAATTATGGAAGAATCAGCATCATTTTACAGCAGAATTTCTCAAAATGGTCCATACAGACCCCTGAATGTGAATAAAAATTTGGCAGGCTAAATAAAAGGATAGGAGGTTGATAGGGGTGAGTTTGCTAATTTACATTAATAAGTCCTTTTATAACAAGAGAATGAAAATTGCTGGCTCATGTAAACTAATTGCTAGATATTAAGAGCCATAGCAAAATATCCCAACCTTTGTGTAACTGTTGAGCCTATTTTACTAGCTTCTCCAAGTTTGTATCTGGTGGAATCTGGATTTAGCCCTGTGCATTACAAAGCAAACAGAATCACTTTGAAAATAAAACATGATTTGCAACTCAAATTCATAAACCTGTAACCTAATGATCATGGATCTCAATGACCACTGAACACATCCTTCCCATTAAAAAAAATAATAATTCAAGAATTAAAATATGTAAACACTGGTAGATAAATTATGTTTTGTAAATTGATATTTAATTATTTTTTGAGTGATAAATTAAATTTGGTGTGCATCATTAAAAGAAAAGTTTAAGAAACCCTGTTTTAAAGTGTTCATTGCAATTTTATGACAAATCAACAGCATTAATTACCATAATTATTTGTGTATAAGACACTATTTTTCTAGATTCTTCACCCCAAAATTTATACAGCAAAACTTAATATTAACTTTTTTTTCAGCTACATGTATTACCATGGATGGCATGAACAAAAGCTATATGGTTCAAGCAAACACTTCAATAGCAACTAGAATGTCTTTTTGCTTATCTTTCTTCTATCATGAGTTTATTTTTGCTGAAAGTTTGTTACATTTTTGTGCAAACATGTCCTTGCCTTTAATTTATATAAGGTGTATATTTTGTGTTTTGAAACATCATAAATTCTTATCTTTAGTTGATACAAACCAGATAAAAGATTGAACGAAGATTAAATTAAGCTGCAACAAATTCCAAAAAGTCAATGCGTATTATATACTTAAAAGATGTTTTTTGCATAATTTCAAAGCTGAGAATTGGGGGTGCATGTGATATACTGCTAATTACAGCATGAAAATAGTTTGGAGAAAATCCATTGTTTATTTCAATCATAAATTCATTTTGTTATGCTATTAATGAATAGAGTGTAAAAAGATTTGAGAAGTTTTGATACACTCACAGCCAGAAATGTTACATTTGTCCCATATTAGTTGTTATATTTGCATATATTTCAGACTCTAAATCTAACCACTATTATGGAACAGAATTCAATAATAAAAAAACAAAAAAAACTTCAGAGTGATGATCTTCTGTCTAAGAGTTAAGAGTGTAATAACAAATATAAAACTCTTTTTGTGGTTGATATATTCTTATTTTATCAATTCGTGTGTAGGATGAAAAGGGAGTTGAAACAAGCAGCAAAAGTTTCTTTATTTCAAACTGTTCAGATCAAAAAATGGTCTAGGTTGTCTTATTTCAAATCTCCTGAAAACCCCAAATATTCCTTTGTAGTAGTTACTCTCCATCCAATGCATTGTAATAGGCCTTTACAATATCTTGAAAGGTAAAGACAAACCAGCAATACCGGAGTGTAAAGGCTTCACACTACCTGCTAATCCCACCAACCTCTGCTTAGTGGTTGTTTTATATACGCTGTTATAGTCAAAGTGAATTAATTGGGATATGTGTGTAAATCACATGATTAGTTTGATTTGCTTTCATTCAACCAGGTGTTACTGATGTGCCCTTTTATCTCATCTATAATTCTTACCTTAGCCATGTTGCTGAAAAAAAAAAAAAAAAAAAAAAAAAAAAAAAAAAAAAAAAAAGCATGTATGAATCTACATCTATCTAGGATCAGAGTACAGTACCTGCAATAGCAGAAATATCAAATAAATTAATGATTTTAATGGCATGTCAATCTGCCTAAAATTATTTTATGCCAAGAGGCAAGATAATCACATGCATTGTACATTTTTTGTAAGTAGCTCCTTAGGTCTTTGCACACACATGGTATCAAGTATTCTTATCAAATACAAATAATTTCCACAGTTATAGGATTTCAAGTATTTCTATCAAATTCCAATAGTTTATATATAATTATATGGTTTCATTGGCCTACTGGGTAGAGTGTTCGCCAGTGGTTTGGGAGACCCGTGTTCAATCCCAGGTTACGTCATACTAAAGACTTTAAAAATGGTACTTGATACCTACTTGCTTAACACTCAGCAATATAATGTACGTATTAAGGGTAAAGGGGAGCAATTCTGGGAAAGGAGTAGTACCCTCCCCTACACTTCGGTGTAGTAGTTATTGAAAATGAAGCCTTCTGGTCACCCTCGACTACAGTCGTCAACTTTACTTATATGGTTTCAAGTAATTATTTCTATTTATTTTGAATAAACATTTGTAAGCACCGTTATATAATTTCAAATAACTAATAATAAGTCTTGGTAAACAATTAGAGCTTCGTGTTGTTATTTTTAATACAAATAATTTATACACACAGTTATATGGTATCAAGTATTCCTATCTAATATGAATGATTTTCAAACAGATCTATTTGATCAATATATGGACTCTTACTCAAGGTCAGAGTGTCCCTACAGATACTATAATACAAGATAGAAATGTTAAGGATCCTAGGTAGTGTGTACAGATATTGTATACAGTTCATTATTATCGATGTTGAAGGCCATAAATCAAAGAATTATTCTTGTATTTTTATATTCACTGGTAGATGAAATTTAAAAATAAAAGATGTTTAAATCTTCAGTAAAAAGAACTAATCAAAATAAGACAATTCAGCAATTCTGAATACTTGTTTAGAATTTCTGATTGTAGACAAGAGTCATTGGTTTAGTTTCAAGATTTAATGGTATATATCGACCTTTCAGCTGAGCCGCCTGGGGCAGTAGAATACATCGACTACATCTCTACAGAGAGGTAAGATGCCCCCTCCTAATGAGGGTCCTGAATATGACATTAAAACATATGATGGCAAAGCTCCAGCCTTGAAAATTTCCTCCACACACGTCTGTAGATTAGAAGATTAAGAAATAGAAAAAATAAGTTATAATAAGGAGGTGCTTGTGGTGTAATAGTTATCATCCAAAGAAATGGATACACCAACTAGAGATCATATCCTTTTGGAAAGAAATTAATCAAAAAATTTATATATTTTTTTCTCTCAATTTGTTTAAGATTCATACAAACACAGGATGCATATATATCTTTTTTTTTTAAATAAAATTCCTATTTCATCAACATCAATTTTTAAGCAATCCTAAATCTGCAGGATTAAAATACTAATTTGATTCAATTTTGACTTTGAAAATTTAAATTTAAAAACAGTAAATTCTGAAATTAGTATAATGTATATTTTATAATGAACTGAATTTTTTTTACCAATTTTTAGAGCTTTATCTTTCTAGATTATAGTACCACTTGATAAAGCAAATGAGTTTTTTTTTTTTTTCTTAAATTTATCACTTCAATTTTAACAATTGATTGTTTGCATTTATTTTGATGATTATACAATAACTTTTTCACCTCCCAAATATAAATTTTGAGCATATGAAGAAAAAGTGGAAAAAAAACTTTACCTCGCTTAGTATGTGGCATTAATCTTTTCATATCATTCATTAAATGTCGAGCTTGGGCCAAAATTCCTCGGGTAGAAAACACTAACACCCTCTGTTTGTTTATCCATTTGGTCTGTGGAAGGAAATTTCATTTTTTAAAGTACAAGTTTATAAAATTTGTATAATAGACTCACTTTGTTACAATGAAATAAGAGGGATATAGTTGGATTAAGCAAATAAATTTGAAAAATCATTTGTTATTAATTTTTGCCAATTTCTTTCATCTTATTTGTTATTTCTTCGGTTTTACTTTGAAAGCAAGAGAAGATAATAATTCTTTGAAAAAATTCCTGGTCTAGATGTCCTATTAAGGAAATTGTGATGATATACGAAAAGTATATATAAAAATAATACTTACACATTCACAATTCAGATTTTCTTTTTTTTTTAAACTGAACCATTACATTTTATTATTCAGAATATTCGGACTATTGTCTTCATCTTTATACTCACACTGTTTCAGCTGATGTGTCCTTTAGATTTCTTCAGGATGTTTCCATGTTGAATTTGGGAGCCTAACACAGAACCTCAAACTGAACGCTTTATTCAATCCACAGAGGTAGATTGTTCTAATTCGGTTAACCATGACCAGGTACAAGTGTTAAGCTATAATAAGTATTCTTTCCGATCTTATCTGTAGTTGGGATTGAATGAGTAACCCCCCATAAGGACTTTAGAGCAAAATCATATGAAAGTTACAGGTTCAATCCCAACTAACAAAGAATACTTACTAAAGCTTAACAGAATTAGAACAATCTACCCCTTCCCATGGATTAAATAAAGGATTCAGTTTGAAGTTCTGTGTAGGCTCCCGAGTTCAACATGAAATACCTGAAGAAGGCCAAAGAACATATTGGCCGAAATATTGTCAGTATAACGATGAAGAAAATAGTACAAACATTCTAAGTGATAAAAATTATCAGACTTCATCTCAGAAATTTAGACAAATTACATTTTAGTTACTAATATTATACATCTGCAATCATAAGTCATCATCTCCTTAGTGGTTGGGAGAGGTAGAGACTAAAGAAATATAGTGGGTAGGTAAACTCTAGCAAGTTAAAGACGTGTTTTTGTTGTTTATATTTAATGACATTGTTCAGTTGAAAAAAAAAAAGGGGAGAGAAAAGAAGTAAATGATTGAAACTTCTGGTCTCTGGAGTGGAAAAAAATTATATTAGTTTGGTTCCAGGGGGCCTTTCCCCCTCGTCTAAAGCGGCGGGAGGCCTGGATTTATTGCCAAGACCCTGAGGCGCCCCTGAAGAAGAATGTCGACGGAATCCAAGCAATTTTTAAAAACGTTGCATGGGAAGCTTTCCTTACCGCGTGAATCCATTAAAACAACCTTGGGTCACATTTTAGCTATATGGAAAGCTTAACAGATACCAAATCCGTATCTGGGGTGGGGTGGGGGGTAACATTACTATACATTTTTTGTACATTACTGCAAACATTTCTTTAACAGGATATTCCAAAGACCAAGGGACTTACTTTGAGTCTACCAACATATATGTACACACCTTTATAAATGAATGATAGATGAAACAAACAGTAAAATAATTAAAACTGATTCTATCCTTTAAGTTTTAACAAATTTTCAACTCTCAAAGAATAAACATTAAAACACCCATAGCCAAATTTTACCAAACTGTTACATTTACACAAAAGTTGACAAATTTAATGTTTAGTATATAGTTATAAACAACAGTTAATAAAGATAAATATTGTACTTTTAGAAGGTTTTCAATAACCAATTTACAAAAGTAAATATAAAATAAATTCATTATGAACGAACCAAATCATATTTATTCGCGGTAAAAGAAAAAAATGAAAAAGCAAAACAAGAAAAATTCAAGTGGAAACTTTACAAACAAATTTACAAGGAGGAATACGTTATCATCTTAAATTTGTGAATGAAACCCTTTTTAAAAAATACATAAAACAAAAGAATGTAATACATTTTTGATAGAAAACTTTTTGGTTTTACAAGTAATTCAGATTTTTCACTTGAACACGTGGGTCAGAATATGAAGTGACCATAAAGAGAACAATGAAAAATAAAAAAAAAACATAATAAAAATGTATTTTTCAAATTACTCTTTTTGCTGGAGGTTCGTCCGAACTTATAACTGGAGGTAAGACTACGACATCTTCTGTCTTTTCCTCGTTATGCGAAGCCGATTTTTCAGCACGTACTGCCTTCCTTTTCACCATGTTGGATACGTAACTAAAATAGACTAACTCAGAATGATTGTATCTAAACCATAGATTGTTGCGTACAAAATAGCCAATAAATATTTTTAAATAAATATAATTTCTTATAAACATAATATAGTGATCATAAAACATTTTTAGTGATAGAATTAGTGTCAGATGAATATATAATATTAATTGAAAGCGTCAACTACATTTTTTACGAAAATATATTTTACGAAAATAACAATAGAAATTAAAGTTGACTTTAACGAAAGTAACAATTACAGCAGACGATATATTATATAAATATGATTGATTGATTGATTTTAACGGCATGTCAACTCATTTAGCATTATTTTATGCCTAGCAGTCAATAAATCGCGTTCATTGAGCGTTCATATTTACGTTTTTTGAATAAGTGTTAATTACGAGGTTTGTTTGGCACATGGTCCTATCAAATACAAATAATTTTTAAACAGATCTATTTGAACAATATATGGGACTAGTGGCAGCTATGGACTACAGAAAGGAGTGGTCGTAATTTGGGAAAATCTTTATTGTAATGAAGATCTGTCTGTAACCAAAACTACATCACCACCGATGATATACTTCCCTTAGTTATTTACGTTATATTCTCAATGATTCATCATCCTCATCATCATGTCGTGCTGCTAGCACTGATTTCCCAAACTCTCTTTCGCCATCCGTCTCTATCATCCATCGCTTCCGATAGGTCTTCCAGGATACATTCTGAGTCGGTACAGAGCTATTGTAGATAAGTTCTAGCTGGTTGTCCTACACTTACACGTCTATGTGAAGGGGTCCATAGGAGAATGTCGTTTATGAGTTCGTCCTTTTTCCTCCAGCAGTGTCTTGCATGTTTTGTTCGTCTAATTTGGATGGTCTTCGGGATGGGTGGTAGGTGGCCGTACAGCTACTATTTTGTGGGATGCTGCTTCCAGGATTTGCTTAATATAGTTCGAAGCGTTCTTGTGTAATTTCCGTTAGGCTTTTTCTCTATACGCTAGGTCAGCGTCCAAGTGGTGCATCCATACAGTAGTATGGATACGACTGCAGCTTGGAAA
Source organism: Sepioteuthis lessoniana (assembly GCA_963585895.1). Classification (NCBI taxonomy): domain Eukaryota; kingdom Metazoa; phylum Mollusca; class Cephalopoda; order Myopsida; family Loliginidae; genus Sepioteuthis; species Sepioteuthis lessoniana. The sequence continues at coordinate 127,175,066 of OY757907.1, forward strand.
AAATTGCGTTTTATTTTATCGGATAGGTCTGACTTCCATATGACCGATAGCCTATCGGTAGCTATCCATGTCTTCGCTAGTCACGTATTGATGTCATTTTCTGTTGATGAAACGTTGGTTCCTAGGTAAGTGAACTTGTCCACTAGTTTCAGAGAGCCCCCATTTAGAATGGAGATGTCGCCTCTTTGATTAAAGGATATGTACTCCGTTTTATCTATGTTCACATGGAGACCTATGCCACCTGCTGCAGGGATTCGGTCTGAGCGGGTGTATTTGCCAGAAGCGCTATGTCACCAATGTAGTCCGCGTCCATAATAGTTCGTGCAGGTTATCGTCTGCTTCTTACCTTTAAAGAGGAATGGAGAATGGGTGAAATGAGAAAAAGAAAAAAAGAGGGGGGGATGGGCGAAACAGGAGAAAAAAAAAGTAAAGGGAAAAGAAAGGAGTTTTTTTACACCCTTAAGTTAAACAATTGATGCCATGGGAAGCAGCACGGTGGATTTGAAGCACGCCAGATGAACCTAGCATAGGGTTAACGGAGTGCTTCACCACGGGTCAACGGCCAGGATCACATTGTTCAGTCAGGAAACTACGGCTACTCATCTTTAAGGGTGGCGACAACAGATGAGGTTAAAATACGGCCATTGAAAGATTACCATGACTCTCATTCAAACCATGTCTCAATCATTATCTAATCTAAATCATCATCTTATTTATTAACGATGTCTATTAAAATTTTGCGGAGTAAGATATGCTTAAAAATAGCCCAAGCATTTAACCGATTTCCCACCAGGTCAGATTTAATAAAAATATATTGGTGGAAGTCACACACGAATTCAGACTTACGCGTGGCCTTAAGAAAAATGCCTGATCTCCACAGCGCTTCTCTTTAGGGGTACCCCATGTGCCAAGCAATAAAATTAGCTCTGCTATGCAGGTAGTGCATGAGGAAAGGATTCTTGGGACCAGGCGATAAACTCAGTAATACCCGCACAGTGAGAACGCTAGGTTGCCCCCAGAAAACCAGGAGGGCAGCCCATCTTATTAATGCGGTATACATCCAGCCTCCTAGATTTTACACAAGGTCATTTTTAATGCAGTGGAGGAGGCACGCACCAATTGAGACTAATCGTCACAAAAAATGCTTGACCAACTCGAATTTGGTTCACCTCAAGCGTCAAGTGATAAACTTAGCCCTGCCAAGCAAGTATTTCCTGGGGTAAAGACACCCTGGGACCAGACGGTCAGCTAACTAACACCAACGTGGCGCGAACATCAGATGGTCTCCGGAAAACATGGGGGAGAGGCGAAATATTGATCGGATTTTTCACTGTTAGATTTGCTATGAAGTTATTTTATAGTGAGGGATAACGCGCGCATCGTGCCCTGAACTCATCGACAATCCCTATATTGGGGCGTCTCAGACGCCAAGAGATAAGCTCAGTCTTGTTAATCTGGTATTGCCTGCGAGGAAGGCCTCCAGAGATCAGGCGTTCAGCTTAATAACGTTCACCTGGCGCGAACACTAGGTGGCCACTATGATACTTTCATTCTAAAGCACTTTTTAATTTATGAAATCTCGAGTTGGGCAAAGTCATCAAATTTCGGGGAACTGAAATCTTTAAAATGTATTAAAAAAATTAATTAGACCTGTAATGTTATTGTGCTTTTAATACTGATGATTATGATGCAACAATTTTTCAAATTAATCTGAAGTTAAACCTTGAATAATCATCATCATAATCAGGTCACGCTGCCAACACAGATCTCCCAGACCCTCTCCCGCCACATGTATCTATTGTCTATCGCTCCCGGTAGGTCTTCAGGGTTACATCCTGTATCAACACAGAGCTGTTGTATATAGGTTCTAGCTGATCGTTCTGTCTTTGCTCGTCCATGTGAAGGGGTTCACAGTAGTATGTCACTCATGAGTTTGTCCCTACTTCTCCAGCAGTGTCGCGCATGTCTGATTCGTCTAACTTGGATAGTTTTTGTGATGGATGGTAGGTGGCCGTACAGCTGCTGCTTTGTGGGGCGCTGCCTACAGGACTTGTTCAATATTGCTTGCAGCATTCTTGTGTAATTGCCGTCAAGCTTTTTCTCCATACGTTTTGTTAGCGTCCATGTTGTGCATCCATATAACAATATCGACACGACTGCTACTTGAAAAAAAGTGCGTTTTATTTTATCGGTCAGTTCTTATTTCCAATAACCGATAGCCTATTGATAGCTGTTCATGCCTTTGCTAGTCGCGTGTTGATATCTGTCTCGGTTGATCAGACACTGCTTCTTAGGTAGGGGAACTTGTCCACTAGTTTCAGAGAACTATCATTTAGTGTGGAGATGTCGATTAAAGCACATATATTCCGCCTCGTCTGCGTTGACATGGAGGCCAATGCCAGCAGCTGCTCGTTCCAGCCTATGTAGCAGGGTTTCGGCTTGGGCGGCTGTATTTGCCAGAAGTACTATGTCATCGGCGTAGTCCTCGTCCGTAATTGTTTGTGTGGGGTATCTTCTGCTTCTTTCTTTTGTCAGCTTGAAACCATTGTCTTTCATTTTATCAATAGAGGTTCGAAGCACGTAGTCTAGACAGATAATAAAGAGGTATGGGGCTAATGTGTCTTTTATCAATAGACGTTCTGAGCACGTTGTCAAGTTCCTTTAAACGGAAAGAAGTGAAATATTGTTAGTATCTCTGTTATTAAATTTTAAAAGTTTTTTTTAAAATAAAATTAGTCACTAGAAACATTAATAAACCGATTTATGAAAATATATTACCACAGGTTGATAAGTATATCACTACTATAGTATTTAAATCCAAGTAGCTGGTCAAAATTAATGGCAAGGGATTTTCTGCATCGTTTTACAATACAGCCATCAAGGTGTGCTCTCAGTTTTCCGCTACGTCAGACTAAAACTTCTGCGTCAGACTAAAAATTACAAGTGTTATACGACTGATGGAGCTCTCTTCTGATTTATCGTACCAACAAGATAATCGCAATTCCAATTGACAGGACAGGAGATCACTCACCGGATGTTACCGGGGCTGAGATTTTTTTTTCAAAATGAAAAAAATGCGTCTCTGCGCATAGGTTCTGCGCATAGAATTTATCACAAAAATAAAGTTAAAAATAATTTTTCGACTAATCTACGACCTTCGCGGTAAAAAAAATAAAGAAAGACCAAAGTTGATCCGATTTGAGGAAAGGAGAATTCTAAAAGACAAGATTCCTTCGAGGTCCCCCCACAGAGAAGAACGGGGGTGTCCTCGTGGTGTAATGGTTAAAGCGGTGGACTGCAGAATCGTAGTACGCGAGTTCGTACTCCAGTCGCGCTATTACATTCACTTTCGGGCAAATACCCTTGGGAAAGGTATGAATCCCCTTATCCTCCCAGCTATGGGTTAAATAGCTCCTTCTTCTAGGAGAATGGCTTTGGCATTAAAATAACCTAAAAAGAGTGAAATGCCATTAAACAAAGAAACCAAACCAAACAGAGAAGAACGCACTGCCAGATGCTCGAACATTAACCACCGTCGCCTATAACAAGCAACTTCACACAACACCCGTCTTAAACTCCCTACCGTCGCATATGATGGAAGCCGCGTGACCCGAGAATCATCACCCCACCTACATTCTACTTCTTCAATACCGGCGTTCTTCTTCCTTGTCGACATAAACTTTGGTTGACTGCGTAAATCTGTGACTCACCTCTGCCAACATAGATATTGGAACATTTTTATTTCACGTTTTTACTACCATTCAACACACGTCAAAATTCCAAAAAATTATTCATTCCAATCAATACAACTACTGAACATTTTACTTCTTAATTTCACAGACATTTTTATATTCGCCAACACAATTATTTGAACATTTTGTTTCTTTCCTTTTGTCAATATTGTTGTTAAAACTTTTTCACTTGTCTTGTCATTTGATTTGCAACTCTGTTTTGTTCTTTCCTTGTAACCATAGGCTTGATATAACACAAGTATCAAAAAACAAACTTCATTTAAGTATAGAAAATTGTATCAGCAATTAAATTTTTGTATTTAATCTTGACAAAAGAAAAAGGCGGATTATCATGTTTTTTAATGTACAGCTAAGAAAACTTAATAATATAATTATTTTAATTCATTATTAATCTATTATTAAAATAGTTTAATAATAATAATAATAATAATAATAATAATAATAATAATCTTTAATTGCTTTTTTGATGCTAAATGTTTACCTTGGTAATAATCTATAAATATTTCATTGCCCCTAAACACTAATTCTTTAACTTATTTTTACTATTTTTTATAACAAAATTTCACTTTTTTCCTTACATTTTTATATCAATATTCAACCCAAATACAAGGGACAAAACTGTAAATTGCTTGATTGAGTGTTATTGCAAATTTCCATTCTTTTTCGCCAAACATTTTTATATTTTAAATGAATAAAAAATATTCTAAAAAAGCTTTGATATTTATTTTTTTCGATTAGTAAAAATATTCTTCATTTAATATTTATATTTAGCCAGTGATAGGAGAAAAGTTAGTCAAAATCTAATGCAAACTTAAGGTCCCCAACTTTTTAAGCAATATATATATATATATATATATATATATATATATATATCAATTTAAAACTATTTCTCTTGTAATAAAAAAAATGCTATTTTCTATTAAATCAGTATTGGCTTTGTACGTTTGTCGCCTTGTCTACCATATTTCGCACTAACAGAGTGCAGAGTATCAATAGGGACAGTAAGTTGAGAAATGGCGATTGATTGAATATTGTTTCTCCACATAAAATAGATGCGAGAACAATTCACGACAAATTAACAACATATTTTATTTACCTGAGCGAATTTAATAGACGAGTTTCAAGATCGACAATGGAATTCAAAGTTGTGCATAAAGAATATATTCTAAGAATATCCTTAGTAGAGCTAGAAAAATCATTTGTGTAAGTACGTATAAGAAAAATAGAAATTTTGAAGAAGTAGGAGGCGTTCCTGGTGTGATAGTTAACGTCGTAGGAAATGGACGCAACGAAATGAGTTCAAATTCTGGACGAGACTGTTTGCATTTCACATAATGCTAATACTCTTGGGAAAGGTATGAATCTAACTATTCTTCCTTTAGCTTTGAGTAAAGAGTAAGGCAGACTGATTTCTCTTCTGCCTTAGTATGGTAACTGGTTTAGAAGAAAAATTCTGAATTCGAACCTGTAAAACTCCATTTAGAAATTAACCTTGTGTCAAATCACATATATATATGCATACATGTAGAGGAGTTTTGTAGATTTTTGAAAAGTTGGTAAAAAACTGATTGATACCTTGAATTACAGTGGTTGTTTTGTATTGTACTTTCTTTCTCCTTAAGAGATATTCATTTACTTTCCAAATAATTTCATTGAAAAATCCTGAAATATTGATTTATTGTTGACTCATATAAACTGTAAATATATACAAGATGATTTGGCCTAAATTCCACAACGAAAACAATGATGAGGATACTTAAAAGAGTATAAGGAAAAAGTTGATAGACTCCAAGAGACTAAAAATTCGTAGTTAGACGATATACAGATGGACGAAACAATCATATTTGTGAAGGTAATCAGTTATCTAAAAAAGTTCGGACTGATAGCGAAGCAGCCAGAAATTTTGGAAAGGTGAAAGTATTGGAGCTCCAACAGAAAAGAAATAGAGGGGGGGGGGAATTGGTGCGAGAAGGGCAACGAGGTCTCAGAGGTCAGGGATGATTTAACTAGGCGAGAATTATTCTCTATTTGTAGAATGCTCGTGGATCATTACTCCCTTTGCTGGGTAGCTTTGAATTGCATGAAAGGCCGATGGTATAATGAAAAAAGCCAGAGTTACAGGGTAGGAAGTTTAGGTTGGAAGAAAACGGAAAAGAAATTGGATTGTAGTTAAGCGGGTGAAAATTTAAAAGGGAGAGAGAAGGTAAGGAGGGATTCTTCTTCGAAGATTTCGGAACGCGAAGGAGAGAAGTTGTAGGGAATAGAAAAAAGAAAATAAATAAAATAAAAATAAAAATAAATCAAATAAAAGTAAATCAAAGAAATGCAGAAACTCCCAGAAGCCCCTAACAGGAATTTGGGTGACGCATACGCGGGAAAAAGAGATTCGCTCTCACTTGAACAGAACCCTTGAGACAAAAGGACTTTCTTCCATTCTGCTGCAAGCAGGTAGTGCTCATGTTTTGCCAAGTCAATGGACTTCGCATGCGGGTTATGTCTGCTGCTAGCCAACTAACACCCCAAAACAAGCAACTTGAAAACACCACATGACCACACCGAATTTGGAGACGACTAACAAATTTCAACCCCTGATTTGGAGAACCAACGATTATCATATGCATATTTACCAACCCCTCCGCTCGGGCAGGATATGACACAATGTCAATTTTTAAGCGAAGTTTAACAGGTTTGAATTCAAAGTTTTCCTTCTCCTAGACTAGTTGCCTCGTCAAGGCTAAAGAATCCAGTCTGCCCTACTATTTACCCATAGCTACAGGGAGAATAATTGGATTCATACCTTTCCCAACGGTATTAGTGCTATGTGAAATGCTATCAGTCTCGTCCAGGATTTGAACTCGTGTTGCCGTGTCCATTTTCTACGACGATAATCATTACACCACGGGCACCTCTTACGATAAGCATTACACCACGGCACCTCCTGCAACGATTATCATATAGTACAGGAAAAGATTACCTCTCTACAGAGTAACCATGCGCATATCCATATGAAATAAAGTTGAAATTAAAAGATATTTTCTCTCTCGGTCTTTCTTCCTGATTCTTCCTCTACAACCTTGACAGACAAAAAGACGCTCAGTAAATTAAGATGGGGTAAAAATAACCAAAATTGAGTCAGATATAGATATCAATAACAACTAACTACAAATAACCACCAAAAATATTTTATACCCCTTAAAGCAAGGAAGTGGAGGCGATTGTACAAGTGTAACTAGAATTACCTCCCTGTAGATGGAAGTTTTAGAATAAGAGAGAGAGAGAGAGAGAGAGAGAGAGAGAGAGAGAGTTCTAAGATGGCTATCCCTGTAGGATTACACATGCGTCTGTTGGAAAATGGACCTGTATTTGATATTTATATGGTACCCGACTATTTTACGTTGATTTTATGTATATTGAATAAGGTTTAATATTTCCCACACGTTTAATGTTGAAGATAGGTTTTGAATAGAGCATAATACAGGCACATGGAAAAGTTAGTGAATGAATAAAGCATACGAGTGAAAAATATGCAACAAATGAGTAAAAGATATGAAACAAATAATGGTTGTAAAACGGCGCGGACAAAATGAACATTTAAAACAAGGCGACGAACAAAAACAAATTTATATTTTACAACAATTAAATCTTACATTGATACCTAAAAGAAATTACTAACTCTACTAACAAAACAATAGTGTGTATATATGTGTGAGCTCGTGTGTGTGTGTGTGTGTGTGTAACACAACTAAGCTACAAAAAGAATTGCAAGTTTAAAATGTCCTTTTTCTATGGTTAGAAACAGGCAGTTTCTCAGAGACGGGAAAGCATCTCATAGTCCTTGTATATGAATGTCTGCGAGGCCCATTCATGGTGTTGCTTTTCTCTCCTGTTGATTCACGCTGAAAGGAGTGTGTTGCTGTCGCGAAGAAATTTGGTCAAAGAGAACAAGGGTGTATGAAGACGACGTATTTATAGAAAATACGCGTCTTGTAAGTGGCTCAAAAACGCAGGACTTGAATTTACGCGCGGACCTAGTATTGGACAAGATTGGTGGTCTAATTCCTGATGCCAATATTCCTTTTACTCGTCTATTACGCTAATGTATTTTTCCCGTGTAATAGGGACAGCAGCTCATCTAGTGCTTTTGTGTGGTAATCCTCTCTTTTTGTGAGTTTGTTTAGGTCTTAGCGTCCAAAGAGAATCTTATTTTGGATGTTCCATCCTTGGAAGTGGTTAGTTGATAAATGATTGAGTTTACCCTGTCTGTTGATTTCGTCACCTTTCTTACGATGTCTTCCTCAACTATTTTTTCAACTCTGCCTTGTAAAGAGGGAAAATGTATATTTAGATTGATCTGGATGAGCGTATGAATGACGTAGTTTTTATCGTATTTTTTCCCGAGGAAACATCTTATTTTGTTGAAGCAGGTTTTGTATTTTTTGTTTAGTTCCTTTCTGGTTTTTGATCCGTGTCTTACTGGTCCCTATATTCTTATTTCATACACATTGACCGAAATTATTCCAAGCTCTTGTGCTTATCTGCAGCCGAAATGGAAGGGCTTCCTGGTGGTGCTTTACTAAGTCGAATCTTATTGTTATAGACCAGTTCTTGTGTGTTATTTTGAGATGGGTTGCCACATTGTTTGTGATCTTTGATTCCCCCGTATGCCTTTAGGATAGTAATTTACGAAGCTCTTTCCTTCGATGTAGTACAAAGCCAAATGAATGGGGCACCCAATGAGACCCGTATGCCTTTAGGATGGTATGGGTATTACTGATTTGTGGCTTAAAGGGTACTTGCTGCATTTGCCGGACGTTATGATACACGTGTCTGCGCCTGCCTACCTTGATTTTTCGTTTGTGGTTAATATTTATTGTGATATCCTTGAACAGTTTGTCTGGATATCTTGTGACTGAATAGATATTGTTGTTCGAGTTAATGGATCCTATTTTAATTTTCTATCATAGAACGTGAAAACACGTGCGATAGCCTGTCCTCATCAGCCACCACAGTTTCAATGGCTAAGGTGGTACTACGACTATTGGTGCCACCAGCAGCTTTTGACACCGGACAGGGTAGGAAGACAAACAGAGCGAAATTGTGAAATGCGTTTGCTTTCAGATGTGTTCAGAAAAGTGGTTATAAACGATTATTCATATAATGTGTACATTTCATTTGTGCACTTTAGATCGTGTTGTAGCGTACATCTTATTTTCGTTGAGTTGGTCATTTTTCCTTTTTTTCTTTTCTGTTATATATAATTCATAAAAAAAACCGTTTTGCCGTGTAATGCAGTCTTAAAATTGGTTAAAAATAAATGAAAGTTTTCGGTCAAGGTTTGTCCTAATTGCTTTCTGATTACCTTTGGGACACTGGATTCTTGGTTAGCTTAGAATTTCTCCGGGGCGCTGTCGCTCAACGATGGGATCCTGAACGTTGTGTGTGTAGTCCAAATTCATAACCCCATAATTCGATTTACATTCTTCGATAAGATAATTACGTTGTTTGCACCAGCTGTGCCTTAATGGATACGTAAACCTCGCAAATCGTTCAATCTTCTTCCGTAATCAGACGTTCGAGCCGGGTCCAGTTCAATGTCATTTTCTTTAAAATCGGTTTGAAGAGCGATATATTCTACCTCTCTGCCACGGTCACCCAGAGGATATTCTATGTCTGTTGTCCTGTTCATGATTTGATGTAGCTTCTTATCTTTCCAAGATATCACTCCAACTTTCTAGTGGGTCACTCCGTCTTTCCGAAGAGCCATCTTGCTTTCAAGAGAGTCTTAGTATTCAAACTTTATCATACGACCTGTGAAAACACGTGCGATACTCTGTCCTCATCAGGGGTGATGCCACAGTTTCGGTAGCTAAGTTGGTACTGCCACCACTGGCGTCACCAGCGGCTTTTGTGACTGAATAGATATTGTTGCTCGAGTTAATGGTTCCTATATAACTTGCTACTCGTTCGAAATCTGTGAAGTCTTCATATATCCGATAATTTCATGACCCTAGATTTCATGGAGTTGTTTTTTCCTGTACACTCGATTGTAGTGTCTTATCTTCTAACAGTATTTGCACAGTACTGGTTCCTGTTTTGGTGCTTGTCCAGACGTCTTATTTAAACGTCTTACCACGTTGCTTATTCTTTCTTACAACCCATATGGGGATGTCATTAAATTTTCCATAGACTCTCATCTCATGCCTGATGAGAATTTTCTTGCCTTTAGATTTTCTTTAGGCTGTAAGTATTTCTAAAACCGATTCTACCCTTAACTTGTTTTCGTTATTGCTGAAGGTAGCTGCCTTATATATTTCCTGTCTCCTGTTGGCAATCTATTGCAACGTGCACCTGATTTTCATCACCTTATCTATTTCACTCAAATATATTTGGTCAAAATTATGTTTAAACATCCTAAATCTCTTGTAAACGTCTCTGAGTCTGTTCCAATCCATGGTTGGTGGTATAAATCAGTCAGCCATATTTGTACTCTGTTTATTTTGTTACTATGGATGGGTGACGTTCGTCCATGATATGAAAACCTTGCTATTCAAAATGTCGGTTAGTAGCGTAGAGAGTTGCTGATTTACAGTTTGTTTTCTTTTATTCCACTTTTGTTGCTAAGTCGGGGTATCGTTATTTGGGGCTCGAGTGTGAGAATGGAATGATTAGATGCGAACGCATGCTTAAGCAAGATTGGTTATTCCAATTTAGGATAGGAGAGTATATATTCAAAAAGGGGGTTGTTCACTTTTGACCTTTAGTTGTTTGGATCAATGCTTATGTTATGACAGAACTAAGAGTGGGTCAGGAATTTCTATATTATTTTTTCTTGAAAACCACTTCATTGACTGACAAGAAAGAATCTTTGGCAGTTGTTATATATCAATCAATTGTAACTGTTATTTTGGCATTCGGTTACATTGCTCTGCTGAATCAATATACTCGTTTATTTTTTTTAACATCTGATTTGACAAAAGACAACGGAAGTTGCGCTCAAGACAGAATTAGGTGAACAAGCTCGGTGATAAAAAAAAGATCTTTGTCTCGCATAAAATAGGAATAATAAGGTACATGAGTGAAGATCGAACTCAATATACCATTGGTTTCCCAGACAAGCACTCTAACCATTGTGCAGTAGTAGGTACCCAGATCTGTCTGCAATCAGAAGAAGGGAGCCTGGAAAAATCTTTTAAGTGAGATATGGACTGATTTTTGTTTACTAATTCTTCCAGCTTAAACTATTTTTACTTTCCATCTCCCAACTTGTATTTGAGGCACTCAGACTTAACAAGTGTCCCACATAGTCGTAATATCCGGTGGACACGACTGCAGGCACCTGTAAAAAAATTCCTCAGACCTAATAAGTGACCCACACACTCGTAATATCCGGTGGACACGACTGCAGGCACCGGTAAGAAATTTCCTTTAAACCAGTCGTATTGCTAATGCAGTTACTTCCCTTTTTTGCCGATTAAATTAGATTTTGATTTTAAGTAATTTTATATTAAATTTTTCAGTTATTTTTATAGAAGTTGGAACAACTTAGAATATTTTGATTTGAAATTTCTCTTGAATTTCATATCTTTAATTTTCAATGTCCAACATTCGATTGTACCTGCTATATCCTGTTTTCATCTGCTGCCAATTATGGCTGATCCAATTTACCCAACCCCTCCGCTCGGGCAGGATATGACACAAGGTCAATTTTTAAGCGGAGTTTGACAGGTTTCAATTCAGAGTTTTCCTTCTCCTAGACTAGTTGCCTACCCAAGGCTGAAGAACCTAGTCTGTCCTACTATTTACCCATAGCTGGAGGGAGAATAATTGGATTCATACCTTCCCCAAGGGTATTAGTGCTATGTGAAATGCAATCAGTCTCGTCCAGGATTTGAACTCGTGTCGCCGTGTCCATTTTCTTCGACGATAACGACTACACCACGGGCTGATACCACTGTTTCGGTGGATAAGACGGTACTGCCACCCCTGGTGCCACTGGTAGCTTTGGCCACCGGACCGGGTATTATTTATATGTATATAAGGGTTGTACATATTTTTGTTTTTGGTTGCAGAAGCTTAATGATGTAAAAGTGGGGGCCCCCGTGACGTAGTGGCTAACGAGGTGGACGGTGACATCGTCGCAAGCAAGTTCGAACTCCAGTCGGGCTATTTGGTTCATTCTTGGAATAATACCCTTGGAAAAGTTATTGAACTCCTTTATCCCCCCACCCAGCTGTGGGTTAAACTCATTGGCCTTGTGGGAAGAGTGTACCCCTCGGCCACGAACAGGATGTAATGCAAGGCTAATTTTCTAGGCAGAGTAAAGCTGGTTTGAATTCAGTTTTTCTTCTCGTAGACCGGTTAACTTACCAAAGCCAAAGAACCCAGTCTATCCGACTGTTTATTCATAGCTGGAGGCGAACAGATAGATCCATTCCTATCAAGAGCATCAGCGCTATGTGAAACTCAAACGGCAGCATCCAGGATTTGAACTCTGGTCATAGATTTCATTTCCTACGACAAATATCATTGAACTAAACACACCTCTTTAAATATATTATTATATGTATCCGGCTCATTGGCCTAGTAGGTAGAGTGTTCGCCAATGGTCCCGGAGATCTGGGTTCAATCCTAGGTCAAGTCACACCAAAGACTCAAAAAATGGTACTTGATACCTACTTGCTTAACACTCAGCAATATAAGGTACGTATCAATGATAAAGTGGAGCAATCCAGGGAAAGGAGTAGCGCCCTTCCCTACACCTCGGTGTAGTAGCTATTGAAAAGGGAGCCTTCTGGTCGCCCTCAACTAAGGTCACCAACAACGACTATTTGCTTACTATGATGTTGCAGTCAAGTACGTTAGCCACAACGCCACGGTAACTCCCCTTAATGTGGTCCTATGCTAATCACGGTTCTTGATTGTGACTTTAATTCCGTGACTACCACATGCGTTTCCGGCTAGTTGGTTAATCAACTCTCTTTGTGCTCACGTTATGTTTCCAAAGATCCATAGATGAGGAATGACATCCAGAACATCTTTTCACGGTCAAGGTGGTTCGTTGGGACAAGTTGCCTGAGTGGGAACTCAAAAGCAAGAAAAACATTCCGTTAACAATTAACAACAATTCATTGAAACAATATATATATATGTGTGTGTGTGTGTGTGTGTGTGTGTGGAAATTGGATTGCTTTTTGTTGTATTTGAAAGACTGACAAATAAGGTATCTGACTATGTAACTCAATTTTTCCGAGAGTGGGGGTTTTGCTGGAGAGACTCTAGTGGTTGGAGAGAATTCTTATCTCATTCTCTTGTCTTTCGTATGGACATTGGATATCTTCTCTCTTCTAACCCTAATAAAATGTACTTTTATAGAGGATTACCCTTGGAAAAAACATTCCCGATTGGCTAACCAATCACAGATCATTTCGTATTCTTCGACTACTTTTTGACTAGTCAGCCAATGAAATGCACTGATCTACGTCTGTGGGAAGAATATCACTTCCACGTATCAGATTTTAATTGGTCATTCCGTCAAACTTTGTTAGGGGCTTGGTTAATTAAGGATCCCAGCCCACGCCTCTTTTCACATTAACCAAAAAAAAAAAAAAAAAAAAAAAATCAAAGATCTGATAAATCTATTCGAATATTAGACCTTTTAACCCCAACTGGTGGACAAGAGTTAGTTCGGGGTGAATTGATTTAAAACGGATAATTGCACTGTCAAAACTCCAAGCCCACTTACTTTTTGTTTTGACAATTTGAAAGTTCAGTTAGTACAAGTCCCTCACTGACCATTTAAATTGACTTTTGAATTTCTTGCAAGGTCAATAAGTCTGTTTTATATTTTCATAAGTCTGTTTTATATTTCATGGTGTAATGGTTAAAGCGATGGACAGCGGAAACGTAGTAAGCGAGTTCGAACCCCAGTCGGGCTACTACTTTTACTTTCGGACAAATACCCTTGTGAAAGGTATGAACCCCCTTATCCTCCCAGCTATGGGTTAAATAGTACCACTACTGTTCTTCTAAAAAAAAGAATGGCTTTGGCATTAAAAAACCTACAAAGGTTGATATGCCATTAAACAAAGAAACCAAACCAAACCTATACAAAAAAGTTAATGGGGCGATACTGGTATTATTTATTCATGGGAGATACAGTAAGAACATAACAAGAACTTTGGTATTATATAGAGAGATGAAAAAACCCGGGTATAAACTCAGGTTCTTTTCTGGCTAATACTATTATCCTGATTACAATTATTATGGTCATACTATTTTGCTGAGGGTGTAGCCTTAGTAGATAACACATTATGCAGGCATTTAGAGATTATCCAGATCATATCGTGCACATCAATGATCCACATCTGTCGAGGATATTTTAAGCACATCGAACGCAACCTATGACGTAAAATAACTTCATATGACCCGGACCTAAATAGCGCACCATCTGTTACCAGTCAACAATGGCTGTATGCAACAAGAAAAAAGAAACGTAAAGCTCTCATTCCGAAAAGAAAAAGATTCAAGGGAAAGGTTCAAATTATAGGTTATTCCAACAAACTGATATTTATACTTGTTAATTTACGCCAATTTGAAAATTGCTTTACCTGTAAGTCATACGGACATTGTAGTAAGTAGTAAAGTTGGCAACCGTAGTCGAGGGCGACCAGAAGGCTCCCTTTTCGATAGCTACTACACCAAGGTATTGGGGAGGGCGCTACTTCTTCCCCAGGATTGCTTCACTTTACCCTTGATACATACCTTATATTACTGAGTGTTAAGCAAGAAGGTATCAAGTACCTTTTTTAAAGTCTTTGGTAGGACGTGACCTGTGATTGAACCCCGGTCTCCCGGACCATTGGCGAACACTCTACCCTAGTATAAGTATTTATTTACCAAATCCTTCTGATTTAGGCAAGGGTTCACATGGCGTTCGCACCGGTCGAGCCATTGTAAGTTGATCGCCTGATCCCAGGATGGGGTCTCCCCGCTCCCCCGACGAAGTAATACCTGCTTAGAAAAATTGAGTTTATGAACTGGCACCTGAAATACCCCAAAAAGGGAATATCTTGCGGATCAAGCATTTTTGACAGCCACGTAAAAGTCTCGATTCGTGCGTGACCTTCCCGATAAAATAACTGACTTGGTGGAAAGTCGGATAAATCAATACCCAACCCCTCTGCTATGAGCAGGATATGACACAAGACCAATTTGTAAAACGAAAAAAGAGATTGCCCTACTATTTACTCATAGCTGAGGAGAAATCAAATGGATTCATCTCTTGGCTGAAAGGTGTGTATTTACCTAACCCCTCGGTCACGAACAGGATGTAATGCAAGGCTAATGTAGCGCCCTCCCCTACACATCGGTGTAGTAGCTATTGAAAAGGGAGCCTTCTGGTTGCCCTTGACTACGGTCGCCAAGTTCACTTCACTCATATGTATCCGAATGAAAAGATAAAGATAAAATGATAATTAATGGGACTTAAATTTGAAACATGGGCAATAAAATCAATAAAGAGAAAATGGTCTTTTGTTACACATTAACATATTTATTTAGAAAGAGTTATTTGAACTTTAAAGAAACACTTGGAGAAAGAAGATGCTGTACAGCCACTTGTCGCCCATCTCAAAAACCATCCTTGAAATGTGTGCAACACATGCAAGGCACTGCTGGTGAAGTGAGAACGAAGTCATCAGCGACAATCTCTTGTGGACTCCTACACATGGACACACGAGTGTTGGCCAATCAACAAAGATACAAGAATGCTGCGAGCTGTTTTGAACAAATACTAGCTGCAGCACCTGAAGAAACAGCAGCTGTACAGCCACTTACCACCCATCTCAAAAACATCCTTGAAATGTACGCAAGACACGCAAGGTACTGCTGGTGAAGTGAGAACGAACTCATCAGCGACGATCTCTTGTGGACTCCTAGACATGGACACACCAGTGTTGCCTGACCAACAAAAACTTACATTCATCTGCTCTGTGGACACTAGGGGCAGTCTAGAGGACTTTCTTAGAGTGATGGCAGATGGGGACGGATGGCGAGAAAGAGTTCAAGGAATCCGTGCTGCCAACACGTCATGATGATGATGATTTGTTCATATCTCTTAGCATAACTCATTATACAGAGTGCGACAGAAATACCTTCCACATCTTAAACTGTCACCTTTGTGGTGCAAATGAACTAAGGCAAGTGGTAATGGTAGCTCAATCTAGTTAATGTCTTATCATTTATTTAGATACTATAAGTTACGATTGTGGCTTGGATCGGTCTACACCATGCATTTGCTGTTGAAACTTTTTTAAAGACTACACAGAGCTTTTAGCGTACATTTCATGTTACATCGAAATGATGCTGTTCTGGATAGAAAAATCGATACTGCCAGGGGTGGAAAATTCCAGGTTCATCGATTGAAATAAAGCCACCAGGAAGAATTAAAAAATGCTATTCACTTAAAAATGGCGGAAATACCATCAAACATCCCTTTTGTTCTTTTTGTCAACTTTTAAAAACATGGCTCTCACTTGCCATGATTCTGACTGATTGTATTTGAGAAAAAATGATAAGACATTAGCAAGATGGAGCAACCATTGTCACTTGCTTAAGTTCACTCGGACCACACAAGTGACGGTTTAAAATGTGGGAAGTATTTCTGCCGCACACAGTATTACTAGTCTATGGACTCCTACACATGGAGTCCATAACAAAAACTTTCTCTCATCAACTCTACGCAGTCACTGAATGCCGACTAGAAGACTGACCCAGAGAGATAGCCGACTGGGATTGATAGCAAGAGAGAGAGAGAGAGAGAGAGAGAGAGAGAGAGAGTAAAAAGAATTCGTGTTGTCAGTACGTTTTGATAATGATGATAATTAAAAATGGCCTTTGGAGAGAAATGAATCTGTTATGATAGTAAAGTGAAAGTTGTAACGGATTTTGCAGAACGAGTTCGTGACTAAATGTAGCTTGATATTATAGCAGAAAAGTCTTCAATTTACTGGGATAAAAAGATTAATGCTGAAATTAATTATAGAAAATAAAACAAGCAAACATTTAAACAAATAACAGGAGGTTGAATGAAACTGACGTTGTTTTTTTTATGTATCATTTTTTGCTATGAGCAATAATTCGCAAAATATATTTTTGTATCAGTATTAAATTTTGTACGTGTACTGTGTACATAAATGTTTTAGAATTCCTTTTAAATGTTTATTAGCGTGTTAGTCCTGAAATTTCTTAGAGGTTTAAACTTATTTATCGTCCTGATATTCGTGACATATCTTTGCTTCGTCTATCTTCTAAGACTGCTGGACTCCTACTGACTAGTACTGGGGATTTATTCTCTTACTAATTTTGGTGGCAAAAAAGGGAAAGTTATTTCGGGAAATCCTGACACACGTGGACCTCTTTCTACTTTTAGATTTGGAAACACACATGGGTTAGAGACTGTTACACAATGTTTGACTATGCTTTAACTAAAAAAAAGATGCTTCAACAATAAAAAGTTATGGGGTATGAGAAGATTTGTTATGGTTATTTGGTTTTGCTTCGTTGGTTTCGTGGGTTACTTGTAGTATCTAAATCCATTGTTCTCCTCTTGTCCCATCTAGATTATTAGCGTCTTCTTTGTGGAAGGCTGCAAAAGAATTACTGAAGGAAGGAAGAAAAGAGACGAAGATACCTTTCAACTCAAACTTTATTACGGTGTTTTAAACGGCTATTCTGTAACGAGGAAATGTCTTCCTGGACTATTAGAAAACAGTCGCATCTCCCAACCAAATCTTGTTTGGGAGATGCGACTGTTTTAGAATTATAACTTTTAATAATTATATATATATATATATATATTTACCAAAATTGTCCCGAGTGCTTTCGAACTTTTCGTTGGCCATCATCAAGGGTTGTTTGCATGTGTAAAGAGTGTTTTTAAATGAGTTTTATTTTTAGTTTTTTTTATAACATTACAAAATGAACGTAATTTTGTACTGTTATAAAAAAATCTTTTAAAAAACACTCTTTACACATGCAAACAACCCCTGATTATGGCCATTGAAAGGTCCGAAACCGCTCAAAACAATTTTGATAAATTCATCAACTAATTCCAATCTAAAACCAATATATATATATATATATATATATATATATATATATATATATAAGTGTGTGTGTGTGTGTGTGTGTATATATATATATATATATATATTGAAGCAAATAATTTTAGTCATTTTCGGTGGGTGATAAGTCCAAGGTCTGTGGTTATGTCCTGTGAGTGTTTTTAATGATATTTGTTTCGGCAGAGTCGACTTGCTTGCAGTAGACATGGCTAAGTGTCAGGCCACAAGACCCGATCAGCACATATGTTCGCTGTTACCAGCCGAGTGGAAATGGGTCATTATAGTTTGAGGGGTATCACTTAAGTGAGGCAGAGTTTATCTTTAGCGCCCAGAAGGCCCTTTCTTTAGGCATGTATCGTTTTTACTTCCTGTCAGGGACTTCTTGCAACTGCAACCTTTTTGAATTTATCTTATTTTATTTTTTTATTTCTATTTTCATTAATCTCCTCAAGATTTATTATAATTTGATCTACATGGACTAGAGTCCTCATTTTGGTTGGTATGGTAACATCGTTTCGACCGTTATACGTTCCAGCCCTATTTAGGTCTCTGATATATTCAGGAACATTCTGGAAATTCAAACTGAATTTTGCTTCGATCCTTGCGGGAGTATTTAAATCTTCCTAATTATTTATTCTTGTCGTGTTGCTCTTTTGCTTGAAATCATAAAAAAAAGCTGTCGAATTCAACAGTTGTCTGAAAGAGCTGAAGGATGCCACAGCCAAAATGTTTGTTTACAGGAGTCAGTAACAGCAGTATGTTGTGGGGATTTAGGAATTAACAATAAAACTCCCAACCGGATGTTGACTCGTCGGCTGCCACATTCGAAATGTATAAACGCGTCGCCACACATCGGCTCCACGCACCCATCCGGTTAAAAATCAGAAAAAAAAAGAAAAATAACAAAAATTAAAGTAGCCAATGGGAAGTGGTCGCGCCAAAATGAGAAGGATTTTGGAGTGACGAATTTGGAGCTGGTGGGGAGAGATAAATACTCGGGTTTTCTGCGAACCGGGTCAGTGAGGACAAAAGAGACCCAAGGAAACATTTAGATACGGTGATCAGTCGAGAAGTAACGTCCGCCCTCGAGTTAAGAGCTGAAACTACTTTTCTGCTAGTTCCATTACCTGACCTTAAAAGAAAGAGAAGAAAAGAAAAGAAAAAGGGAATAAGTACTCTTTAAAAACATTCTCCTCCTTTCCCTTTTTTTTCCTAATATCTGACTTTCCACCACTTCGAAAATTTACTACTTGTAAAAGGGAACTTCTGAACATTCAAATCCAAGTTGACGCTTTATTGTTTTATAAAAATTGTTTAAATTCTAGATGTTCCTTTTTTGTCTTGTTTTAAATGAAGATTTTCTCATTATATGTTGTAACACTCCAAACCCAACCAACAAGGCCATAATGTATAGAAATAACTTAAAGACAAAGAGAAAACAACAAAATCTAGAAATTAAAAATGGGAAGAAAAACAACTGCATGGATAATTCAAGCGATAAAGGAAGTAAATTGTCGGCGGGATAACTTAGACATGGCTAAGAAGGAGAAATCTCGCGAGATAAATATATATCAAATGCAGAAGAATAGCAGGTGTAGATTATGAGATGATGGAGATGAAACAGCTAATAACATAACAAGCGAATGCAGTAAACAAATGCAAAAAGAATACAAGACTAGGCATGACTGGATGGGAACGGTGATTCACTGGGAGTTATGCAAAAGGTTAAAATTGAATCATACTGGCCGATGGTGTATGCAAAAACCAGAATCTGTTCTAGAAAACGAAAAGAATAAAATTCAATAGGACTTTGAGATGCAAACGGATCCTCCAATCCCAGCCAAATGGATTGTAATATGATATGGTAGTTCCAAGTTATAAAGAAAACGAGAGGCTACTTTCTGGAGAAAGAAAAAGAGAAGAAAAATAAGAAGACGAAAAAGCAGATTTAGAGTTTATGGGAAAGCTGACCTCCGAGTGACTCAGGCTAAAGCGCAGGTCAACCAGTCGCGAATAAATGTCCACGGTAATTCATAATGACTAGAAAAGAACCGAAGGTCCCAAATTTTCTGTGCGGGTGTGGAACCACCGGAAACGGATATGTCCTCCCTCTGGAAGTAAGAAGACGACTTGGGTTTGAAAGTGAGTTAGCAGCAGGACGCGAAGAACTAAAGACGTGAGTTGAACACAAGCCACAAAAATGTTGGGACAGACGAAAATTACGGCCTCAATTTTGGGGTAGTCTCCGAAAAGGGGTCTCATATCAGACGCGAACCTGTGAAGGCGAAACAAGTGGACAAGCATACTCGAACTACATCGGAAAACTAGGAAGAAAATTCAAAGTCTGAGTCTGTTCCCTCTTTCTCCTCGTGACATGTTCTCTTTGTCCAGCGAATGTGGGTGACTCAGTTTTCATACGCTGTTTCTTTCTCCCGGCGAATAAACTTTTGCATTGGTGAACTAAGACAGAGTTTCGTGTGTTCGTCAACTTTTCCCACGGAAAATATGGTCCGACTACTACTTAAGACTTAGCGATACAGCCATTAACACGTTCAAGCACGTGGTGGTACAACCGTACATTTGTTGTGTTGTGGTACGATGTACTATTCAGTGCAGTAGCTTTATAGCGTTCTATTTGAGGCCTATAGTTTTACAGGATCACCCAACCCAGCCAGAAGACCAGACCTAGCAAAATGGATTACCCAGTCCCAGCCAGAAGACCAGACCTACCAAATCGGTGACCCAATCTAAGCCAGAAGACCAGACCTAGCAAAATGGATCACCCAGTCCCAGTCAGAAGACCAGACCTACCAAATCGATCACCCAATCTAAGCCAGAAGACCATACCAAGCAAAATGAATCACTCTGTCCCAGCCAGAAGACCAGACCTAGCAAAATGGATCATACTATTTCAGCCAAAAGTGGAGAAGGCTTTTGTTTACAATCTTTAAGGAAAGCATAATCATACCATAAAAGGTACGATTCCCCCCCCCCGAAAAAAATGACAAAAAAGCAAAACAAAAAAAAGGACAAAAAATAAAAAACAGAAATAGAAACTACGAAACGAAATAAAAGAAAAAAAAAAAAGAAAAGAAAAATTAAATAAAAGAAAAATAAAAGAAAAAAAAATTCAAAATGCTTAAAAAATTAAGATTTAAGAAAATTAAAATTGCAAAACGAAATAGAAACAAAAAATGACAAAACGAACAATAAACAAGAATTACAAAAATAAAAGAATTACAAAAAAAATTAAAAAAAAGAATTACCAAAAAAAAATTAAAAAAAAGAATTCCAAAAAATAATTTAAAAAAAAAGAATTACAAAAAAAAGAAAAAAGAGTTACAAAAAGAATTTTAAAAATGAATTACAAAAAAAGATTTAAAAAAAGAATTACAAAAAAACATTTAAATAAAGAAGAATTACAAAAACAATTTAAAAAAAAGAAAATTATAAAAAATAAATTAAAAAAAGAAAAATTAAAAAAAAAAAAAATTAAAAAAAGAATTACAAAAAAAAGAGAAAAAAACAAGAATTACAAAAATAAAACAATAATTGCAAAAAAAGAAACAAGGCTGACAAAGAGAAACAGAAAAAGGAATTAAAAAAAAAAAAAAAACGAAATAAGAATTACAAAACGAAACAGAAACATGAACTACAAAAAGATTAAAAAAAGAAATAGAATCAAGAAAAACAGCCCCCCCCACAAAAAACCCCAACGAAAGCAAGAATTACAAAAAGAAAAAAAATTACGAAAAAGATTAAAACAGAAAAAGAAACAAGAATAATAAAACGAAAAAAAAAGAAATAAAAAAATAACACAGATGCAAGAATTACAAAAAGAAACAGAAACAATAATGCCAAAAAGAAAGAAAAAGCCCCCCCCCCAAAAAAATCAGCTCACAAGAATGACAAAAAGAAATAGAGACAAGAATTTCAATAAAAAGAAAACAAGAATTACAAACAGAAAGAGAAAGAAAATTAAAAGAATATGCAAAAATAAACTGAAACAAGAATTACGAAAAGATACCAAAACAAACAAGCAATTACAAAAAAGAAACAATAAAAAAGAAACAGAAAAACAATTTCAAACAAATAATTGAAATAATAGAAATTAAAGAAATAAACAGAAACAATGATTACAAAAAAGAAAAAAAAGAAAAATAAACAGAAACAAAAATTATAAAAAGGAAAGAAGAAGCCAGAAGAAAAATAGAAAAAATAAAAAGAATTATAAAGAATCAAAAACACCGAAAGAAAGAGAAAAAAGGATTTTAAAAATATACAAAAATAAACAAAAACAGAAATTATAAAAAGATACAAAAAGAAACTGAAAGAATTACAAACAGGAACAAAAAACCAAAAGAAACAAAAGCAAGAATTACAAAAAGGGGAAGAAAAAAAAAAAAAAAAAAAACTAAAACAAAAATTATAAAAAAATATAAAAGCAGCCAGACGAAAAGAAACAAAAACTAAAATAAAAAAAAAACAAGAAAAAAGAAGCAAAAACAAGAATTAAAAAAGAGAAAGAAGAATGAATTACACAAAGATGCAAAAAAACAAAACAAAAAAAACAGAAGCAAGAAAAAAAAAACTGAAACAGAAAAATGAATTACAAAATGAAAGAGTAAACCAGAAAAATACTAACAAAGAAATAAACTTTAATATGGAGCAGGCAGCAGGTTGCATAGGTTTCCATATCAATGTACATAAAACGGAGTTTTAATAAAAAAGGAGACATCACCTCACTATATGGTGGCTCTCTCTGAAATTAGTGGATAAGTTCACTTACCTCGGAAGCAGCGTCTCATCTACTGAAAATGACATCAATATGCGACTAGCGAAGACATGAGCAGTTATCGATAAATAATCGAACATATGAAAGTCAAATCCATCCGATAAAATAAAACGCCATTTTTTCTAAGCAGCGGTCGTGTCGATTTCTCTATAGGGACGCACCACTTAGACGTTGTCTAAGCGTACAGAGAAAAAGCTTGACGGGAATCGCACAAGAATGTCATATTGAACAAACCCTGGAAGCAACATCCCACAAAGCAACATCTGTACGGCCACCGACCTAACATCTCTAAAACCATCCAAATAAGACAAAGACATGCGGGACACTGCTGGAGAAGTAAGAACGAACTCATAAGCGACGATCTCCCATGGACCCCATCACGCGGACGTGCAAGGGTTCGACGAGCAACTAAGAACCTATCTACAACAGCTCTCTATGGATACAGGTTGTAGTCTGGAAGACCTACCAGAAACGATGGATAATAGAAACGAATGGCGAGAAAGAATTAGGGAAATTCGTGCTTGCAACACGACATGATGATGGTGATGATATATATATATATATATATATATATATATATATATATATATATATATATATATATATATATAATTGAGAAACAAGAAAATAAATAAGTATATTCCATTATAAATTTATTTCGCCTGTTAATTAACTTATAATAGAATATACTTATCGATTTTCTTATTTCTCAATAATATTTTTCTCTGCATAAGCTTATTAACATATGTTTACATACATTATAAGCTTTGCATTGTGTACTCAAATTTGGATAATTCCACTGAAGTTTATATATATATATATATATATATATATATATATATATATATATATATATATATATTGCCCAGTCGGCTAGGGCTATAGAATACACCGACTGCTTCTCTACAGTGGGGTAAGAACCCCACCCCACCAAGTAATGAGTGTCCTGATATGACACTAAACAACTGATGGTGAGGTTCCAGTAATGCTGGAGCTTTGGGGAATGCGGAGTACCCCTTCATTGCCATCACTCTCATGTCCGCTCTGGCCCGGAGTGGTAGCACCTAATAAGGGTCCTATCTATAGGTTAAATAAAATTAAACCGTGGTTTCTTGACTTTACTGGGTTTTTTTTTACATTTAAACTGCGTATTTATGCGAAACGGAACGGTTTAAAATAGAAGTGTTTTGACATTTTAACTGTGTATTCATGCTAAACGAAACGGTTTAAAATAGAAGTGTTTTGACATTTAAACTGTGTACTTATACTAAACTGAATTGCTCGAAATAGAACTGTTTTGACATTTAAACTGTATACTTATGCTAAACTGAATTATTTGAAATAAATCTGTCTGGACATTAACTCTGTGTATTGCCCAGTCGGCTGGGGCTGTAGAATACACCAACTGCATCTCTGCAGAAGGGTAAGATCACCCCCAATGAGTGTCTTAGATATGTCACGAAACAATCTGATGGTGAGGTTCCAGTGATGCTGGAGCTTTGGGGAATGTGGAATACCCCTTCATTGCCATTGCTCCCAGGTCCACTCTGGCCCGGAATAGTAGTACCTGATAGAGCTCTATCTATGTGTTAAATAGAACTAACTTCATACTTATGCTTAACTGAATTGTTTAAATTAGAACTGTTTGATTAAACGGAATAACTTGAAAAAGAAATGTTTTTGACAATTAAACTGTGTATTTACATTTAAACAGCGTGCTTATGCTAAACTGAATTGTTTGAAACGGAACTGTTTTTGACATTGAAACTGTACTTACACTAAACTGGATTGTTTAATATAGAACTTCTGTAATTATACTAACCTGAATTAGCTGAATTAGAACTGTTTGAATAAATTGAATAGCTTGAAATAGAAATGTTTTTGACAATGAACTGTGTACACATGCTAAACTGAATTGTTTGAAATAGAGCTATTCGCATAAAAATAGATTTGGCGTTAAATAACGTACAAAAGTTGATATGCCATAAACCCCAAACAACTGAACCTATATATATATATATATATATATATATACGAAATCATCCGAAAGAAAACCATCCAAAAGTATCCTGTGAGTCTTCTGATAATTTAGTAAATAACTTTTATACTTTTGTCTGAAGGAGTGCACAGAAATTATTTCATTAATTTTTTTATATGTTCAATCAAAATAAGACATGTTCCTGGCAAAAGGAACAAATCAGTTTCAAGTGTATTTCTAATGGACACATCAAATGGATTTCATTATGAGTTCTTATACGATTACTCAAATAAATAGATGTTTTCTGATGTTTTTTTTTTATATTGAACAGTGAATGAAGATTGTAACGCAATTTTCTGCTATTCATATACAGTTATTACTTAAAGACACCGAGGTGGTCATATTTATATAAGTAAGAAGCAAACCTTTTATTTTTGAATTTCCTCACAATTAAACAAATAAAAATTCTTATAAAATACACTCATAGACGCCGATTATTTTTTTCTTTCATTCAAAGAAAAATATTTATAAAATGTTCTTGCAATCCTTATGCAATCATAATAGATGACATATTCTGTTTTAGAATTGATTAAAAATGTTTTTTGCCAGGACAAATTGATTATAATTTTTTTCATTGAATTTTGTAAGACATAGATAGTGAGCTGTTTTTGCAGTCAGCAGGTCAGCGTGGGTTGAATTGTTTATTTCAAAATGAAAATAGAGTTAGAGTTTATTCTTTCAATTTTGTAATTGGTAGGAAGATTGGCGTTGGTGGTTGTAAATGATTGTTTACAAAAATTGGCGATGGGTTTTCCATTTCTTTATTGTTTTATTTAGATAAAACAATATTCAATCTCGAGTAGGTAGCATGACGGATTTGTTTTTAGACATTTCCCGATTATTATTATAATTTTATTATTATTTAAAGATAAAAAATCAGACAATTTAACCTTATATAAAAGCATCTGGTGATCAGACTTTAAAAGAAACAAAAAGGGAGTCAGTCAATTTGCCTGTTTAATCTCCCTACCACACATTTCTGTCTGTCTCTCTCATAAACACTTATATATATATATATATATATATATATATATATATATAATAGAAGAATTATATATCATAAATTGAATAACTATGACCAGAAAATCCGGCAAACACTGCGTGCGACATACGGAAATACTGGACAGCTGTTTTGACCTTATCAGATATCATCAGTAAACACGCGACCACTTAACCTGATGTGTCTTGAAGTTATATCCGAACTTTTACAGAGGACTCGAACACCTGGGCCACGTCTTCCTAACTTGGAGATATGCATCCGCGTGATCACAACCTCATGGGCAAGGAAATAGATATATATATTTTTCGCTTGTGTGCGATGGGGACCAATGGTTCCGTTGTAAAGTTTCGGCTCCGCATTCTGAGGTAATTGGTTCGATCTTTAACGGTGGAGAACAAATACTGTCCAGTGTTTCCATGTGTCGCATGTAGTGCTTGGCGGATTTTCTGATCATGGTTGTTTGATTTATAATATATTTATATGAATGAGAGGAAGGGAGATTAAATAGACTTTGTTATTATTTTTTTTAATCGGGCATTCTTTTTCTCAATTTCTTTTCGTAACCTCTAAAGACTTTTACTGAATCATAATCTTTGATGGCTACTGTAGAGGACTGTTACAGGTGGCGTTCATAGCACAATAGTTATCGTCGCAGGAAATTGACCCGGTGATCCTGGACAAGGCTGTTTGTATTTCGCTTAGCACTAATACCCTTGACTCCAACTAGTCCCCGCCACCAACTATGATAAAATTGTTGAACAGAAGAGGTTCTTAAACTTTGTTATGGCAACCAGACGAGCAGAAAAGAAAATTCTGAATTCAAACTAGCTAGTACCCCACTGAAAAATTGACCTTGTGTCACATTTTGCTGGGACTGGATAAATAAAAACTACACCGGACTGTTTAAAAATTGGCTGGGCACCTTGTAGATGATTTGCAAGCTGGTCTCACTTATTATTTATTCGTGAATTCGATCCTCAATAGACACTCCATACTTCATACTCATGACACACTTTTTTTGGGGGTAGGATCTTAAATCTCTTAAGAGGATTCAGTCAGTGTATTCTGAGCCCAGTCGACAGGGCTAAATATTAACAGTATTTAATTTTCAGTCTTGTAAACTTTATACACTTTCGCTACTGCAGTAAAACTTCGATAATATAGATGACAAAGGGATAGAATTACGTTTTTCCTAAATGTTAGGGTTTAATTATTTGGATTTTCACTAAATGAACCCAGTCAGCTTGGGCTGTAGAATACACTGACTTCATCTCTGCAGTGGGGTAACATCCCTCCAACGAGTATCCTGATTATGATGCTAAAATGCGTCTGATGGTTTGGCTCCGGTCCTAGACCTCAGGGAAATATGGAGAACCCTTTCATTGCCATTGCTCCCTGGTCCACCCTGACCCGGAGTGGTAGTACCTGATAGGGTATTATCTATGGATCAAATAGAACTGTTTAACATTTAAACTGAGTACAAACAAATGACTAATGTTAAACTGAATTCTTAGAAATAGAACTGTTTGACCATTTAACTGTGTGTAAACAAATGACTGATGTTTAATTGAATTGTTAGTGATTCATAGCAATGCTTGGAATGATTTTACAAATAAATGAAGAGTTTTGAATAGAATAATTAGTGCTAAATAGCAATACTTGTAACCACTTCACAGTCTGCAAATAAATGAATAATATTGAAAAGAATTATTAGTAATAGATAGCAATACTCGAAGCTATTTAACTGTGTAGAAACAATAGCATTACTAGTGTGCAAACAAATAAGTTTGTAGTGTTTAGAAAAATAAAAATAGAATAAAGTAATTCAAGAAATGCAAAATTCCCAGAAGTCTCTGACAGGAATTGAGGTCGACGTATGCCCGGAAAAGGAACCATCTCAGCGCAAAAGAGAAATTCAACCTCACTTCAGCCTCCACCACTGCTCCGAAAGAATGCTCTTTCACGCGGACACAAGCAGCCCACACATGGCTGATTTGGTTTAGTAGCCTGATACTAGCGAGCCGACACCGTCGAAACCCATAATATAAAAACCCGACTTTAGACTTATCTACCACTGGAGACGACTAGTATATTTAACACCTAGTCTTGGAGACGCGACCATTTTATTTGGATTCAGGAAGAATCTTCTCACCCACAGAATGGTTGTTGACCATAGAAATAAACTTAACATTTAAAAGATATCTTGGTCGCTTTTCTTCGTTCAGGAATTTCTTTGAAGCCTTCACAGACTAGAAGAGGCCAACGAAATAAAATGGGGTAAGAAGAAAACCTACGGAGTCAGATATCTAAACTCCAAACCCTAAAAACTAAATAACAAACACAAATATTCACAATCCCTACAAGTTCTATCTCATCTAAAAATGAAATTACCTACAAACTATTTACTAAATAGTAACATTATGGCTCTTCTGCAAAGATGGCTTTGGTATTAAATAACGCACGAAGGTTGATATGCCATTAAACAAATGTGACAACACCCCTGGCCGGCCGACTCCCACTATCTTAGCTTCCTTGAACCAAACTACTCATGGCCAGTGATTCATCTAATGGTTTCCGACCAGGACATTACTCATTTCATTACAGATACGCAAATCACAACCGAGAGGGTGGAAGAAAAGGACAAACGAACAAACACGGACTTGGGTCAGCTCCAAGCGCAAGAGGAGAAAATTTGTGACACTGTGCATTCTGTGAGCTAACGTGAGCGAGTACTCGAACGAAATTCTCACAAGCCACTAGCCATGCTGACTTCTTCTCGCGTTGGTTAACCCGGCCTCTGTAGGTCAACAGGTCTTAGCAGTCGCCTTTCTGACTTCTATTGACTCTCTTTTCTGCCCTACCTCCAACTTCTCACTGCTCCCTTCTGCTGACTGTGTCATTCTCTGGACAGCTATCACAAGCCGACTGTTCTCTTCTGCCCTGCTTTGTCAACTGACTCTCTCTGTCTTCTATCGGACGTTCCTTCCCTCCTCCATTTCCGGTCTTGCGGGAGATATCGTCCTCAGGCCATTTGTGTGGGTTTCACGCCAAAACAGACAAAGAGATCGTTTGAGTGGCGCCAACACAAACAGAAATAAATTGCTACGCATCGTGTCACACAAAGAAAATAAACCAAATCAAATAACTTTTATCTTGTGTCAGTAAAATCTATGATAAACAACTTATATAAACAATGATAAAAATGGAAGGAGTGTTATGAGACAAATAAGTTTTCAATTTCGGGCGTCGACCGTTCCACCATCATACTAACAAATTAGAAGTCTCCAAGGAAATAAAAACTTTTCGATATTTAACTAAGTCAAAACTTGAAGAATTCTCTCGTATTGTTTACTTGTTTTAAAAATTCGACCTGTAGCGATAAGAAAAATAAGAATAAAATAAATAAAAGTAATAAGTTCAAGAAGTGCAGAAATTCCCAAAAGCCCCTGATAGGAAGTGGGGGCAACGCATACACAGAAAAGGAACCGGCCCTGCGCAAAAGAAAAATTCGACCTGACTTCAGCCTCCACTGTAGAACCGAACAGACCTTCTTTCACATGGTTACTCTGTAGCGAGGAATGTCTTCTTGGACAACTAGAGAACCGTTGTTTCTCCCAAATAAGGTGTTGAAATGCACATTCGTTTTCGGGGTTGATACGTCCAAATTCGGTGTTTTGAGTAATGGATGATAAGTCCATTATGGGTGCTTTTTTTGTAATGCTTGTTTCGACGGTATCGGCTCGTTAGTAGCAGACATGGCTCGGTGTCAGGTTAAAAAAATCTAATCAGCACATGAGTACGCTACTAGCAGACGGTTCCTTTTCTGGGCATGCGTCGCCCCCATTTCCTGTCAGAGGCTTCTGGGAATTTCTGCCCTTCTTGAAGTTATTTTATTTTTATTTTTATTTTTCTAATCTCTACAGACCAATTCACGTAACATTGCAAGAAATTTCCTTTCCAGTTTCAGAATTTTCAGCATTTGGACAAGAGGTTAGTATTATACAACAAATAAAAAAATACCAGAGAAATTAGTATGTTGTATCATTTATAAATGGCATTTGCTATTAGAGTTTTAATGAATCAGACATCTCGAGTTCGTGAGGAAATGTCGCTAACTATTGTAAAATGGTAGCGAGTTAATTCTGGCGGATTTCTTCCTTCTCTCCTCACCTAACCCGGCCGACTTTCTGCATTTTTTATCATTGGTTTCTCTTACGGTCATTTCTTTGATGAGACGTAAGCGAAAAAACAAAAACAAAACAAGTTTTTTTTCAGAATAAGTCCGCTACAATACGCCATTTTGAAATATTGTACCCACAACAAACTTGATATTGTAACAGAGAAGTTTTTCCCGGGTATTACGATAAAAACTTAATGCTGAAATGAATTATAAATAAAAACAAGCAAACAGCAAAACAACAGAACTTAGGGATAAAACAGACATTGTCATTTTATATATTATTTTTGGTAATATGCATCAGTTTACAAAAGATATGTTATATGAATATTAATCTTTGTATGTTTACATTGTAAGTAAATGATGTTGTATTCTTTTTAAATGTTTACTTGCGTGTCGGTACTGAAATTCCTTAGAGGATAAAACTTGTTTGTCATCGTGAAATTTTGGGGCAGATACATTTGGTTCTTCGGTAGTCTGAAACTACTGGGAATTTTGGTCTATTCATACTGAAAAGCTTTTTAGCGGAAAAATTTCTTTCTGGAAACTATGACACACGTGGGTCTTTTTCTATTTATAGATTTGGAGACATCCATGAAACAGGGACAATCAAATATCATTATCAAATATTATTGTTGTATGATTATTAGATACTACTTATGGTTTTATCAATAACAAATTGTATTAAAAATTTAATGAAAATTAATTTTAATCGTATTATCAAAATTTAGTTCAATTTTTTTCTATTCAAACTTGTATAACTATTTTAAATAATTACGATTTTATAAATGTATAATTTATTTAATCGATCTAAAAAAAATATTATGATAGAAAAAATTAAGTTTTCTTGTTATAATTTTACATAAATTCTGATGGAGAAGAATAGATACTACATTTTGATCCCTGCTTGAAGATCAGTTTGGTTTGGTTTCTTGGCATATTAACTAAAGGAATTTGGGAGATAAAAATTTGATATGAAGGAATTTGGAGGGAATAAAATTTGTTGAAGTGAGTGACACTAAAGCCAAGTTTAATATTTAACTGGGTAATGTTTTAGGGGGCATTAGAGTGCCATTAACGGTAATTCAAACAGTAAATTTAAACAGTAAGTTCTACAACTTTCTAGTTCGGATACTGATTCGAAAAGATAACACAGACAATAAAGTTTTTAAAAAGGAATTTTATACAAAAGAAACGAGAAAGAAAAGGATAGAAAAGATAAATTGTTGCAAGTTTTAGTGTAATTTGCGGGAAACTTATCTGAGAGTGTCCGGGAAACAAAGTTCTTTGAATTTGAGTATTTTTCTTTCTTTTTTTTTTTTTTTTTGTTTTTTTGTTTTATCGAAAAGTTTCAGACTTCATTAAATTTTGAGTTTTCTTTAAGGTTCTTTTCCGCAGAATTCTCGGTTGAATTTTCTTTCAGTTGAATTTTCTTAGTAGAACTTCAGTAGTCGACTTTCATTTATTTTTATTTCTTGGGAAGCTTCATTCAAGAAGTGAGTGACAAAACCAATCTGCTGGCTAATTTTTCCTACCTTTACAGTTCGGTCACCGAATTCGTACAGAGGGTTCAATTTGTAGTTCTTGACAAAAAGAAGAAGTCACTTTTTGGTGCTGCACTGTCTGGGATTACTTCTTCCTTCTCCACTCCGGCGAAATCAAGGCCCGCATATGGTCAGCTTGATTTTTTTTCTTAGAAATAAATTTTTATACAACCTTTGTGAGTTATTTAATCCCAAATCCATATCTGATGAAAAACAGCAACGATAATATTAAACCCATATCTGGTGGAGGGATAAGGGAGTTTATACCTATCCCGATGGTATCAGTTCAAAAAGAAACGTAATAGCGCGACTGGAGATCGAACTCGTTTACTTCGAGGTCAGAGGTCAGCACTTTAGCCATTACACCACTAGGTCTCCCCATGGAGGTTGGAAAGCTATGCTCTGATCCTATAGGAATTTACACTCCTATAATTTAATTTGGGCGGTATGCAACTTGTTCCCACAACAAAGATGGCGGACGCTCACATATTCAGTCTCGGGAAACCATTGGCCAGGAGAACCACGTGACCTGCTTAAAACTACGTCCGCGCGTAAATTTTGTCCTGCGTTTGGAGCCACCTCCAAGACGCGTATTTTCTCTAAATACGTCGTCTTCGTCTTCTTTATTTTACCCAATTTCTTCGCAGCAGCATCACACTCCCTCCAGTGTGACTCAACAGACGTCAAATAGCAACAACATGGATGGGCCTCGCAGACATACATTGACTATGAGACTTTTTCCAGTCTCAGAGAAACCGCCTGTTTCCAACCATAAAAAAGAAAGACAATTTAAATATGTAATCCTTTTGTAGTTTAGTTGTGTTAGACACACACACCCTCACACATATACACACACTATTATTTTATTAATAGAATTAGCGATGGTTTTAATGTATCAATGTAAGTTTTATAATAATATATATATAATGTATCAATGTAAGTTTTATTATAATATATAAATTTGTTTTGTTCGTCGCCTTGTTTTGAATATTCCTTTTGTCCGCGCCGTTTCATATCTTTTACTCATTGACTTCATTTATTCACGTACCTTTATCCATGTGCCTATTCTACCTTTTTTCTAAACACTAAATATCA
This sequence comes from Sepioteuthis lessoniana, assembly GCA_963585895.1. Taxonomy (NCBI): domain Eukaryota; kingdom Metazoa; phylum Mollusca; class Cephalopoda; order Myopsida; family Loliginidae; genus Sepioteuthis; species Sepioteuthis lessoniana. The sequence goes on from OY757907.1 coordinate 127,207,590, forward strand.
AACTTCAACATAAAATTGCGAGGAACTTAAATACTAAATACAGGTCACCACCCCTACAATCCTCAGAAAAATCAAGTGAGAGTGATATAGGGCAATACTTTGATTACAAGCAGAGTGTAAATATACTACACTCTGATCCTAAGCATAGGGACCAGTCCGTTTTAACGAGAAGTATGTTAATTCATTCATAGGTACTATTTACCAACCCCTCCGCTCGGGCAGGATATGACACAAGGTCAATTTTTAAGCGGAGTTTAACAGGTTTGAATTCAGAGTTTTCCTTCTCCTAGACTAGTTGCCTCACCAAGGCTGAAGAACCTAGTCCGTCCTACTATTTACCCATAGCTGGAGGGAGAATAAGGGGGTTCATACCTTTCCCAAGGGTATTTGCCCGAAAGTGAACGTAATAGCGCGACTGGAGTACGAACTCGCGTACTACGATTCCGCAGTTCATCGCTTTAACCATTACACCACGAGGACACCCCTTTCATTCATAGGTTGTCTCATTTATCATCAGCTTCGGAGCACAAAGAGTGACTGACATTGCTGTTCATCTTGAACAGGTGCGCACATCAGGAAAATCTGGGACGCTGTTAGCATGTTTATGTAGTTCTACATTTGTATTTCAGTTGGGTTACTGGATCAACCCATCGTTTGTTGTTTACATATGATAGACCTTAATGGAAATCAATTCAGACTAATATTGATTGGTTAGCAAGTAATCGAACTATAACTTGTAATTTACATTTGACTGTTAAAATTTACTTCATATCCGAGCTAAATATAAACAGAAGTCTGTAAAAAGCAGTTGAAAATGTAGGGAACGCATACTCTGTAGCTGGGTCGATCACGTTTTGCCCACAACCCACAGCAAATATTTTATTTATTTTTTAAGTTTCGGATTTCGTATCTTATTGTAAACTTATTTTCATAAAGTTTTTATTTACTGTTAGAGAAAAGCGGAATTCGCATTTTCAACTCAGTATACAGTTTCAGGATCTGGGGATTCTATTTAGCGAAAAAGACGGGGGTGTATTTCTCATCAATTGTCAGTGTTCAGGCCCAGATTTAAAAAAAAACAAGAAAAAACAGAACTCTACTTGCTGGTTTTAAAGGCAGGCATCCCTTCTTTTTTTAAAGTGGTGACACAATACAGTTTTTGTGTCCCTATTTGGCTTTTTGCCACACTAAACAAAGCTAAGTGTTCATACATTCCTTCACCCCCCCTCTCTCTTACTACAATTCCTTGCCAATAATAATCTCCTTCTGTATTTATAATACAATTTTATTGTAAAATACTTTGCAATGCTTTTCTGTGATAAAATTGTTAACAATAGATTTACAGTTTGTAAATACCAGTTCTGTTCAGTCAGGAATTCTTGTATCAATTCCTGACCAGTGACAAACTTTCTTTTTAATACTAATTTACGAAGCATTTCTACAGTAAAATACTTTTCCAAGCTTTTCTATGGTAAAATTATTAACAATATACGGGGTGATTAAAAAATCTTGACATTTCTATGGAAGTCACTTTATGATATAATAATTTCATAGTTCACTATCCATTGTGATTAATTCTAAAGTTCACCATTCATTGTCAATACGTTATTGGAATTTTACCCAAGTGGTCTTCACACTATCAGTTCTGCTTTTTTAATAAAGTTACTCACATAGAAATATTCACATTTTTTAATCCCTTGTGGGAGATTCCAAAAATGAATTGGCAGTGATGGCAAATATGTAGAAACAATTTGAAATTATGTCATGAAGGTGCTTCCATAAGGGCGTTAGCAATTTTAATCACCCTATATTTTGTAGGATGTGATATTGGTTTTGATATTTAATTTCCATTTTTGTAGTGGTATATTTAATTTGTTTTTATATGTGGTTGCGTGTTCTCACAAGTCGGAAGATCGACATTTAGAGCGATGGGGATAACATTATAATTATTATTTTGGGGTTTTTAGGTTTAAGTTGGTTTTGCGTTGGTTATGTTGGTATTACGTTGGTTGCGTTGGTATTCCGTTGGTAGTTATCCCCTCGCTAAATGTTGATGGAAAATAAAGGTGGTGGAGAAGAACGAATACGTCGTTAGGTTTTTATATCGAGGTTTTAATGGCAGCATGAAGTAAAGGGGTTTACACTGGTATGCTGCGAGGTCTCGTTGTAAAGAAAGAAGGTAGGAAGTTGTTAGAGTGTATCATCTAATTTGTTTTTAACTAGGATCCCTTGATCTAAAAGAATAGACTCTCCTCATAATGATTGATGCGGCTACTGCTATTCGGGAACAGACGAATAGACGTCCGTTCCCTTTGAGGATTTCTGAGCGAGAGAGAGATTCGCGGGCTTTCTTCAATTTTTGGTGCTGCTAGGAAATATGGTTCGGGATGAATAGGACAGGTCATCCTGAATGGGTGAAAATGTTCGGTGACTCTAATGGTCAAATCAAATTATACGCCAAACAAAAATTCAAGTTTCTTTTTGCTACAATTTACATTCTACACATACAAATTCTGATTGGTGAGTAACAACTGAATTCCTTTCAGATCCTTGATAATCCCTCTTTTTTAACTCATCAATGCACAAAATTTGATGATTTAATCATCGTATTTTTAACTTTTGACATGAAATTTGTTTTGGAAAGATACACCACCCAAGCTATAACTTTTAAATGAATTAGTTTCAAAATAACAAAATAGTTCAATTATTAAATTTTTGTTTAGCTTCACTCAGAAATAGTGCCTAAAGCTAAGCAGATGAATGGTAGAATAGTGACAAAATCAGTTGATAAAAAAGTCGAATCAATACTGAGTTCAAATATAGTTTGTGACAGAAGGCCTCGGCTTTGTAGTGCATCGGCCACTGGTAGGTGTGACCCAACGCCGTGTTTATTGCACAAAAGACAAAGAAAAAGAAAAAAAAAGTCGAATCCAAAGATTGAAGGATTAGAATCACTCTCAGATGGAAGGATGTGTGTTAATTCGGTCCTTCCATTGGCACTGTTCCCCACCACCCATGCGTCCGGTGTGAATTCTACTTGTCTGGTCTAGTCGGTTGGGGCTGCAGAAAACACCGACTGTATCTTTGAAGAGGGGTAAGACTCCCCCAACGAGTGTTCTGGATATGATACTAAACAATCTGATGGATAGGTTACAGTAATGCTGGAGCTTTGGGGAATGCGGAGTACTCCTTTATAGCCATCGCTCCCCGGTCCACACTGGCCCGGAGAGGTAGCACCAGATAGGGTCCTATTTATTGGTCAAATAGAACTAAACTGTGTACTTATGCTAAATTGAGTTGTTTGAAATGGTATTGTTTATATGTATAAAAATGGATTTTGCATTAAATGGCCGACAGTTGTTGATATGCCATAAAACCCAACCTAACTAAACCAATCTTTAAACCAGTCATTCCCTCTAGCTCTCGGGACGTCAGCAGACTCTGAGCGCATCTAACTCCGGCTCCTTTCTCTGACCAACTGACTCGGAGTGAATCCTCCGATCAACTCTTTTTGAATCTCTGACAAAACTTGTAAATAAGCAAGGGGGAATATTTCCTACTTCTGGGCCTTTGACTACCTATCGACTAGATATAAAAATATTGCCGGACAGTATATCTCAAAGACACTCGAAAAAGGGTGATAATAATATTGAAGCTTTTCAAGTCACGACTCCGCTTTATATGGCCATCTCCCCTTAGACTTGGAGAAGTGGATGAGTGGTTCACGCACAAAATACATAAAGCCACACACACACACACACTCAACACACCTACGCAGAATTGTCCTGGCCCTTATAAGGGTATACACATATATACATATTCAATCATATATACATACGTCTGGTCAACTCACAACCATATACACATGTATATACATACATACGGGAGGTGTCCTCCTCGTGGTGTAATGGTTAAAGCGATGGACTACGGAATCGTAGTACGCGAGTTTGTACTCCAGTCGCGCTATTACGTTCACTTTCGGGCAAATACCCTTGGGAAAGGTATGAACCCCCTTTTCCTCCCAGCTATGGGTTAAAAAGTACCACTACTGTTCTTCTAGGAGAATAGCTTTGGCATTAAATAACCTATAAAGATTGATATGCCATTAAACAAAGAAACCAAACCCTACATGCGGATACCCATACTTACTCATATGTCTACTGTGATATGTGATATGCATATACGCATATATATGCACCCACAGGTTTAACTCAATATACTACCATACCAAAAATTTAGTGTCATGAGTCAACACAAAAATAAAATATGACATTTTTCTATTTGACACCTGAATTTGGAATGATTAGAGCGTATGGAAGTTTTGATCGGTTTTATCGGATTATCCCAAGTCATTTATATCCCAAGTCATTTATATCCCAGGTCATTTGACTTGGGATTATCCCAAGTCATTTATATCCCAAGTCATTTGACTAAAGCCCAGTCGGCTGGGGTTGTAGAATACACCGACGGTATTTCTGCAAAGGGGTAAGATCCTTCCCAAAGAGTGTCCCCAATATGAAACTAAACTGGGTCTGATGGTGAGGCTCCAGTCCTAGAGCTCTGAGGAATGTGGAGTACCCCTTCATTATCATTACTCTCAGATCCACTTAGCCCAGAGCGGTAATAACTGATAGGACCCTTTCTATGCATCAAATAGAACTGTTTGACGTTTGAACAATGAGCAAACAAATAACTTATGTTAGATTGAATTTGTTAGAAATAGAACTGTTTTACCATTTAACTTTATGAACAAATGACTGATGCTTAATTGAATTGTAAGTGATACAAAGCAACACTTGAATCTATTTAACTGTATACAAAAGAATGAGTAATGTTGAATAGCAATACTCGAAACTCTTCAAACATTTATCTGAGTGCAAATAAAACTATTAATGTGGAATACCTGAAACCGCATACCTGTATGCAAAATATAATTATTAATATTACATAGCAATACTTGCAACCATTAACCGTGTGCAAATGAGGAGTGTTGAATAGAATAATTAGTGTTAAATAGCAATACTTGTAACCACTTAATTGTGTGCAAACAAGAATTAATATTCAATAGAATTATTAGTGTTAGATATCAACACTTGAAACCATTAAAGTTTGCGCAAACAAATGAATAATATTAAATAGAATTATTAGCGTTAGATAGCAATAATTGAAACTATTTAAGTGTGTAGATTGTTTTTTTTTTAAATCAGAGAAAATGGCTTCGAGCTGACAAAGAAAAGAAGCAGAAGGTACCCCACAAAAACAATTACCGACGCCGACAACGTCGATGACATAGCGTTACTGGCGAATAAAAAAAAACGAAACCAACAAATACTTGGGCATCTTGGAGGTTGACACCATCAATCAAGCCGAGATAAAAGAAAAAATCCAGAAAGAATATCTCAGGAGAACTAGAAAGCTACTCGAGACAAAACTATCAGACAGAAACCTTTTCAAAGGGATGAATACATGGGCTGTACTCCTCGTTAGATATTCGGGACCCTTTTTGAAATAGACCAGAGATGAACTTAAGCAAATGGACCAAAGAACAAGAAAACTAATGACCATGCATAAGGCATTACATCCCGGAGACGACATTGACAGACAATATCTATCAAGAAAGGAGGGAGGAAGAGGACTTGCCTGCATTGAAGACAGCGTTGATGCATAGATACAACGACTCGAGGACTACATAGAAAAGCACGAAGGAGGACTGATTACAGCCTCCAGAAACGATACTGACAACACGATGGACAACAGAATGACAATAACTAGGAAACAAAAATGGGAAGAAAAATAACTCTATGGACGTTTTAAACGACTAATAAGCAACATCTCACACGACAAAACCTGGACATGGCAAAGAAAAGGAAACTTTAAGAGAGAAACAGAATCTCTCCTAATAGTAGCACAAAACAACGCCATAAGAACCAATCATATCAAAGCAAGAATAGATAAGATATAACAAAATAGCAAATGTAGGTTATGTGGTGATAGAGACAAAACCATCAATCGCATAATAAGCGAGTGCAGCAAATTAGAACAGAAGGAGTATAAGTGTAAACACGACTGGGTAGGCAAGGTGATCCACAGGGAAATGTGCAAGAAATTTAAATTTGATCATACGAATAAATGGTATATGCACAACTAAGCATCTGTCCTAGAAAATAACACCCGTAAACTTCTATGGGATTTTGACATACAAACGGATCACCTAATCTCGGCCAGAAAACCGGACCTTAAAATAATCAACAAAAAGAAGAGAACTTGCAAAATTGTGGACTTTGCCGTCCTGACTGACCACAGAATAAAACTGAGAAAATGTAAAAAAAAGGATAAGTCCCTCTACCTTGCCAGGGAACTGAAAAAACTATGGAACATGAAGGTGACAATTATATTAATCGTGATTGGTGCTTTTGGTAAGGTAACTAAAGGATTATTAAGGGGATTGGGGGACTTGGAAGTTGGAGAACGAGTGGAGACCATCCAAACTACAACATTATTGAGAATGGACAGAATACTGAGAAGTGTCCTGGAGACTTGAGGAGACTTGCTGTAACCCAAACTCCAGTGAAAAACCATCAGCTAAAACTGATGCGAAAAACTCTCAAGGTGTTAACAATAATAATAATAATAATGATGATAATAATAATAATAATAATAATAATAATAATAGTTATTATTATTATAATAACAGTTGAAACTTGTTCGACTTTTAAATCGATTATTTTGAATTTCAAAAAAAAATTACAAGCAAACATTTCGAAAGCGCAAAAAATAACAAAAGTAATTGTTAAAACATATCTATAAACTTGACAAAATTAGCTAAAAACTATTTCATCTTTGAGACGGGCCGTAAACCTGACGGGTTACTGATGTAACAACGATCTATGATGATATTGATGCTTCTATTTTGGGAGGAGTGAAGGATTCTAATCAGGTTTCCATTGTTAACAGCAGTCCACGATGATAATCATGTTTCTATTTAGGGAGGAGTGAGCGATTGTAATTAGCATATCATAGTTAACAGTAGTCCACGACGATAATGATGCTATAGGGCACGAATAAATAAATTAAAAAAAATGGAAATTAAGTTTAAAAAATGAATAAATAAATAAACAAATAAAAAGAAAACTATTAAATTTGCAGAAAACTCCCAGAGGACCATAACAGGAAAAGGGGATGATGCATGCGTAAAAATAAAAAGGCTTTCCTCTTGACAAAGGGAGCAAAGTATTCTCTTTCAGACAGTGTCCGTCGAACCAACAACACCATTTTGCTGTCGGGTGTTTTGGGCACCACGCATACGTCTTTGGACGTAGCGTCGGTTAGTCCCTTTACCCAGTAGCAGCCCTCTCTCTATCGGTCAGCACTACGCTGAAGTATACAAGACCCACTACAGAACTATAAACTAACTCTTACCGGACTTTGACAAACTTCCAAAAGAAAACTAACCCTTATGGAAGCCACGAAATACCAAATGAGGACACCTACATACATGAAACGAATTAACGTATTTTGACACCTTAACAGGGGGATTCAGCCATTTCAATGTATTCAGGAAAAACTCCCTCATCCATGGAATGGTTGTTGAACCCAGTAAATAAAGGAAAGTATAAAAGAAACGTCTTCGTCTTTTATCTGCTTCTATCTTTTCTTTTCGTATATTTCTTTTGGGACTTTCTTTGTGCAAGGTATTGCGCCGGCCAGTCAACGTGGGGTAAAATGATATAACCAAAATATGGAGTCAGATATCTTACGGCAACACAGCCTTGCCCTTAGCCCATGACCTTCAAACCTCAAACCCCACAATGCTTCTATTTAGGGAGGAGTGAACGGTTGTACTTAGCGTCTCATAATTAACAGTAGTCAAGAATGATTTTGATGCTTCTATTTCGAGAGGAGTGAACCCATGTAATGAGCGTCTCATAGTTAACATTAGTCCACGATGATATTGATGCTTTTATTTAGGGAGGAGTGAACGATTGCAGTTAGCATTTCATACTTATGATTTAAAAATTGTATCCTTGCCCGAAATATTAGGTTTATTGTATGTATAAAAAAGAATGAGCACAACCAAGAATATCGGTAAATTGTAAATAGTACTCAGCTCGTAATATCGGGCTTATGAATTAGAAAGGTTAAGGTTAATACGAAGGGCGCTGAAAGGTTCTCGGCTTGACCAAGATATGAATGACCGATAACCGTGCTACTCCATCTATTCATTTCAACACACTTGGCATATTGTTTCTCAAGTTTGTTTAATTCTTTAAATAAATGAATGAATAAATAAATCGAAAATCAATTTTTAAAATCTGTTTTAAAATAAAGGTTATTCTCTTCGGGGTTGACCAGAAAACTTCAGTACCTCCCACTCAAAGTATCGTCAACATTCTGTCTTTTAACGCTTTGTCAACGAGGCTTAAAATACGCTGATAGTATTTCCCTGAGAAATGGTAAAATCCCCACCAAAAAGAGGTGTGTCTTGGGTATGACACTAAACTGCATCTGATATTGAGGCTCCAATTCTAGAGATCAATAAAGTGTGGTGTACTTTTTCATTGTCATTACTCCGAGGTTCACTGGGACCCGTTTTCATTGTAGGTTTATATTTATATTTTCATGTTTCTACAGAAGTTTTTTGTACAGTTATATATCAAGTAATATAAATGATTTGCTCACAGATATATGTTTTTTAAGTAACTAATAATAATCCTTAATAAGCATAATTTAAAGTAACTATTCTTGATTCAAATAATTTACAGTTATATATCATAAAGTATTCCTATGCAAAGAACTTGTGCGCAAAAGAATAGTTTCAAGTATTTCTACTGAATAAGAATAATTTAAAACATATCTATTTAATCCATAGATGGGACCCTAACGGAAACAACCACTCCAAGTCAGAGTGGATCTGGGAGTAATGGCAATGAAAGGGTGACTTCACAGCCCTCAGATTTCCAGGACTTGAGTCTCACCACCAGATGCAGTTTCGTATTATACCCAGGACACTTTGATAAAAATGTTAAGGAGTGACTCCATATCCTTTAATATTCCAGAACTGGAGCTTCATCATCAGATGTGGATTAGGACATTTTTTGTGGGGGGGGGGTTATGATACCCCACCAAAAGAAGATACAGTCAGTCCTGCTGACAAGGGCCGAATATTTTGAATGATGCCGTACGTCACGGTAGTATGATAATGATTCGCCTCAAAGACGCTGAATAATTCTGTGTGCGCATGCGCAATATCCTGCATGCGTGTGTGTATCTGAGATAGATAGATAGATAGATAGATAGAGAGAGAGAGAGAGAGTTGAACTGGCCCATTCCTGGCACCAGCTGTTGTTATATTTGTTTGAAATCAATAATTGGATTCTGAGATGAATCGACATACATTCAGTCTTAACATCTCCTCAACCCCATGCCTCTGTTAGGCAGACTTAGGCGGCCCACCTGTGACAGGTATATGCAAAAAATCTAGGTCACTAAGGCAGCCAAACTGGGGAAGACAGATTTCTTACAGAAAACAAAATGACAAAAATAAAAAAATAAAAAAATCCTACGTAATTAGAAAACGACCCAATCAAATGAAACTTAAACTGCGGTTAAAACTATATGATCATATCCGTTATTCGTTGGCATAGATTAATAATCGATATATTCTGTGTTATCAAATATAAAGTTATATGTTATTCTGTATTCGTTCGCTTAGGTTTCTTTGTTTAATGGCATATGAATCTTTGTGGACTATTTAATGCCAAAGCCACCCTTGTAGAAGAATAGTAGTTTTTTTGGTTTGGTTTTATGGCATATCAACCATTGTAGGTCATTTAAAGTCAAATCCTTTTATGCATATATCAAATATGATTTCTAAAAACATTTTGTAGATAAAACTTTTAAACAAGCCTGAGCTTATTTTCTTTGCACACAGTTAAATGGTTTTAATAAATTTCAAACAATTCAGTTTAGCATAAGTGCACAGGTTTTTGTTTACATACAGTTAAAATGAAAAACAATTCTGTTTCTAACAATTCAGTTTAGCATAAGTATTCAGTTTGAATGTCAAACAGTCTATTTGGCTCATCGATAGGACCCTATCAGGTGCTATCACTCCAGGCCAGAGTGGACTTGAGAGCGGTAACAATGAAAGGATACTCTGCATTTCCCAACGTCCAAGCATCACTGGAGCCTCACCATCAGATTGTTTAGTGTCATATAAAGGACACTCGTTGAGGTGTCTTGCCCCTCTGCAGAAATGTAGTCGGTGTATTCTGCAGCCCCAGCTGACTGGGCCAAATAGTAGTGATACTATTTAACCCAAAGTTGGGGGATAAAATCGTACCTCCCCTAAGGATATTTTGTCCAAGAAGAAGAAATTGGCAACCGTAGTTGAGGGCGACCAGAAGGCTCCCTTTTCAATATCTACTACACCGAGTTGTAGGGGAGGACGCTACTCCTTTCCCTGGATTGGTCCACCTTACCCTTGATCATCATCATCATCATCATATCGTGCTGGCAGCACGGATATCCCTGACCCTCTCTCGCCACTCCCCCCTATCGTTCATCGCCCTAGGTAGGTCTTCAGGACAACAACCTGTATCCTCACATAGCTGCTGAATGTACGTTCGTGCTGGTCGTCCTGCTTTTGCGCGGCCGTGTGTGGGGATCCATAAGAGTACATCTCTTATGAGTTCATCTCTGCTTCTCCAGCAATGTCCTGCATGTCTGGATCATACGTACCTTATATTGCTGAGTGTTAAGGAAGGGGGTATCAAGTACCATTTTTAAAGTCTTTGGTATGACACGACGTGGGATTGAACCCAGGTCCCCAGGACCATTGGCGAACACTCTAACCACTAGACCAATGAGCCGGTGTTTTGTCCTAAAGTGAACGTAACTGCGCGACTAGAATTTAAACTATCTTACTATGAAACCGCAGTCCACCACGCTATGCAGACTTCCCTGTAGCGATGCCTACAAAAGGATTTCACGATACGTTTGAAGGGTTATTCAATTTTTAAAATAATTAAATTTTTGTTAGTGTAATTAAAACTAAATATTCACTATACTTAATGCAGCAAACCTATTGTGTCGGGCATTAACCTGGGAAATTTGTTTACAAACTTTCACTATTAGGGCGACTGGAGTTCGAACTTGCTTACTTAATGTTGCTGTTCAGCACGTTAGCCACTATGCCACTTGGATTTTCCCCCATTGAAAGGAAATTAGTGACGAATAGTTGTAACGATCTTGTAGAGCGAGAAAATACCGTAATTTTTTTTTTTTTTTTGATTTGAATGAACTCCTCGTTGATTAAGAAAAGAAAAGAAAAGAAAAAAAAGAAAGAAAAGAAAAAGAAAAAGAAAAAAGAAAAGAAAAAAGAAAAAAGAAAAAGAAAAAAGAAAGGAAAAAAGAAAAGAAAAGAAAAAAGAAAAGAAAAAAGAAAAGAAAAAAGAAAAAAGAAAAGAAAAAAGAAAAAAAGAAAAAAGAAAAGAAAAAAGAAAAAGAAAAAAGAAAAGAAAAGAAAAAAGAAAAGAAAAAAAAAGAAAAAAAAGAAAAGAAAAGAAAAGAAAAGAAAAGAAAAGAAAAAAAGGAACGAAAAAACTTTTGATATATCTTAATATCTATCTTTCCATACGTCTTCTCATTGAAATGGCAGAATTAAATGGTGAGAGAGAACCACGCCGTTCTGTGAATTTCTTTCACTGTCGTCCTGTTATGTTTTTAAGAAGCAATGCCCAAAGAGACTTAAGATCATAATAAAAAATGGAGTAACTTTGTTACTTGAGCAGTACGTAATATTAATGAACATTTATTGAAGTAGCACCTCTTGACGCTTTGTTGGTTGCTTCCAAATACTTCCTGGGTTACTGGCTTATGCACTGTACTCCTACTTCAGATTTGTAGAAAAGCTCCTCGCGTAAAGGATGAAGTGGATTGGCTGATGTAATTCTTCTCGCTGTCCTCAGTAATTCTGTTGTCATCAGTGGGACCAGTCAAAGTTAATAATAAAAACGATAATATGTTTGTTTGCACAGTTATATAATATAACGTATTCTGATTTAATACAAATAATTTGCCCACATTTGTAAGGTTTCAAGTATTCTTATCTAATACAAATGATTTATACACAATTATATGGTTTCTAGAAATTATTTCTAACTAACAACAACAACAATGAATATAATAGGGTGACAGTAACGGTACCCAAAGGTTTGGAAAGTGGACAGAAAGAATTAAGAATTGGAGAAAGAATCGACACCATCCAGACGACAGCATGGTTGCAATCGGACAGAATTATTTTCTTATTTAAGTTTGGCTCAAAGTCATATGAGACTGCAGATCCTGAATACAATAGAAAAAGTAGCTTCTGGGAACTTTTATACTTCGTGATGTAACTAAACACAGACTTGATGGTGTTATATAATTAAGGTAATGATTTTTTTTATATATTTTAATCATTTTTCGTTAATTATATTTTATTATATTTTATTATTTAGTTTAGTAAGGCTACTTGGGTCTCTTAGTCCAGGTGCATAGTCAGATAGTGCAGTCTTACGCCAGCGCGTAAAGGATATGTCAATCATCATCGGTCATAATAAACCCCCAGACACGAAATGGGGCTGGAGTGTGGATGACGTTATGCCCAGAAGATATGGTCCTGAGAATTTGAGGATTTTGAAAAAGACAATTGAGGCGTGCGGTTGAGTTTTTAGGATCTCTGCCGGCAGAGATCTTAAACATCACGAGATGCGCCACACGTTTGGGGTGGGGTCAGCATAGTATGGTTGGCATAAGCTTTTAAGAATTGTGTCTCTCTCATCGTGTTGCCAAGTACCAAAGCCAGAAATTAATAAATTCGTTCGTACCGCCTTATTATCATTCTTATTATTGATATCGTTATGAATATACAACAATGGTAGAACATTTTCATATCAAGTTCTGTTATGAATTTATAGTAAATAAAACTCAAATATTTTCTCAATGCTTGTGAAATGCTAACGACGGAAGCAATGATAAAAGGAAGTTTGGTTTGGTTGTGTTATATATTGACCCTCGACCGAGCCGTCAATCAAGAGATGTACCTGTGTAAATAAGCAGAAGAACAGCAGAAGCTGGTGAACGTTAAACAATAATATAATCAGGTGCACAGACAGTTCGAGTTAGTTGGAGACAAGATGCCAGCGGCAGACAGAGGGCTTTGGGCCCTCAGTGACCCACGGTTGAACTAACCAGCCAAGATGAGGAAGAAGTGCTGCTATGGTCAGAAGAACTTGGGTCAATATAACTGTCTGTCCTTGTCTCCAGCTCATCTCTCACACAAAACAACCATCACCTTTTCGAGAATAAAGTGTGAGAGATAATATTTTTATAAAGAAGTGTATTCGTTCGTTCATTGAAGTTCGTATATTATGTTTGATTATGTTTCTGCTTATATTTGTATACGTATACGTGTATATATACGTGGTTATACAACAGGTTGTTTAATGGCATATCAACCCTCGTGGGTTATTTAATGATAAAACCATCTTTGTAGAAGGACAGTGGTGGTACTATTTAACCCATAGCTGGCAAAAACATAAAGAGATTCATGCCTTTCTCATGGGTATTAGTCCGAAAGTGAAAGTATTAGCGCTAGGAGAGCTCGAACTCGCTTACTACAATCTCGTTAACCACTACACCATGGGGTCTAGCTCTCCCAGCTCTTCTGAAAGGTTTTGAAGCTTGTGTGAACCTATGTTATCGATGATCTTATCTATTCTGGAAGTTTTCAATTATGTATGGTTGTGTTCTTCTCTACCTTGCCTTTTAAAAGCCTCAATGGCTTTGGAGCCCAATTTAAAACAATGCAAAAACATTTACATTTGTATTTGTCATTATACCACCTGAAACAAAAGCTTCAACAGAAAAGCATTGAAAATGCTTTTAACAGAAAAGCTTTGAAAATGCTTTTAATACAATTTATTAGGTCGATGTACTTGATAACGAGAAAGATTGTGGAAAATCTTATCAACTTAATTACAAATCAACTTTTTACTTGGGAAGTCAAACACAGACGATATTGTTCTCAGACGTGGAAACGATGCTGGAAGTCTCTAACTAACATTCTTTCCAGTTTGTTCGTCACGACAAATTGCATGTTCTCAACAATTCCAAAATGCCAACCACAGAGCTGAGTTTTAATTTGGGAAATTCGGATTCAAACACAAGGAAATCAGGGGGTTGTGATATCTCAGGAATATTCTTTTCGTCCAAAATTTCGTTCAAAGAAAGTGTGTCTAGAAAGTCATGTTTTTTTTAGAATTTTTATTTTGTTGTCTAGAAAGAATTTTTATTTTGTAGGTTGCGTTAAAATCAGCTGATTAATGCTAGTTCTTAGCAACAAACATAAATCAGATCTGATGGGATCCGCATTTTCCTCACTTCGGGAAGTCGACCAGAATGCGAATCATCTTCCACAGTATCTCGAATATCCAAAAATGCATTGTGACAACTAAAAACGACTCGAGAAAGAATTTGATCTTCATAATCCTGTGTTAACTTGTTAAATCTTTCTGTCGTATTGTCCAGAAATTTGACGCAGAATCTATTCTTGTGTTCTATTTTCGCGCCACACTTAACCAAATAAACGGAAATTCTAGAGGCAACATGAACTGAATATTTTCACTCATGTTCAAGGTCAACATTGATCAATTAATTTTCAATCAGAGTTGCCATCCTGAAAAAAAAAGTCCCATTACTTCCAGGACCAACTTAAAATTTTATTGTCCCAATAATCAGTAAAATCATTGAGAGTAATATATTCATAAAATTAAACGGGAATTTTACGTGTTTGTCATTGAAACAGTGTCAATAATTTTTCTAGGCAATCCAAAATCATTTTTTAACAGCATTAATGGACAAAGCTCAATTGTAAGATAGTAGATCTGAAAAGCAAAGGATTGATGTTCTCGCTCAAATGATATATTCGTGAGCCTATTTATCACGCAAACATCAAAGAGGTGAAACAATACACTGTAATTATTTGCGTTTCATGTGCATTCATGCACAGCATCTCCCCTAATTTTGAACCACGAAATTCTGGAAAAAAATTTCTTGTATAACACGCATTGACTTAATTTAACGAAAATTTAGCATTTGTTTGACATTTTATCGATTCGTACAGTCTAAAAATAAAGTTGGCGACTGTAGACGAGGGAGACCCGAAGGATCCCTTTTCACCGAGGTGTAGGGGAAGGCGCTACTCCTTTCCCTGGATTGCTCCACTTTATCCTTGATACGTACCTTATAATGCTGAGTATTAAACAAGGAGATATCAAGTACCATTTTTAAGTCTTTGGTATGATTTGACCTGGGACTGAACCTCGGTCTCCTGGACCATTAGCGAACACTCTAATCACTAGGCCAATGAGTGTCTTAAAACAAAATTTACTCCATATTTAGAGTATAGGACACGTTCATTTAGAGTATAGAACGTGTCCGTATTGGACACGTTCACACGAAATGCCACAAGGTTGTGGCTAAAATAAACTTACATTAGGAGAAACAAAATTATAAATAAACATACAATCCAGTGGATATTTATCTTTAACGGCATAAAACATTTGCTTGAACTGTAGATATAACTTAATCACAATCTTCCTGTTCCAAACATGGTGAAGCAAAGCGGCCGGAAAAAAGTGAATTATATAGTTCTCGAATATGATACGCACCCTTGAAAATTTTGGGCTGAAAAAATCTGGAAAAATAGTGTTTTATACAAAAATGATTACGGTTATATCAAATGAGGACAAAATATTTTTGTTTTGTTGTTTTTAATATGATAATTTCAGTACTCTTTGATTTTTTTAACAGGAGATAAATTTAAAGCAATAACAGAAATTCATGATAAGTAAAGTTAAATTAATTTTATATATTTGAATGAAAAAGATATTTTGAACTCTTCCTGACAGAAAAAAATCCGACAAGAAAGTTGCCTAGTCGGCTGGGGCTGTTTGGTTTGGTTTGGTTTCTTTGCTTTTAATGGCATATCAACCTTTGCAGGTTATTTAATGCCAAAGCCATTCTCCTTTAAGAACAATCGTGGTACTATTTAACCCATAGCGAGGAGGATAAGGGGGTTCATACCTTTCCCAAGAGTATTTACCCGAAAGTGAATGTAATAGCGCGACTGGAGTACGAACTCGCTTACTACGATTCCGAAGTCCTTCGCTTTAACCATTACACCACGAGGACACCCCCAGCTTGGGCTGTAGAATACAGAGTGCTTCTCTGCTGAGGGGTAAGATCTCATCCCCAACGAGTGGACTGAATATAACACTAAACAATCTGATGGTGAGGTTCTAGTAATGATGGAGCATTGGGGAATGCGGAATACCCCCTTACTGTCATCGCTCCCAGGTCCTCTCAGACCCGAAGTGGTAGCACCTGATAGGGTCCTACCTATGGGTCAAATAGAACTAAACTGCATACTTATGCTAAACTAGACGGCTTGAAATTAGACTGTTTTAACATTTAAACTGCGTACTTATGCTAGACTGAATTGCTAGAAATAGAACTACTTTGATATTTAAACTGCGTGTTTATGCTAAACTGAATAGTTTAAGATAGAACGGTTTTAACATTTAGCTGTGTGTAAACAAAACAAAACTATACTTATATGGAACTGTATTGTTCGAAATAGAACTGTTTATTTGTGTAATATTCAGGATCATTGGCCAGGTGGGTAGAGTGTTCGCCAATGGTCCAAGAGACCGGGGTTCAATCCCAGGTCGCGTCATACCAAAGACTTTAAAAATGGTACTTGATACCTCCTTGCTTAACACTCAGCAATATAAGGTACGTATCAAGAGTAAAGTGGAGCAATCCAGGGAAAGGAGTAGCGCCCCACCTACACCTCGGTGTAGTAGCTACTGAAAAGGGAGCCTTCTGGTCGCCCTCGACTACGGTCGCCAACTTTACTTTTACTATTTGTGTAATAATGGATTTGGCATTAAATAACTTACAAAGGTTGATATGCCATAAAATCCAAACAAACAAACAAAAACTGTAACCAGCAAAATGTTTACAAATCATGTGTATTTAATATATAAGTTTAAACAGGATTTGGAATTTTAAAACTTTCAATGGTTGATATGACATAAAAATAAACAAACTTATGAACAATAACCATTTAACTGTCTGCAAACAAATGGCTAATGTTAAACTGAATTGTTTGTGTTAGATAAGAATACTTGAAAGCATTTAATTGTTGGCAAACGAAAGACTTCGGAGTTGTTTAAAATGTTATGTGTAAATTATTCGCTTAGAAATATAAAGTCTAATATATGCAAAAACTTAATTTGGCATTGAATAACCAATAATGGTTGATATGCCATAAAACCCAACCGACAAGAAAGTTGATTATTTAATGGTCTTTTAAATCCACCGTCCTTATCATCCTGATACAACTTTTGATTTTCTAACTGGCTCAGAGTGTTAAATATGAAACGCCCTGAGTACAAGGACCGTTCCAAAGGTACTAGGCATCATCCAGATTTTAGATATGTTACATACGCCTCACCTGGGCCTCATCTGTACAAAAATTAAGACAGAAATCTGAATTAGTCTTATAAGAAGTGGTAAGGTGTTATCACAACAAATATGGTCAGCTATGGCTAGGGTGCCTCGGGTGGTGTAATGGTTAGCAAGCTAGTACTAGCAAACCAACACGAGTGAGTTCGAGTCTCATTGCGTGCCCTATTCATGTGGCCTTGTGCCACATCTAAGCAAAAAAAGCCTAATAAAGAACTATGGCTCTTTTTTCTTTTTTGAACCATGTACGTAAACTAAACTTACTGCAGTATTTTTATTTTGCCAGACGAGCTTGCTCAATATTTCTCTCTTCTTCATTCTTCCCTTTTCGTATTTTTCTATTCTCTCTTTCTCGTCTTCATTTGACTCTCTCTCTCTCTCTCTCTCTCTCTCTCTCTCTCTCTCTCTCTCTCTCTCTCTCCAGTTCCATGTTTTCTTTTATCTTTTTTTAGTTTTACTTTTTATTTATCTTCTTTCTCTTTCCTTTTTCTTTCTTTCAATATCTCTTTCATTTTTTTTTCATTATAATCTGTAGGGAACGAATAACTAAATAAAAAAATTTAAAATTAAATTTAAAAAATGAATAAAAAGAAAACTATTAAATTTGCAGAAAACTCCCAGAGGTCTCTAACAGGAAAAGGAAATGACGCATGCGTAAAAGAAAAAAGGCATTCCTCTTGACGAAGGGGATAATATTATCTTTCTCGTTTTCAGGCAATGTCCGTCGAACCAACAACACAATTTTGCTGTCTGGTGTTTTGGGCACCACGCATACGTCTTTGGACGTAGCGTCGGTTAGTCCCTTTGCCCAGTAGCAGCCCTCTCTCTATCGGTCAGCACTATGCTAAAATATACAAGACCCATTACTGAACTATAAACTAACCCTTACCGGACTTTGACAAACTTCGAAAAGAAAACTAACCCTTATGGAAGCCCGAAATATCCAAATGAGGACAAATACCTGCATGAAACGATTTAACGTATTTTTGACACCTTAACAGGGGGATTCAACCATTTCAATGTATTCAGGAAAAACTCTCTCATCCATGGGATGGTTGTTGAACCCAGTAAATAAAGGAAAGTATAAAAAGAAACGTCTTCGTCTCTTATCTGTTGCCGTCTTTTCTTTTGTACAATTCTTTTGGGACTTTCTTGGGCAAGGCATTCCACAGACCAGACAACGTGGGGGTAAAATATTATATAACCAAAATATGGAGTCAGATATCTAACGCCAACATAACTAACGTAATACCAACGCAACCAACGTAACATAAGCCTAAAACCCACAAGTCTTCCTTCCTAGGTACCCATTTGATATTTACTAAACTTAACTTCATCATCCTCAAGTCGTGCCAACAGTACGGATTCCCTTGACTCTCATACCATCTGTTCCTATCGGTCATCACTCAAGTACTCTAGACGGCACCCAGAGCTGATGACCGAAACTTTTTGCTGATCGGTTAATACTGTTTCGTCCATGTGTAAGAGTTTTCTCCAGCAGTCCTCAGCATGTCAAGCTCCTTTTACTTGGATGGTTTTTGAGATGGGAGTAAGTGGCCGTATCGCTGCCATTTCGTAGAGTGCTGTTTCCAGGATTTTTTCAAAGCAACGTGTAGCATTTTTGTATTGTTCCTATCAAGTTTTTTTTCCCGTGTGTTCTGTTAGAGTTCAATGTTGATACAGTTTTACAAATATAAGGCACTCTGTAAAAACTGAACTCACGGCAGTAGTAACGGAGTAACGGACGAACTTGTTAACCATTGCTTCTTGGCAATGTATTTTTTTATTTGTTTGTGTATTTATGATTTGTTTTACTTACTTTGTTTAATGACATATCAACCTTCGTGGGTTATATGATGCCAAAACCATCCTTGTGGAAGAACATTAGTGGTATTATTTAAGCTCTCTTTGTTTAATGGCATATCAACCTTCATGGGTTATATAATACCAAAACCATCCTTGTAGAAGAACATTAGTGGCATTATTTAAGCTCTCTTTGGTTAATGGCATATCAGCCTTCATGGGTCATATAATGCCAAATCTATCCTTGTATAAGAGCAGCAGTGATATTATTTAACCCATAACTGAGAGGATAAGGTGGTTCATATTTTTTCTAAGGGCATTAGTTCAAAAGTGAACGTAATAGCGCGACTAGAGTTCGAACTCACTTACTACGATGTCGCAATGCAGCACGTTAGCCACTACACCGCAGGGATTCACCCATGGCAATATTATTAATTCAGTTGACTGATACATAAAATAGAAAACTATTTTCAAGAGAGTTTTTTTTTTCAGTTTTTAATCAACTCATTTTATTACAAAAGGATAAAATTTCAATGTGTAAATTTCTTCAGATGGAATTTTCTGTCATTTGCATTGAATTAAAGAGGTAATGCTATCTCTGTCCCATAATAGTTATCCTATTTGCATATGTATTTCTTACTCTCAAGGTAACAATCATGAGATAGATACAGTACGGGAGTGAGCTAAAAAGTCATCGGCCTGTTACAGAGAGAGAGAGAGAGAGAAAGGAAGAGTGGGCGAAGCAATGGACATAAAATTACCACAAGGTGAACCCACAAGCTAAAATTTGTGTATCGAAGAAAAAACGGGAAAACGAAAGAAGTTTAGTTCCCGAGTGGACATAGCGCTATGTGGACCCTGCTGAAAAGTCGGTAGACAATTTTTCTTCAGGTTTAGCAGAAATAAGTCAGCCAGCCCTCAACACTGAATAAAAGCCGTAGCGGATAAGTTACAATGGTTAAAAATGGAACAGCTGCAATATTCCCGCTGAAAAGGGGCGAAGTAAGACCATGAATATGAAGACTCCTTTGATAAGAAAAAATAAAAGGATAAAAACGGCCATCCAACTCCAAATAAAGTTCGCACATTTAACATGCATTCTCTCTCATGAACTGCTATATTCGACTGAGAATTTATAAGTAACATTCAATATATAAAAAGAACATTTTAATGGACAGGACATTCCGCCTTTCATATCGTCATGAATGTTTGTTCATATGTTTGTTTGTTTGCTTATTTCCGTAATTAAATGCTTCATTTTCCATCTCAACCGTGGCTCTTGTTCATCTTCCATCTTCGAAGAACGGGGCTTAGCCGAATGGATATCTGCCTTATTTATTTCCTTTTTAGAAGAGCAGTTATTCTCCATGCTCCAAGGCGTAAATTATTTTATTCCTGATTTAAAAACTGGTTTTCTGAAGATAGCGCTAAGTGATAAAGTAACTACAAGGCGACATAAAACAGATATTTATTAACATTGGTTTAATTCTGCTTTTATTGGACATATTATTTTCCTCGTAATGTCCTTTCTTCACAATGTTTCAGCCGCGTACTGTTCCGCCTTCTTCAAGTAAATTTACTTCGAAATCGGCGGTGTCTACCAGTTCTAAATAAACACGAAGGATTATTTATCAATCCGATCACAGGCCTTTATGGAATGAGATTTGCATAAAAGACAAGGAAATACACATATAAATAAGGAAACATATAATGTGTCCAGTTGATCATTTAATCAAACGCGCTATATAACTAATAAAATCTGGGAACCTTAAATAGAAAAATAATTAAATAAGAGAGAAGAAAAAAGGAAAAAAAAAAAAAAAAAAAGAAGCGACAAGACTAATCAATAAGGGAAACAAAAATTTCACGTTGGACGATTGACACGACTAATTCCACAGTAAATGCATTTGAAAGCTGAAGAGTAAACAATCAAAACGTTGGTAATAAAGATCACCATAGATGAGGAAAACAACTGAAAGAAGAAAAATAAACTGATTACAACGACCAGAAATAGCACTGACAACACAAGGATAAACAGGACAACAAAAACTCGGAAGCAGAACTGAGAAGAAAAACAACTGTACGGATATTTCAAGCGACAAATTGGCGAAATCTCTCGCGAGAAGACCTGGACATGGCTACGGAAAGGAAACTTTAAGAGAGAAACTGAATTTCTTTTTATAGTAGCTCAAAACAATGCCATAAAGACCAATTAAATTATAGCCCACCGGGCCATTGGCCTAACGAGTAGAGTGTTCACCAATGGTCCGGGAGACCAGGGTTCAATCCCAGGTCGTGTCATACCAAAAACTCAAAAAAATGGTAATTGATGCCGCCTTGCTTAACACTCAGCACTATAAGGTAGGGATCAAAGGTAAAGTGGAGCAATCCAGGGGATGGAGTAGCGCCTTCACCTACAGCTCGACACAGTAGCTAATGAATAGGGAGCCTTCGGGTCACCCTTGACTAATGTCGCAAACTTTACTTATATTATAGCCAAAATCGATAATACGCAACAAAATAGCAAATGTGGTGATAGAGACAAAACGATCAATCATAAAATAAGCTAATGCATCAAACTAACGTAAAAAGAATATAAGATTTGACATGACAGGAAAGGGATGGGGACTCGCTGGGAATTGTGCAAAAAAATTAAATTTGACCATACCATCAAATGGTACATGCACAAACCAGAGTTTGTCCTGGAAAATGAGACGCACAAAATTCCCTAGGATTTTGAGATACAAACAGATCTCCTTATCCCTGCCAGACGAACAGACCTAGCGATAATTAACAAAAAAAAAAAAAAAAAAAAAGAAAAAAAAGAGAGATAGAGCCTGCTTATAGTGGACTTTGCCGTCTCGATGGACAACAGAGATAAAATCAAAGAAAACGAGAAATACTTGGACCTTGCCAGTGAACTAAAAAATCTATGGAACATGAAGATGATGGTGATACCAATTGCAATTTGTGCACTCAGAACAATCCCCAAAGGCTCAGTAAAAGGAGTTAAAGAGAGGAAATCGGAAGACGTGTCGAGACCATCCAAACTATAGCATTGTTAAGATAGGCCAGAATACTAAGAAAAGTCCTGGAGACTTGAGGAGACTTGCTGTTCCAGCTAAAGTTAGTGTGAAATACTCACAAGAAATATAATATCTACTTAAACTAAAACTAGATGGGAACTATGCAAAGATGACGCGTGCTGTTTTGAACAAATCCTGGAAGCAGCTCCCCACTAACCAGCCACTTACCTCCCATCTCAAAAACCACCCCAAACTAACAAGGTATGCTGGGCACTGTCGAAGAAGCAAGGACGAACTTATAAGTGAGGTAATGTTGTGCTCTTCAACACATGAACACACCAGTGTTATCCAACCAGCAAAGGATTACATTCATCACGTTTATTCGGACACTAGATGTCGTCTAGAAGACCTGTCGAGAGCAATAACCGATAGGGATGGATGTTGAGAGAGAGAGAGAGAGAGTCAAAGGAATCTGTGCCATTAGCACGACTTGATAATGATGTTGACGAAGGTAAAAGTTTAAACCGATACTACACATTGATTTTTTGATTATGATTAGTAAAAAACGTCGAAAAGAGGGCATATTTCCCACTCAAGTTGAAGTTTAATTTTCTTAAAAACTATCAAAAAACCTAGCGCTGTTTAGCGTAACGGTTATCGTCCGAAGAAATGGACTCATCGAACCAAGCTCAGTTGGCGTTTCGCTTCATGTTAATACTTTTGCGGGAGGCATGAAACCATCCATTCTGTCTGGTCCCAGTTGCAGACAAATAGCAGGGCAGACTTGGGTTCTTTAGCCTTGGATTCAAAGCAGCTTTACTCTGCTTAATAAATTGATCTAGTGTCACATCCTGCTCATAGGGGAGGAGTTGGGTTGGGTTTATACGTACGTAACAACGTAGTCGGGCTCGTTTACAAATTTTTCATACTTAGTTGTTTTGAAAAACTATGCATTGATAAAAAAAATGTAAATGAATGAATGGTGACAAATGTTTTTGATATGTTGATAAAATAATAGAAATATTTAACATAAAATAACCACAACCAACGTTTTTAATTAATACATAAGTGTGTGTGTGTGTGTGTGTGTGTATATATATATATATATATATATATATATATATTAGCAGTGTTAATTAGCAACAAATCAAAAGTTTTACATGAAAACCGACGCAATTGATTGGTTTTTGAGACCCAGTCGTCAGCAGGAAGCGAAGCATTGTTTGTTTTTTGTTGTTGTTTTTGTTATTATTGTTATCGTTATTGCTTTGTGAGTTCCCTTCCATGACCTATTGACCTGCCTTTAAAGGTCAAATTGCTGATTGCAGATGCTACATACACAGGTAACTAAACAAAAACTAATGATTCAGTCACGGTTGATACTTTTAAACATTGATACAGAAAACATTGTAACAAAGAGAGGCCAATGACCTTTATTGTTTTCTCATTGGGCTTCTTTAGACCGATCGATCGATTGAATTAAACGGCATTTCGACTCATCTTGAATTATTCATGCTTAGAGGTTAAAGAATCGTGTTCATTGAACATTCATATTCACATTTTATAGGTAATTGTTTCTTATGAGTTTTCTTTTTGCACACAGTCGATTATTACGGAGACACTCCTGACGTAACGGTTATCGCCATAGTAAATGGACTTAGCTACCAGAATTCAAACCCTAAACAAGGCTGTTGACATTTCACGAAGCGCTAATACACTAGGGATAGGCATGAAGCCAAATATTTTCTCTCCAGCTATAGATAAATAGTAGAGCAGACTGGGCACTTTAACTTTGGTATGGCAACCAGTCTAGGAGAAGGAAAACTCTGAATTTAAACCAAAAGAGAGATGAGCTCTGCCACGTTATTCCTGCAAAGACATGCTACACGAGTAACGCCCCCTCCACCCGATCAAACTAGCGATAGAGAGTATATGATATCAAGTGTTCTTATTGTTATATATTGACTCTCGACCGAGCTGTCAATCAAGAGATGCACCTGTGTAAATAAGCGGAGGAACAGCGGAAGTAGGTGGACGAAAGACAATTATATAACCAGGTGCCACAGACGGCTTGGGTCAGTTCCAGTTGCAGTTGGAGCCAGTTGGGGACAAGATGCCGGAGTGAGAGCCAGCGGCAGACAGAGGGTGTTGGGCCCTCAGTGACCCACGGTTGAGCAACCCCAGCCAAGATGAGAAAGTGCTGCTATGGCCAGAAGAACTTGGGGTCAAAATAAGTGTGTCCCCGTCTCCAACTCACCTCTCACACACAACCAACATCAACCCTTTCGAGAATAAAGTGTGAGAGATATGTTTTTATAAAGAAGTGTATTTGTTCGTTCATTGAAGTTCGTCATTATGTTTGATTATGTCCCGCTTATATTTGTATTATGTATATACACAAGAATGTTGAGAGCAGTATTGAACAAGTCCTGGCGACAACACCCCACGAGACACCAACTATACGGACACTTGCCCCCCCCCCATCACGAAAACTATACAAGTTAGGCGAACCAGACACGCGGGACACTGCTGGAGAAGCAAGGACGAGCTCATAAGTGATGTACTCCTATGGACCCCCACATATGGCCGTGCAAAAGCAGGACAACCAGCTCGAACTTACATACAGCAACTATGTGAGGACACAGGATGTAACCCTGAAGACTTGCCGGAGGCGATGAATGATAGGGAGAAGTGGCGAGAGAGGGTCAGGAATATCCGTACTGGCGGCATGACATGATGAAAATGAATGAAATATGCATGTGGCTATACAACAGTATCTAATACAAATAATTTGCACACACTTGTATAGATTCAAATATTTTTATCTAATACTAATAATTATATATTTTTAAGTAATTATTTATATCTAATACTTGTTATTTGTTTGCACACGGTTATATGATTTCGGATAACTAATAATAATCCTTAGTAAACAATAATAGCTTCAAATAACTATTCTTGATACAAATAATTTAGTTATATGGCATCAAATATTCTTTTCTAATACAAATAATTTATTCGTGATTATATGGTTTAAAGTAATTATTTCGATTTGATAATAACCAGTTGTTGCATACAATTTTAGCTCGTTTCATATGCAGAAAGTGACATATCTGTTAGAAGCATCATACAGTCACATGACAGTTTCAGAGACCCATCTAGACCTCTTTTTGTCAGTGCTCTTTGAACAGTAGAGACATTGTCGCTGACCCCTGCCAGAGAATGATAAAACTTAATGTTTATATTAATTATACCCATCAAGGAAGTCTTTTTTTCCATTTGTACCCCTTTTACAAAATATTTGTTCAAGGAACAAGATAAGTATAATTCTGCTATGGAACATGTTTGTTTTTTGTTTTTTTTGTTTTTTTTTGCAATTCCATCTGCATTGTACATTGTGCATATAAAATATTAGGGCGTCTCCATAGTGTAGGGGCTAACGTGCTAGTCTGTGACATCTTAGTAAGTGAGTTCGAAATCAAGTCGCCCTATTACGTTCACTTTCGGACTAATACTCTTCGGAAAGGCATGAACCCAGCTATGGAATAAGTTGTACCACTACTGTTTTTTCTACAATTATAGCTTTAGCATTAAATAACCCATGAAGGTTAATAAGCCATTAAAAAAAGAAACCAGACCAAACCATATTATAGTCATACCAACAACATTTTCTTAGCTACGAGGTGCATACGATAAGTTTCCCGACTGTTTTCGTATGGGCATTTAAAATTGTCGTAGACTCTTGAGAATTCAATGTTATTGCTATACATCTTATGAGATGACTGGCTAATTTTTATGATTTCAGGTTCAAATGAACAGCCACAGCAGCAATTGGAATACACCCTACTAAAGCCTGATTATCACAGCTGGTGAATTTCAAAAATGCAATCTGACACTTTAGAAGAACGATATG
The DNA here is from genome assembly GCA_963585895.1 of Sepioteuthis lessoniana. Taxonomy (NCBI): domain Eukaryota; kingdom Metazoa; phylum Mollusca; class Cephalopoda; order Myopsida; family Loliginidae; genus Sepioteuthis; species Sepioteuthis lessoniana. The sequence continues at coordinate 127,233,906 of OY757907.1, forward strand.
CAATAAAATTCTGTTTTAAACTTGGAAAAAATGCCAGAGAAACGTATGGAATGCTTCAGACTGCTTTTCGACAATCTTGCATGAATCGAGTATCAGTTTTTGAGTGGCATAACAGATTCAAGGAAGGCAGGGAGCCTGTAAGGGATGATGAGAGGTGTGGAAGGAGTAAGGAAGTCAATACACCAGAGTTGATTGGCCAAACGGTTAGGGTTAGGGTTACTATGTTGAGGTTTTAAGGGAGTTTAGGAAGAGATTCCGTCGGAAGAGGCCAGCACTCTTCAAATCGGGTCAGTAGCATTTCCAACAGGACAATGCACCAGTCCACAACTCCATCCTTGTCACAGACTATTTGACCAAGATGGGTATCAAGACAGTTCCTCAGCCTCCCTATATTCCAGACCTTGCTCCCTGTGACTTTTGCTTATTCCCTAAGCTCGGCGGCTGTCGTTATGGGACAACTGAGGAGATGAAAGAGGCTGTGACGAAGGTCATTGACACGCTCACACAAGAGGACTTCCATGGGGCCTTCAATAAGTTGTTGGAATGGTACAAGTGCGTTGCAGCCGGGGGAGATTACTTCGAAGTGGACTAGAGTTTCCTGTGTGTACTATCAATAAAAGTGCCCATACGAAAAAAGGTCTGGAAACTTATCGTATGCACCTCGTATAATGGTGTAGAAACGAGGATTCCTTGTCAAAATTAGGCCGGCCTGGTTTATGGACTTCTAAACAACGATATGAATACTAACCAATGAGGTTCTAAAAGTTTATGATATTTACCAACCCCTCCGCTCGGGCAGGATATGACACAAGGTCAATTTTTAAGCGGAGTTTAACAGGTTTGAATTCAGAGTTTTCCTTCTCCTAGACTAGTTGTCCTACCAAGGCTGAAGAACCTAGTCCGCCCAACTATTTACCCATAGCTGGAGGGAGAATATTTGGTTTCATACCTTTCCCAAGGGTATTAGTGCTATGTGAAATGAAATCAGTCAGGTCGAGGATTTGAACTCGTGTCGCCGTGTCCATACCCTGCGACGATAACCATTGCACCATGGGCACCACCAAAAAGTTTATAACCTCGTGCAGTGTAATGGTGAGCAAGTTAGACAAGCAGACCATTAATCACGAGTTCGAGTCCCACTAGGTATCTCATAAAGCTGGCTTTGTGCTAAAACTAATCAAAGGTTAGTAAATAATTAAAATTTAATGATTTTCATTATAAAATGCAATAGAGCTAAATAGTCTATAAACTTAATAAATCTTTTAACGATACACACTTCGTATCTTATTTCGAAATGCCAACAACAACAAAATCATATCTGAAAACTTTCCAATAAGTGTGACTAAGTTAGGATAAAGATAACTCACTGATAATATTTTCTATTTTCTTTTTCTTTTTATTCAACAGCATTATTGAAGCTAAAATGTTACATTGAAGATGTTCTTGACTTGACCTTTAGATTGTGTCAAGGTTGGGTAAGGTCCAGCAAGGCTGGGCAGACTGTCGTTTATTCCATACAAATAGTTGTTTATAAAGCTTATAAATTGTACAATGTCAAAAGTATAGGGTAATCAGTAAGAATTGAACTCAGTCTGCTAATCTACTTTGTTAACTATTTCACAACATGGAGCACTCATTTTACATCGATATGTAAAATCTTAACCAGGCATTTGTTTTCAAAGCCTGGTGTTTTAAAAATTTAGATAGCCATGTCGACAGGACTTAAAATAAGCTGCTGTTTATCCTACAGAAGAATAAAAACTCCCTACCCAGCAAAAAAGAGTGATGCTAAATTTTATCTGATGGTGAGGTTTCAGTTCTGAATATCTGGGGAATGTGGAGTACTCACTCCTACATTGCCATTTTTACCAGGTCAACTCTGACCTGGAGTGATAGTTCCTGTTAGAATTCCATTTATTCATAAAATATACATGTTTAAAAATTATTCCTATTTAATTAATCCGAGTGCAAAAAAATCCCAAAAATCAACTACACAAAAATGTAAATATGAGCATACAATGAACGTGATTCCTAACCTCTAGACATAAAATAACTCAAGACGAGTTGATATGCCATAGTGAAATGTATTAGAATGTTTATTTCAAGTATTACGGAATAACATTCCGAACACATCTATAAATGAAATAGAACAGGAGTGATTCGTTGAGTTAAAAGAATTTAGTTACAATATATCGATTGATTTGACGTCACTTCAAAAATGAGATTTGTTATCAGGGATTCTTGATACTTTGTGCACTACCTGCTTGCCTTAGGACTCAGTTTGGCTGGCGGGTCCAAGGGTAATACGCACCAGTCCTGTTCTTGAGGTACGGTAATCGCGTCAGATGCAGTCTTAGTAGACCGTATATTAACGGTACTGCAGACTGCAAGCTATCGTGACACAGATAAATGATAAATAACATTTGTAACTTAGTAGCAAGCATTGATTCTTCGTCTTTCTTACTATGTGGACTCATTTCAGTATCCGCCTTTATGCTTGCTATTTAAAAAAAAATAGTTTCATTTGAGAATAATTTACTTCCAGTCTTGTCTCATTTGAGATATTTGTTATAAAAATCAACATTTAAACTGTGACGCGAAATTGACAAAAATCCCAAAACGGGACTTTTATTTTCGCACGTGTGAAGACGGGGCAGGTTGGCACTTGATCTCCTATATAATAAGTCCTCGTTCAGAGTTTTCTCTCAGGCATATAAGACCTGGCATATTACGTGAGGGACCAATTTAGGGCCAGACTGACCGCCGCTGGCAAGGGGTTCCAAATTTCACACTATCCACACACCCACCAGGCCGCTAAACTTCCTCCCCTCGACAACAGAAGATATGGACCTATAGGTTTTAGTCGTAATAATATTATATTGTAGTAGTCGGCAACTCCGGTTTCCCGAGTGATATTTTAAAGGAATTAATAGGACAATTCTAAGCAAGATAACATAAGGCGAATAGAAGCTGAAAAGGAAGCATGAAGTAACAAATTCGTAGAAGAACTGCAAAGAACAAACTTAGACCACGTGGTAACATAAAAATATATGATTCCTTTACTACAGTTATATACACTTTCAAAGTGTCAAAACATATAATAATTGGACAGTCCACGAATATAAATGTCTTTTCTTGACTTTTGTTTTTCTTCAAATTGAGAGAGAGAGAGTGGTATATAAAGTTTGGGTATAAAGGAGAAATGGCCCCAAAGTTACTTATCTTATTTTTCGATGGTGTTCCACTGGAGAATCTTTCTTCTTTCACGGGCTAATAGACTTTATTCTATTTTTTTTACACTGGCTTGAAGAACCTGGGGTTCCTCGTGTCTCAGATATTCTTTTGTCTTCAACCCGGAGTAAATGGCTAGGGGTCTGTCTGCCACGAGCCCTGCTCAAAAACTAACTTTCTTACTATCTATTTCCGCTGACGGGGGGGGAGCCCCACTTCCGTTTTGGGGTCCCAGCCAATCATTTGGCTTCTCTCTCCCTTCCCTTCCGGTATCCGGCGACCTGAGGTTACTAAGTACCAACACCTGTTGATATCCCCTCTGTGACCCACATTCTCTCTTAACGGTCACTTTTTTGACGGTTAGATACTGTTAATTCAAACACGAGGAGTAGTAATTTTATCTCCCTCCTCCCAGTGGGATATCACGTGACAAAACTCTATTCCGTTTCACAATCAGGAGTTTTATACAATTTTTTTAAAAATCGGAGTCCTAATTGTTTAACTGTTTGAAAGGATTTCCCGCTTTATGAAGACAGTAAATAATCGTCTCCCTTAAAGAGTCAGTGTATCCATAGACAGTCACATGGCGTTCCAGAAAGCCGATATTCGATTTCTATAGTCTATTTTTTAAAAAACAGTTGCGGTATTATCTCTTGCATCGCTACTGAAACGTAAAATCACTAAGGCTTTTACTTTTGTATTGTACATTAATCTTAAGCAAAACTTTTTTGTACCGCCTTTCCTTACTGATTTTTCATAGAAGAGTATGAGCATATTTTATCAATTGAAGCACACTTGTGTAACTTTTCAATAATTCTTGTTTACATATTATGTATAGATTAAATGTTTCTATATGTTTAACTTGTCTATCCTTGCGTTTTATTCAAGTTCAGTATATTAAGGATATGAGTAAATAAGTTGGCTGACCGTTGTCGAGGGGGGCCCGAAGGTTTCCTTTTCAATAGCAACTACACCAAGGAGAGGGCGCTACTGCTTTCCTTGGATTGCACCACTTATCCTTGACTCGTACGTTATAATGCTGAGCGTTAAGCAAGGAGGTATCAAGTACCATTTTTTGAGTCTTTCGTATGACTCGACCTGGGACTGAACCTCGGTCTCTCGGATTATTATGCTAATAAATGTTAATATTATTTCTTAGTGAATAGGGACTCGAATAAATGTCTTCTCATACAACCAACCAACCCAATACTGACAATTAATTTGTCACATTCCTATCATGAATTATGGAAAAGATTTAAAAATCAGTGACTAAATTGTAGTCGGTCTAGTGTTCAAAAATCTGTGACACCTACACGGTGTACATATCTTGTAGACGGCCATGAATAAGGATATTAAATCAAAAAGGGAACATTAAAATGATTAAGGATTAACTTCCCTTGCGGTCATAAGAAACAAACAGAAGGAAAACTTTTTTTTATATTGGAGGAAAAAAAATGTTGCTTTCAAAGCAACAATGCAAGTTTATTTCATTCAATAAATAAATACTCACCGCCAATCAAGGGTGCCGTTTTATCTAAAATGTTCAGTTGAAACGAATGTCCTGGACAGTGTGAGGAAAATCAGTAAATCTTGCTGATTATTAATTAAAATGTTGAGAAATGTGCTTTCTCCTCAATTCTTGACGACCAGAATGCAGAATATATATATATATATATATATAATATGAAAATTTTGCATATACATATATATATGTGTGTGCGTACGTGTGTGTGTGTGTTTGAATTAAATATATATGTTATATATATATCTCAATGGAATATATACGTATAAAATTGAATATATACATGTGTATATATATAGATATATATATATACACACACACATACATACATACATACGTACGTACATATAAAAAGTGAATATATATATATATATATATATATATACACACACACACACAACCAGGTAAGAGTAGTTGGTCAACCTCAAAAATTTCCATTTCTTATCCTAAAAATGTCATTTTTAATGAAACAAGTTAAGCATCACAATAGTCTTTTTTTCATTCTACTAAATACAAGTCTTTTTGAGCCACATTAAATACAAATTAAACAAAAAAAAAAAATTTCTTAAACTTTTGATTGATCAAAATGACCCCCTTTGGCCGCTATCACTGCTTCACAGATTCTTGGGATTCTTTCCAACAAAGACTGAAGATAGCTCTGCTCAGCTTTCTCGCAAGAGTTGCCCGAGGTGAGCCGCATTTGTGGCTTGTTTAGCTCTAACTTTTCGGTCAAGTACATCCCACACCAGTTCAATGGGATTTAAGTCCGCTGATTGCACTGGCCAAAACATCAGTTGAAGGGCGTGCTGTTCCTCTTTACCTTTAATGTATCTCTGACAGAGTTTGCTAGTATGCTTTGGGTCATTATCTCGCATTAGTAAAAATCCTTGATCCACAAGCTGCGTCCCAGATGGGATCGCATGATGCTGCAATATGCTTTGATAGCCGGTCTGATTCCATTTGCTCTTCACCCCCAACTTTGCGTTAGGAGAAGGCCCTCCCCAACACATACCATACCAGAGCCGCCTCTACGTTTTACAGTTAGTGTGATACAGCAGCTATTTCATCAGTTCTTCACCGCACGTAGACCCTTCAATTTAAATAAATGATTTCGAACTTTGATTCGTCAGCCCAAAGGACTTTATTCCACTGCTCTATTGTCCAGTCTTTGTGCGTCTTGGCCCAGTAGAGCATTTTGATATTGTTTTGCTTCCTCAAAAGTGATTTCTTAACAGCAATTCTGCCATATAGACCAGTTTTACAAAGTCTTCTCCTCACAGCGGATGTTAACACATTTTTTCACGACTCTGATTCAGTTGTGCAGTGATATTTAAAGCAGTCAGCTTTCTGTCTCACAAACTGGTGACTGATGAAATTGTTGTCTGTTCTTCTTGTTGCTTTTGGTCTACCAGTCCGACTTTTCGGCTTGTTTTGAACTGTTTCCTGATGTCTAAAAACAATATAACCATGCTAAGTACTAAAGAAGAAAAATGTCTTCAAATCAATTTTTCAAAAATATCTAGTCATACTACGATCAAAATTACTGAGGGAGGATCACTTGCATTTAGTATAATTAATAAAAACATTATGGTGCTTAACTTATTTCATTAAAAATAGCACTTTGAAAAACTTTTTCGAGGGTGACCAAAAACTTTTGACTGGTAGTATATATATATATATATATATATATATATATATATATATAAATGCCTGTTTGATCGAATAATAAAGACACATTTTGTCAACATAATTTTATTAAGATCTTTTCAAGTTTCCTGACAAGTGGCTCTGTTTTAGGTTGGAATTCCGAGACACTTGTTAAGAAATTTGAAAGGATCATAATAAAAATGTGTCTATTACTTAATCAAACATGCTTAAATAAAAGACCTCTACCCAACTACTCTCACACACACACACATATATATAAATAGAATATATATGTATATGTTTAAAAATTGACTCTTTATATATTTATATATATGGATATATAAATTGAATATATAGAAAAAAATTGATATAAAAACAAATATATATTGAAACAACATGTATAAATTGAAAATATATAGATATATAAATGAAGTGTGTGTGTGTGTGTGTGTATTATATAAAATTGAACAACTAAAGGCATTTTAAAACAAGGTAGCTTCAGTACATGTTCATACTACGTAGTGATAGCAGTTTAAATATCGTGATATAAATTCATTAATAAGGTCCATCAACCCTAACACAAAAGTCAAAACGTCTTTTTTATCGAAGTTAGTTCGATTCTCATTTGACTAAAAAGGCAGACTTTCAGATACCTTTACAAAAAGTACGAATAAATTACCAATCTTCGATTCAAAGGTTGGAATTAGAACAAATAAAACAGAGAACATTTTCGAAAGCTACAGAGATTAAATAATTATATTTGACTAAATTCAGATGAATTTGCTATCGACTCAAAAAAAGCTTAGGAAGATTGTATAGCGCCAATTTTCCTGGTATTGAAGGCCTGCTTTGAAAATCCGCACTCGAAACCTGGCTTTTTTTACAATTACTGGTCAAATTCGAACCCTCTTCAAAAAACAGGTTGACCTGGGTATGACACTAAACTGCGTCTGGTGGTGAAGCGCCAGTTCTGAGAAATGTGATAGCCATTATTCTCAGGTCCACTCTGTCCGGGAGTGATAGTAACTGTTAGGGTCTTAGCTGAGTGTCAAATAGATCTAAATAAAAATCATTTCTATTCAATTGGATGGTGTGCAAAAAATCTCTTAAGAAACTGTACAAGAAATGTATATAGGAAGACGATTCACAAACCCCTTGGCATAAAATAACCCAAGATGGGTTGACATGCCATTAAAATCAATCACTGACCAAGTACATAATTACCTCAGCTATTTACTATGGCACAAGACCAAGAAGTAAGGGGCAGCTTGTGAGAATCGAATTCTGGTCTTGTTAACTAATACAATTATCGACGAAACATCTGATGTTGTTTACATTCACAAAAGGATATAAAATCTGAGCTAAACGAAGAAAAATGGTGGATGGAGCACAGCAGTCATGTGATAATTTGACAGTTGCGTATGCAGCGTACTTTTGGTTTGCTTCATTTTGAAGAACAACTGTTCCCTGTATGATGCAGAGCCAAACAACATGTTCACTTCTTTGCTAAGTGTAGGTGAATAGGATAGGTTATTGTTCGGATGGAAGCACGTGAAAATTTTTAAAGTTTGGTATAGGGCTGCGTGTGGCTCGAGGGTTGGGAACTCCTGGTTTAAACAGATTATCAATTTTCAATCTGTAGCAAAGCCAACTGGGATATCGCGAAATTTGAATTTTATTTGTTGTGTTTACTACTAATGAAGAGATTGTCAGAAAGGTTGTTTTTTTTTAAATCTTTTTTCGATTAATTTCTATTCCTTTGTTTAAAGTTGTACAGTTTCCCCTTCATAAAATAAGAAAATCAGTTTATCAAAAAAAAAAAAAAAAAAAAAAAAAAAAAAAATGAAAATAAAATTAGCAAGAAAATGAAAACGCTGATGGAGAAAATTTCAATTGATGCAAATGGACATTTTTAACTAAATCCTTTTTACGAATTCCGCTTCGTAAAATTTGAACGCTTTGGGTTGAAGTTTTATAAAAGCCGAGACTCAACGGGGAAAAAAATATTACCTGCCTTGATAGTACCATTTTTTTTTTTTTTTTGTGCGAAGTGAACATTTTAAGCAGATCTTCCTTAATAACACTGAGACCATTTAAATCCCCGCCTTCTTTTTCGACTTAAAGTTCACGGATTACCAAAGCTGAGTTCACAAGTACGGAGTATCGTATTTAAACCAAATCGCCGCCATCTTAATTTACATTCCTAAATACAAGTTGTGTTTAGGATTCGGTATTTCAAGCGGCGAACATGTGTTAGTGAGGCTGAAGATAATGTTACAATAAAGTCACAAGGAAAATCAAGTAACTTTAGAAAAGAAAAATTATGAAAGTAAATGCAGCATCATCATCATCATGCCGCACTGCCAGCACAGATCTCCCGGACCCTCTCTCGCCACCCGTCTCCATCGTCCATCGCTCCCGGGAGGTCTCCCAGGCTACATCCTGTATCGGCACATAGTTGTTGTATATAGGTTCTAGCTGGTCGACCTAATTTTGCTCATCCATGTGAAGAGGTCCACTGTTTGTAACTCTTCTTTTTCGAAGGAAGAGTCTGTTGACAAAAACATTAAGACAACCAGAACGAAAGTCTGTTCAATATTGATTAAGTGCATGCATCTTTTATTTTGAGTATTAATTTATTTCTTGTGTTTTCAAAAAGATTCAAGAATCAGTTGAAAATAATCTTTCTTTTTCTTCCTAATATGAAATTGCGAGGTAATTAATGAGCTTTTTCTAACAAAATAACGAAGGAAGACGACTGACTTGTGAATATAAATTTTCGCTTATATTCCTAGAAAGCATAATTTTTCTGAGTTAAAATGAATTATTCTCAGTTTTTTTTTTTGCTTTTAATTGATTGATCTTAACAGGATGTTAACTATTCAAGGGTTTATAGGCTAAAAGGTTAGAGAATCGGGTTCATTTTACATTTAACTTTTTTTAATCTTTTTTTTTTACACACGGTCTTGTTCAATACTAATAATTTAAAAACAGATTAATTTGACACTTACATGGAACCCTAATAGGTACTACCACTCCGAGTCAGGGTGGACCTGGAAATAATGGCAATGAAGAGATGCTTCTCACTTTCCAGAGCTGTACCTAACCATCAGATGCAGTTTACTGTCATACCCAGAACAGCCCTCTTTTAGGGCAGAAGGGGTCTGCCCCACTCAATAGAGGATACAATTAACATATTCTAAGTCCCACTGACTGATTCTTGCCTCTAATCTGTAAATCGAATAGTGTATAAAACTATATTTTGAATGCAAATGGATGATAGGCATAAAACTAGATTATGGGGTCAATTTTGATATTTGATAGTAGAGATCAAGTAAAGAGTTAAGATTAACAAATGAAATAAGGCCAGTCAGTCACATAAATTTCTATGTTAAACATGAACAAGAATTGTTTACTATTTAATATTCCTTCCTTTATCGAGGGAAACTCCGAGGAGTGGGGCACCTCGGGTGGTGTAATGGTTAGCATGTTAGACTAGCAAACCAACATGAGTGAGTTCGATTCTCATTGGGTGCCCCATTCATGCGGCCTTGTGCTACATCTAAGCAAAAAGCTTAGTAAATTAAAAACTCCGAGGAGTAATGGTTAAAATGCTGGACTGCGGACCCCAAAGAGATTTCGAATTTCAGTCACGTCATTACATTTACTTTCGTACTCACACCATTGAGAAAAGTATGAACTACGAGCGAAGGATTAAATAGTATTACTGTTGAGGCCTAGTGGCTAACATGTTGCACTGCGACATCGTCGTAAGCGAGTTCGAACTCGAATCGCGCTATTACGTTTACTTTTGTGCTTATACCCTTGGAAAAAGTATGAACCACCTTATCTTCCCAGTTATGGGTTAAATAGTACCACTAATGTTCTTCCTCAAGGATGGCTGTGGCATTAAATAATCCACGAAGGTCGATATGCCATTAAACAAAGAGAGCTTAAATAATACCCCTAATGTTCTTCTATAAGGATGACTTTGGCATGAAATGACCCATGGAGGTTGATATGCTATTAAACTAAGAAACCGAATCGTTCTTTTTGCAACAACTTAAATTGTTAACAGTAAGTTAGACCATATTAAATGTCGATAACGGAAGAAATAAAAAAAATTCAAGAAATATCGTTAAAATAGAAGATGATTTTTTTAATCCTGTTTTTTTTTTTTATTATACACTTCTTAAAATAATTTATTTTCGCTATAAAAGTGAAATAGCCAATATATTAATTCGACTTTTACAGAAATAATTTTTTCACTATTTTATTCTTATATCAATGAACACAAAAAAACCTTCAATAAGTACGACTATCGATTAAGACTATTCTAATCAATTTTTTTAGAGTGGGACAAAAATGTCTTAACAGTTTTATGTAACAGATTATTAACCTTTTCTTGGGACTTATCAATCACTCTAGGATCGAAAGGATTAATTATCCCGAAGATCTAAAGATTAGTAACTATTAAAAATAAAATGGTCAGATTATTGCCAACACTAGTGTATGAGACGTAATCGTCGACCCTTGATTTATCATTAATTTTTAAAGTCAATATTTGCTACTCGTTCTTTTCACTATATTTCATTTTCAACCTTGGAAGTATTATTCATGTATAATTATTACAAAAGCTGAGAATAGATGTGGCACAAGGCCAGGATTATCCTATTTTCCTATTTACCCAACCCCTCCGCTCGGGCAGGATATGACACAAGGTCAATTTTTTTAAGCGGAGTTTAACAGGTTTTAATTCAGAGTTTAATTCAGAGGATTATGTGGCGCGCATCTTGATAACCATACCACCACGTGAGGTGCTGTATTTATTCATGTGTACGCGAACGTCAATTTTTTTTTTTTTTTTGCTTGAGAAATAATCTTCTGAACTAGACTTGTACACGAGTACACATGGTATTATGTAGAACAATAAATGACGTAGAAAAACTTAGAAAAAAAACTCAACTTTAAATAAGAAATCATTTTGCAACTTATCTACCCAGTAGATCAATAATATATATTTACTCCGTTTAGTACTCAACGAATAAAATTTATTGTGAGATGAGCCAACGCTGAACGAGATTCCTGATAAATTGGAGTTCATTCTATCTCCATCCCGCCATTTCATATACAAACGACCCTTTTATTTTTATCGCGTTAATAAAATCGTTAAAAATCCTGAACAAATATATTCTTAAAAAAATTAATAAATAAGACAAAATTCAGAACGCTTCACCATTAAGAAATTCTCGTAAAATCGAGGAATAAAGATACCGATCACATTACGACTTTTTTTTTTTTTTTTATAGGGGGACGTTTTACCTGGTTGGTTGGTTGGTTTTTATGGCATATCACCCCTTGTAGATTATTCAATGCTAAATCCTGTTAAAACTCATAATTTGATTTGTAAACGAATAGGTTGTAGGTAATAATTTAAACAAGTCAGAGCTCATTTGTTTGCACACAGTTAAATGCTTTCAAGTATTGCTATTTAGCACTAGCAACTCAATTTAATATCAGTCATTTGTTTGCACACTGATATGACTCATAGCTGGGACGCTAAGGGGTACTATCAATCCAGGTCAGAGTGGACCTGAGAGTAATGGCACTGAAGGGGTACTCCCCATTCCTCAAAACTCTAGCCTTACCATCAGATGAAGTTTTGTATGATATCTAGGACACTTGTTGGGGAGGGGGGCTCTTACTCATTTGCAGAAATATTCTCGGCATATTCAACTGCTTCTGTCGACTGTGCTGGATACACATATATATATATATATATATATATATATATATATATATATATATACACTCCCCTACCCCCGTGAGGTTGAGTTTTCTAGCGAAGAAGTAATCGTGTTGCCATTAGCGTCTATGCAAGCCTCTTCAAAAGATGAAATGAGGTCTCGGCAACCATTTGAACGGATGTATGTAAACAATATTAATTGTGATTCACAACCGTTTAAAATTTACTTCACAGCTAATATCTCCTCGTGGTTGAATGGTTAGAAGCTTGGACTTGGCGTTTGAGTCAACCGGGTTTCGATCCAAGTTACGGGAAGATACTGTCTAGCCACACTGATGAGTTCTGATAGAACGAAACAGATCTGTCTGTGGATGACGATTGTGTGTGTGTGTGTGTGTATATATATATATATATATAAGTAAGTAAAGTTGGCGACCATAGTCGAGGGTGACCCGAAGGCTCCCTTTTCGATAGCTACTACACCATGGTGTATGGGAGGGCGCTACTCCTTCCCTGGGTTGCTCCACTTTACCCTTGATCCATACCTTATAATGCTGAGTGTTAAGCAAGGAGGCATCAAGTACCATTTTTTTTAGTCTTTGGTATGACTCGACCTGGGATTGAACCCTGGTCTCCCGGGCCATTGGCGAACACTATATATATATATATATATATATATATATATATCCTTGCTTAGATTCTGATTCAAGTTCAAGGCGACACGTGGGTGTCTTATGAGCATCGAATTTACCAAGTAAAATGTTGCGATATCGACAAGCTATCTATCACATCACAATCAGAAACACTATTATTCACTTAATTTCGATGTAATAATACACGGGTAGTGTGGATCTGTTGATTAATTCTAGCGGGATGTCAATATGTCTTGGGTTATTTCATTTCTAGAAGTTAGGGAACCGCGTTCATTGTATGTTCACATTTTTTGTGTAGTTGTTTCCTAAGAAGTTTTTCTTTTTCGGATCCAGTCCTATCAAATACGAATAATTTTAAACAGGTCAATTTGACCCATAAAAAGAACCCCAATAGATACTACCACTCCAGGTCTGAGTGGATCTGGGAGTAATGGTAATAAAGAGGCACTTCACACTTCCCAGAGCACTAGAACTGGAACCTCACCAGCAGATTCAGTTTGGTGTCATACCCTGGACACTCGTTGGGAAGGGTCTTACGCTTCTGCTGAAGATTCAGTCAATATCTTCCAAGCCCATTTACAAGGCAGGATGTGGACCTAATGAGGCAAAAATATCCCAATATTAATTATGGCCTGTGAAACAGCGAGACTTGAATTCGAACTCATTCTTCAAGGCCGCTGTTCACTACGCCACGCAGACACCCCCCTGAATGTTTTTGTATATTTGGTTTGATTTTATGACAACAATTGTAGGTAATTTAATGCCAAATCTATCTTTATACATATAAACAGTTCGATTCCAAACAATTCAGTTTAGTATAAATATAGTTTTTGTAAACAGTTCAATTTCAAAACAGTTCTATTTCAATCAATTCAGGTAAGCATAAGTATACAGTATAGTTCTATTTGACCCATAGATAGGACCCTATCAAGTGCTACCACTCCGGGTCAGAATGGACTTAGCAATAGCAATGAAGGGGTACTCTCATCATCAGATTGTTTAGTGTCATATCCAAGACACTCATTAGGGGAGTCTTACCCCCTCTGCAGAGATATCTTCCTGTAGCAATGTCTACAGAAGGATTACAAGATCCTTCTGAAGAGTTGAATTTCTAAAATAAATGTTTGGTAGTGAAATTAAAACTAAATACTTAACACAGTAAACCTACAGCCACGATATTGCGTAAGGTATTAACTTGGGAGATTTGCTTGCTAACTTTCCCCTGTTAGAGACTCCACGTGGCTATATTATTAAAATAAACTTTGTCAGATAATTGTTTATAGAGGAAACTTTATCCCTTTCACTGTTCAATGCAAATTAGGTCTCTACTCATAGGTTTCAAGAAGATTTTATCTTTTATTTTAAATGAGCCACATATGACTCAAACGTGTTACAGGGAACTTTGGCAGCTAGGGCAACGCCCCCGGCGAGCGCTCCGGGGCCTGTTCTGGACTTCGGTCCGGAGCGTGGCCCTGGAAAAGGAACAATGGCAGACTTGGGGCCTTTAATTAGGCACCTAGTTTCGACTAGGCTACCTTCGGGTGGGCGAGCTGCATTTTTGTCTTCTTTGTCCCCCTTGTACGGCACTAGACCATGCATCTAGTTTAAGCCGCAAACTGGCATACGTGCCCGGACCCACATTTCGGTTCGTGAAACTGCTTGCCTCATCAGGCTCACATTGCACTAAGTGAGCCGATGAGCAGCACAGACAAGCAGGGTTCGAGTCTCGGCTCGTTCCCGACCTTCCCCTCCCCTTTATCCCCACTTTAATCGGCCTTTTGACCTTGTGTCAAGTCGTGTCTGGTGGGAGGCAGCGACAAATACTAGGGAACTTTGGCAGCTAGCTATACGTGGCTTTCAAAACTGAAAATGAGACCTTCAAATTTAATTTTGATATTGACAAAAAAGTTTCGCAATGAGCTTTCACAACCGATACTACAATAGATCAATTTGCTATTTTTGACTGCATTTAAATTGATAAAAATTTTTATTCATGCAAAGATTTTGATGTAGTAATTTAATAAGCTTTTTGCTTAAACGCGGCACAAGGCCGAGTGAATGGGGCACTCAGTGAGACTCGAACTCGTTCGTGTAGGTTTGCTCGTCAAGCTTGCTAACCATTACACTACCTGAGGCACCCGCTAGGATTTAGAATTATAGCTCAGGAGCGATGTTAGTGAGCTTAGCAAGTAGACTAGTACAAGCGACTTCGATTCTTACTGGGTGCCCCCATACATTTGGGCTTGTGTCAAATTAAGGTAAACTTGACAAAGAACTACATACAATGAAAAACATTCGAACTTAGTGTGATTAGGAAAATGCTTCTAGTCACGTGTTTGCACACATGACTTATCGATTACTTGTTTTCTTTTGAACTCCGAACATCTCAAATTTCGACCAAGTCATTTATAAATTTTAAATTAAATGTTAAACAGTGATAATTGTAAACTGTCACTCAAGAATTTTGAATATTCTTATGCGATGATTAAAATGTACGAACGATATCAAGACAAAGAATTTTGCCAGCTATTTCTTCAAACTCAATAACGTAATTAACAGAAAGAAAAAAGTTTTACGAGATGAATATTTAGAATCAGTTACATTATTTTATATAGACTGTAATAACGTTTCTAAACCTATCGTTTTGCAAATAAGAGTTAAAAAAATATTTCCGGTTTTGTATAGTGGACATTTTTTCTCTAATCGTTCTAATATTAATGTATTAAATTTGAATACAAGTTTACGGATTTTACTTATTCGCTTCGACCCCCATCATCAGGTGTCGATTTCCCGTTGAAAGTGCTCGTTTATTTCTGTACAGCACGGATAAAACTTTCCCATAACAACATAACCAGCTGATGTGTCGATCAAAACTTAATGAAGGACATGTTTCCTCTTTGCAAACACTGAGTTTTTAAAGCGTTTACGTGTCCACCGACCGAATGAACTAGGAAAACCACCTTGTATATACGAAGGGGGATCATTTTTGTTAAGACTCAAGAATTTTTATGAAGATTTTGATTCAGGGTTGAGTACTACTCTACAGAAAAAATCTAATTATAAACATGGGGCTCGTTTAGAAGATGTATGCGGAAATTACACACACACATATATATATATATATATATATATATATATATATATATATATATATATATGGTGATGTAATGGTTCGCAGACGTGCACGAGCGAGTTAAAATCAAATTGAGAACCCTATTCATACGGCCTCGTGCTACATCTAAGAAAAAAATGCATGGTAAATTACAAATGGTTAGTAAGCTATACAAGCAAACCTTCACAAGAGAGTTTGTCTAACTGGGTGCCCCGTACGGCCTTCTCCCACATCTATATATACATAAAAAGATTTTTTTTTAAATCACCACATACACGTTAGTTATTAAGCTTAGCCATGGCATAAGGCCAGAGATAGGAGGCACCTTGAGAGGACCGAACTCAATAACAATGGTTAGCGAATCTAGTTTGCCAACCACGTGAAGCGATTATATATAATCCAACATACACCATCCAGATAAGAGCAAGTTTCACTTATATTTATTTTCACCGATCATTCACTATTTCTTTTGTTTTTCACTCGCAACTTACCAAGAAGGTAGTGACTTACGGTTGATTACCGATATCATTTTTGGGACCAAAATATAAACTAGAAAAATAAGAAAATGACTGAAAGTTACTCTTATCTGGAGGGTGAATGTAAGTTTTCTAGAAACTTTTTGTAGATCACTGCAGACATTTCCTTAACAAGATATTCTGGACAACAACCATAAACAATAATGAAATTAACATTTATTTGGCAGATTCCAAGTCATTTTTGTATGTTAAGCAGTTTTTGTTGAAGACTTGTTTCCTGGAGTTTTGTATGGAAAAAAAAATGAATTATTTCTTGTGTTCGAAATACAGAAGATTTATATCGAGTTACAGTTAATTTTTATTTCTTCACTAAATTAATCGCAAAGCAAACTTTCTAAGGAGGTAGAACGTTTCCGGCAATAAATGTCACTGTTGTGGAATTTTGAAAAGAAAAAAAGTTATCAGAATATTTGAATAGGAAGAAGTTGCAGAATTCTAATTTACTGTAGCAGTAATTTGAAAACCCTATTTGAAACCTCGGATATAAAATCTAGAAATATCTTCAGCATTTCAAAAAAAATGAATATCTTAAAGGAAATGGAATGAAGTTTAAAACTTAAAATAAACATCTAGACAAAACGAAGTTTTATAGAGTTGGTAAGGAAAAAATTGCCGCATTGAGGATTTGTGAGGAAAGCATTCATTTATTAGTTTATTTATTCAATGGAATTACTTAAAAGGAGAAAAAAAAAAGCGGCGTTAGTTTAATGCTTAGATGAAATTTGGGCATATTTCTCGACTAAAAATGATTTTAGGGCCTTAAAATAAACACCATCTCCGGCGGGATAGAGGTCTTAATTATTCAATGTGTAATGCTGATGGAACGAAATATGCTCAAGTAAAATAAATTTAAAGATAGAAATAAAATATGTTAATGAAAAAGGACTGTAAAAATGAATTCTGCACTTTATTTGATGTAGTGCTCAACAAAGATGGTGAAAATCGCAACATGGATAGTTTGGTACTGGCTTCCTTAAAAAAAGAGAGTGGGGGGGGGGCGGAAATGATTTCGTCGGATCGGCATGTGAAAATACTAACAAAACTTCGAAAGAAGTTGGAATTAGTATTAAAAAAAAAAAAAAAAAAAAATTATCAAGGTTTTTCCGCCTTTCCTTTCAAAGTTTACAAAACGCATTGTTTACGGGAGGGGAAAAAAAGGGAATTTACCACTTGACGTTAGCTTTCAAGCCATATTTTAAAGACTTGAACCAAATGATCAAAAGCAGGTCTTTGGTGCGAGTCAGCATCCCAACATTGTTGATAAAGATGCTGATAACAAGTGTCTTCTGTACTATCTGTTTGTGAAGTCTCCCGCGGTCGCAGATTATATGCCACTACCCTAAATATAACTACATGTTGATTCTCTTGTCCATAAGGAATTTCTCGCCATAACAATTGCCACAGTGTAATCCCAAACGAATAAACATCACTTTTCTCTGTCGGAAGTTCTCCCCTAAAAAGTTCGGGAGCCACATATGCTACCGTTCCTGTAAGTACGGATCTTTGCATATAACTAACTGGTTGTTCCAAGTGTTGACTACAGCCAAAGTCTCCCAGTTTACATACATCATCCGACGTTACAATAACATTTGAGGGTTTCAAGTCTAAGTGAACAACGCGGTTACTGTGTATATATTCTAAGGCTTTCGAGATATGCAACGCGAATTTCACCCGGCGACCAAAACAGAGACTTTCAGCTGTGTTGTTTATAACATCCTGAAGATTTTGGTATCCGACAAATTCCATTAGAATTAAACCACTCCCCAAAGTGTTGGCACATGAGTGGACAGTCCAAGTTTTAACCACGTTCGGGTGATCAAAATCCAGCACTCTACGTTCTGCCTTAATACTTTCAAACATGGCAGACGAATTTCGGCGCTTTCGATGAAGTATTTTCACTGCTAGTTTTTCGGAGTTCCAGGAAGCGAGATAGACAGTCCCGAACCCTCCGGCCCCTAGTTGTTTTTGGATTTGAATTATCTTTGTTCTAGGGGAAGTCGGTTTGACATTTGGAGAACGAGTCAATAATCCTCGAAACGCTATAGCTTCGCTTGACGGATAAAGATTATCGTTGAACTGACTGGGGACATTTAGTTGGTTGCTTAAAATATCCATCCGTGCGGGTCGTTCTTGAAGAGTACACACTGGGGAAGGCATGACTTGAAAAATAAGATAGCTGTCTTGTAATCTTCGTTGTAAAGAGTTAATGCTTGGTTAATCACAAAGAAAAAGGAAAACTTGTAAGTAGCACTCACGTTGAGTAACATCCCATTAGCCAAAGGTTGTGTATTCCATCTCCGTCTTTGGGAGGTAAGGTAAGATACGGACCCAAGCTGTTGAAAGACTCAAAGCGAAGTTCTGCACTTGAACTAGCCTCGTTGTGAATCAATCGGGCTGATAAAGCGACGCTCCCTACTCAAAGTAAACTCACCCAGCCTTCTGGTTATAGTTTCATTAAGAGTATTTAAAATTATCTTCTTTTCTAAAGATTGTTATTGAATCCTCCTGTGAATAAATTTCCAAAATGAAAGGGTTGAATCCCCCCAGTAAGTTGAATTGAATAACATCGAAAAAAACCCTCATTGTTAGAGTGTATGTGTGTCATAGGCGAGCGAACAAGAGTTGTTAGTGATAAGCAACTAGACTGTCAGTAGTGACAGATGACATGTGGATAAGCAGAAAGAAACTAAAGACGCACATGGAGCTAGTATTTTTTTAATCGATACACGCGCACTAAACCCAATAGACACAAGCTAAGTCTATATTTGCTTGTGCGATGGAGCGGACGGCTATATAAACCAACCATTTTAGAGTATCAGCAGCAGTTTGGACACGCAACAGACTGAGGGGAGGAGGAGAGACGCTAAAACTTGGAAAAAAAAACAAAACAAAAAACAACAACTATAGATCGTGGTACTTGTACATGCAACTATTTTGCAAATCTTCCACTTATTATCAACGACGGAAGTTTATGGGGGTTTTCCCTCTTGGGACGTGTCTCTTTAGATCCAAACTTTAAAAAGTTTGGGTAATTGATATTTTTTCGGGAGTGGGTTGATTTGATTTTAACGGCACGTTGACTCTTTTTGGGTTATTTTATGTCTAGATGTTAAGGGATTGTGTTCATTGTACATTCCTGTTTACTTTTCTCTAATTTGATTGATTTTAACGGCATGTCAACTCTTCTAGGGATATTTTATACTTTGAGGTTAGGCAATTCATTTTGACTTTTTTTTTTTTTTTGTTGCTGTTTGAGAGGATTTTTTGGCATATGGTCTAATCGATTCCGATGAATTTTAAAAATGTTCTATTTGTGTGAGGGGTCTTACTCTTTCACCGGAGATATAACGTATTGTGAGCCGACTAGGCGGCGGTGGGGGGGGGGGGGTTCTAAGATTTTTTTCCTCTAAGAGTTTTGGAAATTCGGGTCATTTTTTTCCTCTATCGAAAGTTAAAGGGTTCCAATATAGAATCAATTCATTTACAAAAGCAAAACTTCTCCAACCCTCCCGGCGTTCGTACCGGGTGGGTGAGAGTTAATCAAATCTTAGTCTCGGGGAGACTTTCCTCCATGCAGCAGATGTCCCTTCAGCTAAAAGAGGTAAAGGCTAGGTTTATTTCTGAGTTGCCACTCAATAGAAATGCCGGCGGAAGTTAAGCAATTATTTTTACGCCGCTCTCCACATTAAACCGACTTTGTATTAGATTTTGGCTTCGTAGTGAATTTTTTTAAGATACATCTGCTCTCTGGCTGGGATTAAAGTGTAGTATTTGTTCATCGTCAGGTAAGTTCTTGACCCTGGGTGAGACGCGGCAAAACGTGGTGTATGTTTTGTTCTGGAGATTTCAACCACAAAGCAGCACCTTCCCATTGCATCAAAGAAGTTGAAATAGTCTGGCGTTTTCATTACACTGGTCATAAGAACCAAGAAACCTTTCAGTACCTCATATGAGTGTGTATATATATATATATATATATATATATATATATATATATATTGCTCAGGAACTGTAACGAAAAGTTTCATGTGGCATGAACCACGAATGTCAGATCGGAAATGATGGTCGTGGTTTCTGCCACGGGAAACTTTTAGTTACGGCTTTTAATCAAATATGTGTATTTTAACATTTAGGTTTTATTCCATCTTTGAAGCGTATCAATGTTTGTTTTTTGTTTGTTTTGTTTTTTTTTTGTTTTTTTCGAACCTATGTAGTTGACAACGGTCCTTCACTCTTGCCATCCCAATGTGTATGAATATAAAGTTAGGTGTAGGTAGTAAATCAACACTTGCTGACTCTCTCTTTTTTTTCTTTTCGCTTATGTTATTATAGTAATTTACAAAGCTCTTTGCTTCGATGTGGCACAAGGCTATATGAAAGGGGCGCCCAATGAGACTCGAACTCACTCGTGTAGGTTTGCTAGTCGAGCTTGCTAACCATTACACCACCAGAGGCGCCTCGCTTATGTTATTATAAGACTCGTCTACACTACCTTTATTTCTTGTAATGAATACAAGAAGGCACGAGGCCTTGAGGTTTTGGGGGAGGGGAAGGGAGCGGTCATGCTTTAACTGTATTTTCTATGGGGAACCTAGCTAGCCACATTCGCCGACCCATTCAACAATACAATATATAATCACTCGTCCATCGCCATACACGCAGCAACCACCAAAATACCGCTTTTGCTCTATGAAAAATTCCTACTTAAAACCCGAAACTTATGCATGATTTTATTTACAATGTATGATTTTGATGGATATGCTGGGAATGGGAGAAAAAACCCCGAAAAAACATATATATACGAAAAACAAGGAAAAAATTCCCCGTTTGGTTTCCCTCCCATCCCCCCGTCTATAAATTTGGAGGCAGACTGTTTTCCGGGTCGAAAATACCGGAAACAAGCCGGACCTACCCTAGGTGGGGCGGGGTTCCTACTCTACAGGGATACTCGTCTACACTACCTTACATATACTCATTCACCGATCACTATTTATCCATAAATGTATTAAACTTATATATATATATTGTCATCCACAGACAGTTTCATTGTATCACTACTCTTCAGTGTGGCTAGACACGTAGGATGCTTGAAGCTGGGACCGAAACCCGCCCAACTTTACGTTAGACTTAGTATCATATCGCTCAGCGGTATTTGATGCACGCCCCACCTTACGGGCATGTATGGCACAAGGCCTTTTTTTGGGTGGGACCGGGCGCAGGGCCGTAGCCCACACGTGCCCGGAGTTTGCCAAAAATGCCCTCGGCCCCGTCGGCATTCCCCTTGTTAGGGGCGCCTCAGGCACCGGGCAATGAACCCAACCCCCCTCGAAAGGGGGTAAAAGCCTGGGGGAAGGCCCCCTGAGACCGAAGGAAATCTCCAGGCACCGAGACACACTCGGCCAGATCCGTGCCGCAGATAACACGGCCGGCCGAAGTGCTACCCGACATCTGGAGAGGTGTCAGACCGATAGTGACCTGCCTATCATATCGCTCAGCTCAGCTCAGGAATTATAAGGCATTTAGTAGTAGCTTTCGTTTGTTTACATTTTTATACCTTATCGGATATCAGAGTGCTCAATTGATTCAAAGATCTCACAAGAGAATCTGTCTTTTGGTAATCAAGATATCTTATTGGTGAACAGCAAATGATGAATAAATTTAGGATCTGGAAAAAATAATGCGACAAGACTGAGTTTTTTCAAATGTAAAATTGTAGCTTTAATTTTAATTATATAAAATCCTTTTTTGGTAGGAATGTCCAATGAAAATATTACAAAGAAATTCTTTTAAACAGTTCTTGTATTGCCGAATTTGTAACAAAAAAAATATGATGTATTTAAAATGTATCATTTTTACCAAAATAGAAATAAACAATGACTGAAACATTAGTTTCCTTCAAAATAGTCCCGCTGGCATTCAGTATAGTTATTCCAACGAGTTTTCCACTGGCCAAAACACTTATCAAACTCTTGATAAGGTGCGAATCTGCATCATGGTAATTCTTTTGATGCCCTCCAGCTCCTTAAATCTTACTGTTAAGATGAATTTTCAGTTTAGGAGACTAAAAAAGTTGCACGCAGATAGGTCTGGTGAGTATGGACAGTGCTGCAGTTGCATAATCCTGTGTTTCACAAATAAGCTTATCAAAAACTGAGACAGACAGGATAACTTTTTTTTATTAAGAGTTGGCACTGATTCCTCTTGGCATCATCCCTGTACACACACACACACACACACACACACACACACACACACACACACACACTTATATGTGTGTGTATATGGAGAGAGGGCCAGAGAAATTATATATATATATATATATATTATCAAATGGCTAAATCAGCTGATAGTGGGAAGGATTCTATTTTAGGATTCTCTTTCTTCAATATCCATGTAATTCAAAATCCAAAAGAGAGCTCAATGTAAAATAATAATAAATTAAAATACAGAGCAAATAATTACATATTAAAAGAAAAACCTTTAAAAAATCATTTATTTATTTATTTTATTTATTTATTTTTTTATTTATTTTTTATTTTTTTGTAATATCTATTTAAGCCGACCCTATATTTTCCGATATGCTAGATCTGTATCTTTAAACAAAGAAATAATGAGAAATTTCAAAGGAAATTTTCGAAAAAACCTACAAAATTCCGGCCACCCCTTCTCCCTAACCCAAATTTCATTTTTCATATCATAAAAACCAGATTATTTGCTTTTCCTGTCTGGTTGACAAATGACATACACTTTTTTTTACATTATTCATGTGACCAATTATATTGAATAATATGACATTTTTCTTAATCTTTTTATTAAATAGTATTAATTCACAATATGATATTTTATAATATAATCTAATTTTGTTTGGAGGTTATTGATACCCATGTAAGTTGTTTATGGTAGAAAATTTTTCTCTCCCTAAAATCATTTATTCCTTTATTATTATTTATTTATTTCATTTGGGTTTAAAAGTTTGTCATTATATAGAAATGAGGTGAAAAGGAAAGAAGAGTCAACAATTGATTCATCTTGATATAAGAATTGTATGTCATTTGTCAACCAGACAGGAAAAACAAAGGGTCTGAGTTTTAAAGCTTCAATAAGAAAGAAGAGTAAAAGATGAAAATTTTTCTTGTTGTTACACTCTTCTTTAAAAAAAAATTTGAGAGAGAGAATAAAATTTGCAATATGAAGGAGTTTTAGGGGAATATAATTTAATCAGTAGGAAATGACACTTAAGCCGAATTTAGTATTTAACTGGGTAATGTTTTTAGGGGGCTTAAGTGTGTAAGTTCAAACGGTAAGTTCCGCAGCTTTCTAATTCAGATACTGATTCGAAAAGATAACACAGACAATAAAGTTTTTAAAAAGGAATTTTATACAAAAGAAACGAGAAAGAAAAGGATAGAAAAGATAAATTGTTGCAAGTTTTAGTGCAATTTGCGAGAAACTTATCTGAGAGTGTCCGGGAAACAAAGTTCTTTGAATTTGAGTATTTTTCTTTTCTTTTTAACTTTGTCGAAATGTTTCAATGTTCATTTAATTTCGAGTCTTCTTTAAATTTCTTTACAGCAGAATTCTCGGTTGAATTTTTTTTCAGTGGTTTAACTTGGTAGAATTTCAGTAGTCGACTTTCGTTTAATTTTACTTTTATTTCTTGGGAAGCTTCTTGCCTTCACAGTTTATCGGTTATTCAAGAAGTGAGTGACGAAACCTTTCTGCTGGCTGAATCTTTCGTGCCTTCAGTTTGATCCCTGAACTCGTACTGAGGGTTTCAATAGTAGTTCTCGACAAAAAGAGGAGATAGCTTTTTGGTGCCGAATTGACTGGGATTTCTTTCTCCCTTTTATATTCTGGCCAAATCAAGTGCCGCACGTGTTCGGCTTGATTTTTTTCGTAGAAATAAATTTTCATAACTTCTAATAAATCTAGAAAAACTAATCCAGATTTCTGTTTTAATTTCTGTACAGGTGAGGCCCATAGAAAGGTAATAAGTGTACAACAAATCTAAAAACTTGGTGAAACTTAGAACATTTTGAGAGGCCCTCGTAAATGTATGTATGTAACTGTAAGCCATTTAAAAAACAGAAGGATTCCTCATGGTGTAGTTGCTAACTTACTGTACTACGACTGCATAGTAAGTGAGTTCGAACTCCAATGGCTCTCTTATGTTCACTTTTGGACTAATACTCTTGGGAAAGGTATGAATCCCCAACCAGCCATAGGTTAAATAGTACCACTACTGTTTTTTTAAAAGATGGCTTTGGCATTAAATATCCCAAGAAGGATGATATGCAATTAAACAGAGAAACCAAACCAACTACGAAAAACAGTACATTATAGCAAGATTTTTATTACAGCAATAGTTAAAATTTTCTAATTTTAAGAATAAAGCAATTTACTGTTTATTTTGAAAGTTGATGATTTTGTTGGGCTTGAAATCACTTGCAGTTGTCGTCTGTAATTGTCAAAATTTTCAGTATAACAGAGATGACTATGAAATGCTAATTAGAATCCTTCACTCCTTCCTAAATAGAAGCATGAATATCATCAAGGACTACAATTACAATGGGAAACCAATGAGTTCAAGATCATCTAATAAGTACTCAGTTTATGATAACCAGTATTAGTCTGGTTTGGTTTCTTTTTTAATAGCATATCAACCTTTGAAGGGTTATTTAATGCCAAAACCATCCTTGTAGAAGAATAGATGTGGTACTATTTAACCCATAAGAAAAGTTGGCGACCATAGTCGAGGGTAACCCGAAGGCTCCCTTTTCGATAGCTACTACACCAAGGTGTAGGGGAGGGCGCTACTCCTTTCCTGGATTGCTCTACTTTACCCTTGATCCGTACCTTATAATGCTGAGTGTTAAGCAAGAAGGCATCAAGTACCATTTTTTGAGTCTTTGGTATGACTCGACCTGGGATTGAACCCAGGTCTCCCGGGCCATTGGCGAACATTTAACCCATAGCTGGAGGATAAGGTGGTTTATACCTTTCTCATGGGTATTAGTCATAAAGTGAACGTAATAGCGAGACTGGAGTTCGAACTCACTTACCATAATTTTCTTAGCCACTATGCTAAAGAGACTCCTCCAACCAGTATTGGTTGGGTGAACAGTAAATTCTGTCATCAACTCAAGAATCAGTCTTAAAGCCAATTCTTTATTCTGGACATTTAGGACATTTTTATCCCCTCCCCCACTGTCCACTTTGGTTTAATCGGGGAATTCAAACCTGAACATCTTTGTTACTTTAGATTACAGGGTGGCTCAGAATTAATAGGGTAGTCAATAATTATGCTTTTGTTTTTGCTATTACATCAGCCTGACAACTGCAGGGCCATTCAATCAACCCTGGATTTCTGGTAAAAAAAAAAAAAAAAAAAAAGTTATGGAAAATTTGACATTTTTTGCCAGTTTTTAAACTCTTCACTCTAGATTGTCAAATTTAGAATTTTCATCAGTTTGGAAATTTTATTATTTTTTTAATTTAAAAGAACATAAAGAAAAAATCTACATACGCTTAAAATCAACCAAAGCATTCTTAAATTGCACACACACGCACATCATTCTCTCTCTTTCTCTCTCCATATATATATATATCATTTATACAAGTTTGGTTAAAGACAACGGAACTTTCCTTTTTATGATTTTATGTTTTTCAGCGTCTAATTGATGAATAAACTGTCCAAAGTTATTCTTTTAAATGCTGTCGATCATATCGAGGAATTTTTGGTAAATATTTCGTAATTTACTAAGCTTTTTGCTTAGATGTGACACAAGGCCGAACGAATGGGGCATCCAATGAGAATCGAACTCACTCATAAAGATTTGCTAGTCAATCATGCTAATTATTATAGGATATGATGCAATTTCCTGGTCAAAAGAATTTTCTGGAAAAAACGGATCAAAATTGGCACAAAGGTCTCCAGCTAACACCCACGCAGATGTTTAAAAAATAAACAATTGAAAATGGTTTTTAGCACCAATAGGAGGTCTTTAAAATACGTGCCCAAAGATTTTTCGAAAGTCAACGCGTACGCGCGGTATCCACCTTGATGCTATAAAAATACACAATTTTCCAGACACCACACATCAGTTACTCCCGCTAACCCAGAGTGATACGTACTAACTGTTTTCTTAGCGGCGCCGTGTTCGTTTGATCTTCAAACAATGGTGCCATGTTACAATTTCAAGTTGGATAAAAATCCTATCAACGCTGCCACCAGAACTGGCCTTTACAGTCGTGACTTGATACACAAATCGCTGTATACCCTTCTACATTTCAGTTCCAACAAAGAAATAAATTTCTCTGTTTTTTGTAGCACTATTGTTAATATTGTCTTTTCATTCTTTAACATTGGTACCCTACACCATTACACAACTCGAGATGCCCTTTAGATGTTTTTTTTTCTTTTTAAAAATTTGAAAGCGATATTTATTTGGTTGGAAAGGTTTATTATTGATGGGAGGTGATTTAGTTCACATGTTAGTCGGTAAAGATGTTTAGTATATTAGAGCCATTGATGAATGCTATTTCATTTAAGTTGGTTGTTCATTATTAATACTAAAACCTTCAAAGTTCTGCAGGTGTTTTTTTGTTATTTCTATATAAAGTTTTGATTAGGATCGTTCGTATTTCATGCTTATATGAACATATATATATATATATATATATATATATATATATATATATATATATATATATATATGTGTGTGTGCATGTATACATATGTATACATTATGTATATATATATATACATAGGTATATATGTGAGCCAGACATGTAGGACACTGCTGGAGAAGCAAGGACGAGCTCGTAAGTGACGTACTCCTATGGACCCCCACATATGGCCTAGCAAAAGCAGGACGACCAGCCCGAACTTACATACAGCAGCTATGTGAGGACACAGGATGTAACCCAGAAGACCTGCCGGTGGCGATGAATGATAGGGAGAAGTGGCGAGAGATGGTCAAGGATATCCGTGCTGGCGGCACGACATGATGATGATGATGATACATGCATATGTATACATATATGTATGTATATATGCATACGTATGTATACATATATATGCATGTCTGTATATATATGTGCATATATTTTTTATGTATATGGATATAGGTATGTACGCATTTATTTATATATATATATATATATATGTGTGTGTGTGTGTGTGTGTGTGTGTGCATATACACCCTAAAAATAAGACTTAGAATGAGAAATAAAAAGTTTTGAGCGGGGCCAAATATTTTGACAGGGAATTATATATATATCCGCAGAATCCTTGAAGGTGTACGGGCAAAGAACCTACAAGCGACATTAATATTTGTCGACTCCATTCACAGAGGAAAGATGGAACAAATCCTACTAGCGTACGGCATACCTAAAGAAACCGTAGCCGCAATAACGATTCTCTATAGAAACACTAAAGTAAAAGTACGATCACCGGATGGAGACACAGAATACTTTGACATTGTAGCAGGATTACTACAAGGGGACACGCTGGCCCCGTACCTCTTTATCATTTGTCTAGACTACGTACTTAGAACATCGATTGACAAAATCAAAGAGAATGGCTTCGAACTGACGAAGAAAAGAAGCAGAAGATACCCCGCAACAACAATTACCGACGCCGACTACGCCGATGACATAGCGATACTGGCAAATACACCTGACCAAGCCGAAACTCTTCTGCATAGTTTGGAACGAGCAGCAGCAAGCATAGGCCTCTATGTAAATGCACACAAAACGGAATATATGTGCTATAACCATACGGGGGACATCTCCACTCTAGAAGGAACCCCACTTAAACTAGTAGACAAATTCACGTACCTAGGAAGCAGCGTCGAATCAACCGAAAAGGACATCGAAACGAGGCTAACGAAAGCATGGACAGCTATCAATAGGCTATCGATTATATGGAAATCAGACCTAACCGATAAAATGAAACGCAGCTTCTTCCAGGCAGCGGTCACATCGATACTGCTATATGGATGCACTACATGGACGCTAACAAAACGGCTGGAGAAGAAACTGGATGGCAATTACACAAGAATGCTGCGTGCAATCCTGAACAAGTCCTGGCAGCAGCACCCCACAAGACACCAACTGTACGGCCACCTGCCCCCTATCACGAAAACTATTCAAGTTAGACGAACCAGACATGCAGGACACTGCTGGAGAAGCAGAGATGAACTCATAAGAGATGTACTCTTATGGATCCCCACACATGGCCGCGCAAAAGCAGGACGACCAGCTCGAACGTACATTCAGCAGCTATGTGAGGATACAGGCTGTTGTCCTGAAGACCTACCTAGGGCGATGAACGATAGGGAGTAGTGGCGAGAGAGGGTCAGGGATATCCGTGCTACCAGCGCGATATGATGATGATGATGATATATTTATAAGCGAAATGGGGAAGGAAACTCTTCACCCCACTTTTACCCCCACCCACCCTTCCATCCTGTATCCATTCTGGCAGTATTAATTATATGCATTGGATCTGAAGAAGTCCTGTTATTTTTGGAGTTATTAATTCATATCAATACCCATAGCAAGATGGAAATAAATTTATAATCCTAATGTGACCGGTTTTTGTTTTTCTTAAAGGTATATATATGTTATAGTAAAATACGTAAAATCTCTTCGGATTCATCCACTTAACCCTTCACACACCCAACTGCTAAAACACACAAAACACAGACCCACAGACATCGATACTATAGAAGAAAATAACAGCTACCGGATGTTTACCCAACAACGGTCAGTGTCAAACTGAGAAAATCATGGCTTCTGCGCATAGGCTCCACGCAAAATCTATCCAAATCCTCAGAAAATTCTGTTATTAAAAAATAGTCTATTTTTCAACCAATCATATTTTTTTCCTCAAGTAGCATTTTCTGGAGCCGGTGTTTGAAATCGAGAACACATAAATAGGCCAAACAGAGGTCACCCGCCAGTTGAATTGCGGCCGTCCCGAGAGCGTCACCCTATAACACCGTCCGATCCGATCAGATCAAAGCAACCGCTCGTCGCCGAATAGACACCCTCCTCCGCCAGCCGGCCAGATATTTCATCCCCTTGTTTATTTTATTTATTTAATAAACAAAATAAACTAAATCTTCTCGTCAGTCTTATTTTTCTTGCAACCACACGCTTGTATATATATGTGTGTATATATATATATATATATTAGAGGTGTTTGTGGTGTAATAGTTATTGTTGTGGGGAATGGGTATTACAAAGCAAGTTCAATTCTTGGGTGATGCTGTTTGCATTTCCTATAGTAGGAATATCATCGTGAAAGGTTTAAATCCAACTATTCTACCTCCGGCAACTGATAAATTGTCGGGCAGATTGGGCTCTTTAACATTGGTATGGCAACCAGTCAAGGAGAAGGAAAACTCTGACGTGAAACCTATTAAACTCTGTAAAATATTGACCTTGTGTCACATCCTGCTCGAATATATATATATAGTCATCCACAGGCTGTTTTGTTGTATCACAATTCTTCAGTGTGGTTAGACATGCGAGATGCTTCAAGCCGGGATTGAAAGCCTGATAACATAACCCACAGCCATCAGCAGCCCGAACGCAAGCAAGGGAATTTAACGTATATGTATTAACTTCGTTTTGTTTACATTTTACTCTATTGGAGACTGAAGTGGTCAATTCGTTAGAAGAGCTTTGCATTACGCGAGTGGCAACCGTTAACTCCTTTACCAAAGTGCTTAACCCTCGGGCGTGGGAGGAGCATATATATTGTCATTCATAGACAGACTGTTTCGTTGTATCCCAACTCATCAGTGTGGCTAGACACGCGTGATGCTTATATGTATATATATATATGTATATATATGAATCCTAACTTAGATCTACAGATGTTTTATATATATATATATATATGAATCCTGACTTAGATCTACAGGTGCTATATATATATATACATATATATATGAATCCTGACTTAGATCTACAAATACTATATATATATATATATATATATGTATATTGCATTTGTAGATCTAAGTGAGGATTCATTTGTATATGTATATATATATAGATGCGTATAGCATATGTAGATCTATATCAGAATTCATATATATATATATATATATATATATATATATATATGTATATATATATGAATCTTGACTTAGATCTACATATACTATATCATAGATTAAGGTTATTAAAAAAGTAATAAGACTTTCGTGGGAGCGCAGTTCTTTTTTTTTTTTTAAATTAAAAAAAGGAGATGCCCTCCCATGAAAGTTTTTTTACTTGTTAAAGTAGAACTGATTATGGAGACCTCCAAAAATGACTTGACAAGGGACAGATGAAGTGTTAACATTTTTTTAATCCTCGCTCTCTCTCTCTCTCTCTCTCTCTCTCTCTCTCTCACATACACACACACACACACAAACATTTTTAGTAATATATATATATATATATACACACACACATATACATTATATATAATTTCGCATAGCATAGCATTTGGAGATTATTAATTTCTCGGCTGTTCCGATGATTGCATAGGTGAGAATGAGACAGTCGCCAAGTGCCATTGAATGTGCCCACAATATCGTGACACATATATATATATACTCTATCACTGATCTTAAGCACTCTTTTATTTATAAATATAGTAAACTACAGTAGCGTCCAAAACTAACGGACAAAATTTTAAAACCTAATATTTGTTAGAAATAACAACTGTGAAAAGCTGAAATTTTGACAACTGGTAGTCGTTATCGTTCATAATAACATACATGAATTTCAATCATTTGCAAAGGATAGAAAAAGAATTATAACAATTATTTGTTTATTTTCAAATTTGGAATTTCCAAAAGTAAGAGACAAAATTGAGAAAAACAATGTAAACAGCCAAAAAACAATAAAAATACATGTACAATCAATATTTCGTAAATGAGCCCTTGCTCTCAATAACAGCTGCACATCTTCGACTACAAGAACGAATCAGTTCTTGACAATCCACGATACTAATTTTAGACCATTCTTCTTGAAGCTTCACCCACAAATCCTCCGTATTAGTGGGATTTCTTTCCATAACTTTCACTCCTAAGGTCTTCCAAAGATTTTCTATTTCAGGACTTTGCGGTGGCCAATCCATAATTTCGAAATCTTGCTCGCTAAGGTAACTCATTACCACTTTTGCCTGGTGACATGGGGCATTATCTTGCATAAAGGTAGCCCTATCGAAACCTGAATTCTGTATGGTTGGCACAACATGATCTTGAACAATGTTTTTATAGATCTGCGCGTTTACACGAGTTTGTAACCGGACAAGAGGCGTTGTACCTTGGTTAGAAAACATTCCAAATACCATGATGCTTCCGTCCCCAAACTTGACAGTTTTCTTTGTACACTTTGCACTTAATCTTTCACCAATACGTCTCTTTACATTGTTTTTTTCCATCATTTCCAAATAAATTAAACTTGCTTTCATCACTGAAAAATACTTTTGCCCAATTTTCATATGTTCAAATTACATACCTGTTTGCAAACTCTAATCTCTTCTTCTTATTCTTCGAACTAACAAGTGGTTTCTTCCTTGGGGTTCGATTAAACAGCCCTATTTCTTGCAGTCGTCTAGAAACAGTCTGTCTTGACACATTAACACATGAGGTACTATTCATAACCCTTTTAATTTCTGTGCAAGACTTAAAACGCTCCTTTAATGACATACGCTGCATTATTCGATCTTCTCTTGCCGAAGTTTTGCGGGGTCTGCCGGTTTTAAAAGCACTAACTATTTTGCCAGTATCATTGTAGGATTTAACAACCCTGCCTATAACACTCTTGGAACGTTTCACTTTCTCTGAAATCTCTCTAATGGTGTGCTTTTCCTTGTGTATCTTCACAATAGCTTGTCTCACAGAGTAATCAGGTTTTTGGCGTTTCGCCATGGTGCCGGCTGATGCAACGTTTACAAATGACTAAGTAAGACTTATTCTTTAGAGGAAATCAAAAAATTTGAATATAGCATACTGTTTACATTGTTTTTCTCAATTTTGTCTCTTACTTTTGGACGATCCTATTTTGAAAATAAATAAATAATTGTTATGATTCTTTTTCTATTCTTTGCAAATGATTCAAATTTTAGTATGTTATTATGGATGATAACGACTACCAGTTGTCAAAATTTCAGCTTTTCACAGTTGCTATTTTTAACAAATATTAGGTTTTAAAATTTTGTCCCTTAGTTTTGAACGCTACTGTATATATATATATATATATATATATATATATACAGCCTTTAAGATTTCAAAAAGAAATCTTTCAACACCGACTCCAATTTCAGTCAATAGTGGTCAATAATTTTACAAGTCTAGACATTCTCGTGTGTACGCAGTACAATAAGTAGCAACAAGCAAAAGTTCCTTGGCATCCCGGAAGAAATCGGATCCGCTAGAACAAATCTGAGGCGATTTGCTGATTTTACAAAAGCTATATATCCAGAGGAAGAATTGAGAAACTGGTTTAGATACTTATTATTTGGAACAAACACGATGTTATAGATGAATTAATATTAGGATGATTGAGATAATAATTAAATTTGAATAATCATTTCTCGTAACCAAAACGAAGAGTTATAATTCAATAATAATTCCGCGACGAAAACTTTCTTTTAAAATAATGTTACGAAAATATTTGTTTAACTCGTGTAAATTCAAATATTTCTTTTCTAAATTGTCTAATCTTTTTAAAAATAAAAATAAAACTGAAATCGAAAACTTTGGATGCGTGAGTAAAAGTCGTGAAATTTATTCAATCGATAGTGTTAACGATGAAGAATCGCTGAAATTGGATTCATTCGTTCAATCAGTTTCATATTAACTTTGTGTTATATTTTCTGGATTTTCATTGTCCAATTTTTTTATATATCGTTTTTTTTGGTGGGGTTTCCCCAACGTCTATTGTTGGTGCAGGGTCGAATGATGAACATTCCTTTGAATATATATGAATCCTCATCAAATCATCTAATGTCTTGAAATTTAACAGAGATCTTTGAGATGGAGGTAAGAAATAAAAGAAGAAAATATGAATTGTTTAATTTGGTTGGTTGGTTGGTTGGGTTTTATGGCATATCAGCCTTTGTAGGTTATTTAACGCCAAATCCATTTTTATGTAAACAACCAGTTCCACCTCAAACAATACAGTTTAGTACACAGTTTAATTGTCAAAAACATTTCTATTTCAATTGACAAAATCAAAGAGAATGGCTTCGAACTGACGAAGAAAAGAAACAGAAGATACCCCGCAACAACAATTACCGACGCCGACTACGCCGATGACATAGCGATACTGGCAAATACACCTGACCAAGCCGAAACTCTTCTGCATAGTTTGGAACGAGCAGCAGCAAGCATAGGCCTCTATGTTAATGCACACAAAACGGAATATATGTGCTATAACCAAACGGGGGACATCTCCACTCTAAAAGGAACCCCTCTTAAACTAGTAGACAAATTCACGTACCTAGGAAGCAGCGTCGAATCAACCGAAAAGGACATCGAAACGAGGCTAACGAAAGCATGGACAGCTATCAATAGGCTATCGATTATATGGAAATCAGACCTAACCGATAAAATGAAATGCAGTTTCTTCCAGGCAGCGGTCACATCGATACTGCTATATGGATGCACTACATGGACGCTAACAAAACGGCTGGAGAAGAAACTAGATGGCAATTACACAAGAATGCTGCGTGCAATCCTGAACAAGTCCTGGCAGCAACACCCCACAAGACACCAACTGTACGGCCACCTGCCCCCTATCACGAAAACTATTCAAGTTAGACGAACCAGACATGCAGGACACTGCTGGAGAAGCAGAGATGAACTCATAAGAGATGTACTCTTATGGATCCCCACACATGGCCGCGCAAAAGCAGGGCAACCAGCTCGAACGTACATTCAGCAGCTATGTGAGGATACAGGATGTTGTCCTGAAGACCTACCTAGGGCGATGAACGATAGGGAGGATTGGCGAGAGAGGGTCAGGGATATCCGTGCTACCAGCACGATATGATGATGATGATGAATTCAGTTTAGTATAAGTAAACATTTTGTTCACACACAGTTGAATGTCAAAACAGTTCTATGTTAAATAAATCAATTTAGTGTAAATACAGTTTCAATGTCAAAAAACAGTTCTATTTCAAATAATTCAGTTCAGCGTAAGCACGCAGTTTAAATGTAAGTACGGTTTAATTGTCAAAATCATTTCTATTTCAAGCTATTCAGTTTAGTCAAACAGTTAAGTTTAGTATAAGTATGCCGTTAGTTCTATTTAACCCATAGATAGGGCCCTATCAGGTGCTACCACGCCGGCCCAAAGTGGACCTGGGACCAATGGCAATGAAGGGATGCTCCATATTCCCCAAAGCCACAGCATTACTGGAACTTCACCATCAGATTGTTTAGTGTCATATCCAGGACACTTATTGGGGCGGTGGTGGTGGGGTCTTACCCCTCTACAGAGGTGCAGTCAGTGTATTCTACTGCCCTAGCCGACTGGGCAATTGTTTCATTTGTTTTTCAGTACGTGATTGACCGAAGTATGCGTTTTTTTTTCTTTCTTTCAAATGTTCATTTTTACTTTTCGGAAGCGGGTAGCGAATACAGATGTTGAGTCAAGGATAATTTTTTCGTATTGAATTTCTAAAAATCTGCGAGCATCTTCTATCTGGACAACGTAGACACTTTGGTTCCACTATGGAAGCGTTAGTTATACGAATGTTTACAATGACCGGACGTCCAAGAGAGAGGCGGGGTCATTCTAAATTCCATTTGCCAGATATTATTTTGATGATTGTGGTATATATTTTCTTTAACCAGACATTTCGACGGTCGTCTGGCGCCAAACACAAGACCAAAGAATTCATAAATGACATCATAGGTCAATCTAAGTAATTTGTGAATCTTCAATGGCATACTTTTCGGTTGTAAAAAGAATCAGTTTTCCTTTTTCTGCATTTGAAGAGACATGTTTCATTGTGATTTTTTATCAACCGCCGAGCGACAAGAAAAATAATTTTAATCGTCGGAATAAGTTTTTACTCGACAGTCGATCGGGCGAGCGAAATCTCAAAGGCTATATATATATATATATATATATATATATAATCTGTGTGTGTGTTAGTGTGTGTGTAGTCAGCTGACTGTAGTCGAGGGTGACCCGAGGCTTCCTTTTCAATAGCTACTACTCTCAGGTATTGGGGAGGCCACAACTCCTTTCTTTTTATTGCTCCACTTACCTTTGATCCATACCTTATAAAGCTGAGTGTTAAGCATCAAGTACTATTTTTTGGGTCTTTGGTAGGACTCGACCTGGGATTGAACCCCAGTCGCCTAAACCATTAATGAACTCTCTAACCATCATGCAAATGCGCCGGTATATAAGATTAAAAAATGGCTGATTTGCAAGTTCTAAATATAAACCTACAAAATATTCTTGATTAAAATCAAACACTTTAGCCTTTAGCGAGAAGGAATGTTTTGTTTTTAGCGAGGAAGAGTTTGTAACGTGCGTGTGTGTGTGTGTGTTTGGTTACTTCCTCGCTAAGTTTTAATTGTAAATAAAGGAGAGAAAAGTTCCAAGATGTCGAAATGTTTTTATGATAGTTTTAATGGCTGCATGGAATATAGAGTTTGCGTTTGTGTTGCAAGCCCCGTGGGAAAGGAAAGAAGTAAAGAGAAGAAATGGAGTTATGAGAGAGTAGAGATGGCAGTGCGTGCTATTGGACGTGCGAGGGATTATGTTCGCCGTAGTTTAGCAAAAGTCGTGTTTGCTATTTGAGGAGATAGACGTTGAAGTCACCGTGAGTTTGTGGTTTTGGTTATTCGTGGAGAAGCGTGAATGTCTCCAGAAAATGTTGCCCAGAGGTGAAGTAGTCGCTAGGTACCGGAGCGAAATTAGACATCGCAGTCGATATAGCCAATTTTGGGCGTGACGTAAAGTTGTTCCTGTGTGTGGCGTATTGAATTTATCTAATTCATATTCAACTGGGATCCATTGGTCTAAGAGAAATAGACGCAAGGGATCCATAAATTAGATAGGTTCCCTCATTGTGTCCATGCTGCTGCTGCTATTGAAGAGCAGCCAATGAGACGTCTGTACAGAACGGAGTTGTTCTGCCAAAGAGGCTGTGTTTGGCAGCTTCTCCAATTTCTGCTGCCCGGAAAGGAGATCCGGGTTGAATAGGAGAAGTCATCCTGATTGGGTGAAATTATGCATCGAATTAAATTACGCACCAAACAAAAATACGAAAATTCCTTCTGCTACAATGAATGATAATTATTATAATTTCATCATTCTTAAACAACGATGCAATACAAGTTTATTTCAAAAGTTACAAAGATTTTGTATTTTATAAATATCCAATGACAGTTTTTATCTGCATTTAAAAGATTTTATCCTTTTTAAAATAACTGAGAGACGTCCATCAGTACATATACTACACTCTGGTCATAGGTATAAAAATTCCACTCATTTTTTATGGGTACTATGATGCTAGTTTAACAATAAATGGAAGAATTAAATTCAGCTGTATTCATATAAATTCTATGTCAATCTCCTGTTACCATCTGGTCCTTGTTCCGAGACACAGCTGACATAGAAATACTCCTCCACAATTGAATTGGTAAGAACGGAAAAAATAAAACCATTTTAATGACACTACATTTAACCGCATTTGGCCTTGGATATAAAAATTTGCTTGGATTTATATCATTTTTTCAT
The DNA here is from genome assembly GCA_963585895.1 of Sepioteuthis lessoniana. NCBI lineage: Eukaryota > Metazoa > Mollusca > Cephalopoda > Myopsida > Loliginidae > Sepioteuthis > Sepioteuthis lessoniana. The sequence goes on from OY757907.1 coordinate 127,271,131, forward strand.
AATAACTTTTTTTTTGCAGGGGAGGAGAATTTAATGTTTAAAACAAATAAATTAGCACCTCCCATCTCCTTACCTAATAATTGAATTTCTAAAAAGATTAAAAAATTAAATATGTATGTTGGGATCCTATCAAGATTGATAATGGAGAGAGTAATTGGTTGTTGCTACTTCTTCATAAATGAAGATAATTATTGGGAAGTGGTTTACCTAAGTGCACGCGAACCAACTTTTTCCTCATCAATGTCTATGGCATGCCAGTAATAAAACATTTTGTTGAGATATCTGGATTGTATACCAATAATAAAACATTTTGATGAGATATCTAAAGGAATGTAGCACAGGGAGAAGTGGATTCATGCCTTTGCAAAAGGAATTAGGGTAAATATAAACAGTCTCAGCTGGAATTTGAACTTGTTTCGTCAATTTTATTTTCCGTGCGAACATCCATTAATAAAATTACTTTTCTGTTTCTGTCCATAAATAGTAATTTACAAAGCTCTTTGCTTCGATGTGGCACAAGGCCGAATGAATGGGGCGCCCAATGAGACTCGAACTGACTCGTGTAGGTTTGCTAGTCTAGCTTGCTAACCGTTACACCACCAAAGGTGGAAATTTACTAAGCTTTTTACTTAGATGTGGCACAAGGCCATATGAAAGGGGCACCCAAACTCATTCGTGTAGGTTTGCTAGTCTAGCTTGCTAATCGTTACACCACCAAAGGTGCCCGTTTTTGTCCCAAAATAGTTGTTACATTTTGTGTATGAAATCTATATGCAAAAGTACCAACTATTATGGGAAAGGATATCAATTACACAAGGAAAATTCTTGGTCCATTTGGCTGAATACCCATTTGAAATTAAGAAAACAGCAACTATACTTTGATTCTCGGGAAGAAAAAATTCTACCAAGAGGATTTTACAAGAACAAAAATACTTAATGATTTTTGATGACCAGATGGACTGAATTTAAGTTAAACTTAAGTTAAAATATTCATTCAACTATGAATTTAGTTTCTTTGTTTAATGGCATATCAACCTTAGTGGGTTATTTAATGCCTAACCCATACTTGTTTGGTTTGGTTGGGTTTTATGACATATCAACCAGTGTTGGTTATTTAATGCCAAATCCTGTTTATACATATATATTAAATATATATGATTTGGTTTGCTTGGGTTTTATGGCATATCAACCAGTGTTGGTTATTTAATGCCAAATCCTCTTTATACATATACATTAAATATATGATTTAGAAACAGATTTTGTTGATAACATTTTTAAATGAACTTGAGCTCTTTCTTTTTTGCAAAGTTAAAGGTTTTACACAGTTAAATTATCAAAGTTCTATTTCTAATAATTCAATAGAGCATAAGTCATTTGTTTGCACACAGTTTAAATGTTAAACACTTCTATTTGACTTATAGATAGGACCTTATCAGGTGCTACCACTCCAAGTCAGAGTGGACATGGGAGCAATGACAATAAAGGGATACTCCACATTCCTTAAAGCTTCAGCAGTACTGGAGCCTCACTATCAGATTGTTTAATTTTATATCCAGGACATCGTTGGGGAGAGGTCTTACCCCTCTGCAGAGATGTAGTCGGTGTATTCTACAGCTGACTGGGGCACCATACTTGTAGGAGAACAGTAATAATACTATTTAACTGAGCAAATACAGCATCAATCGAGATACTTTTTCAACACACATTGTGGTCTAATAGTTATTGTCATAGGAAATGGAATCAACGACCCTAGTTCAAATCCTGGATAAAGCTGTTTGTTTTTCACTTCACACTAATGCCCTAGGGAAGGGCATGAATCTATTTCTTCACTCCAGCAGCAATGAGAAACTAGTAGGGCAGACAGTAATTTAGCCTTGGTTTGGTAACCAATCTATAATCAGAGAAGTGTTATATACACATAATCATAACACAACGAAGAAGAAAGACGAGCGAAGACTTCTTTAACAAATAAGTACCTCTCAATTAATTTGCAAGGTTTGAAAGGGTTGTGTGGCTTTTTACTGTGAGAGGGAGATGGAGACCGAACAGAAAATGCAATATTTTGACCCCAAACATATGGCCGTCAGCGTTGTGCCTTTCTCGTTCTCCAGATGCTCAACCGGAGGCCCAGAGGCCTACTCTGCTGGGTGATGGCTTTCTTCACTGCATCTTATCAGCAACTTCCCTGGACCCCAACTCATCAGAGCCCCAAGGCCCCTTCGGCCTGATGTGGCTTTCCTTACCACATTTCATCTATAACTCCGTCCGATCTCTAACTGCAACTCATCAGGGGCCCCAAGGCCCCAAGGCCTGATGTGGCTTTACCTACCACATCTCGTCTCTCTCACTTCTCCAACTCTAACTGGAACTGTCTTGACTTCTGTCTTGACTGAGTTATATAATAGTTCAACGCCCACTTAGTCGCCTACTCGATCTTTGAAATCGCATGGTTTGATCGTCATCAAGCGGAAATAACTGTCATGCAGTTCACAGGTCACTCTCTTTCGGTGCATCAGTCTATGAGTGTACCATGGGAATTTTTTTACCTCGTCCCATTTTGTCAGCCAATTTCCGCCCATGCGATTTCCTCTCATAACTGCCATTAGAATGTGTCACCTCCTTCCGGTGCATCACCTTGGAATGGCACTTTTGGCCGGGTTGAAGGTCAAAATACAACAGAAGAAGCTAGACGGGAATTACACAAGAATGTTGCAAGCAATAATGAACAAGTCCTGGCGGCAACACCACACAAAAATTCAACTATACGGCCACCTGCCTCCCATCAGGAAAACTATCCAAGTTAGACGAACCAGACACGCAGGACACAGCTGGAGAAGCAGGGGCAAGCTCCTAAGTGATGTACTCCTATGGACCTCCACATACGGCCGATCAAAAGCAGGACGACCAGCTCGAACATACATACAGCAGCTAAGTGAGGAAACGGGATGTAGCCCTGAAGACCTGCCAGAAGCGATGAACGATAGGGAGAAGTGGCGAGAGAGGGTCAGGGATATCCGTGCTGGCGGCATGACATGATGATGATGATGATGAAATACAAACAGAATTGTCAAGGATTTGAACTCAAATCGCTGATTTTACTTTCAATAATAATAACCATTACATAAAGCATGCCTCCTGAAGATTAGGGAAAAGGCTTCTCACCTGGTGAAGTACAGTAGTTGATTCATTGCATCTCTACGGCTTTTGTATGTAGTAACACATTTGCCATCCTATCCATATTTACCAACCCCTCCGTTCGGGCAGGATATGACACAAGGTTAATGTTTAAGCAAAGTTTAACAGGCTTGAATTCAAAGTTTTCCTTCTCCTAGACTAGTTGCCTAACCAAGGCTGAAGAACCTAGTCTGTCCTACTATTTACTCATAGCTGGAAGGAGAATAATTGGATTCATACCTTTCCCAAGAGTATTAGTGCTATGTGAAATGCAATCAGTCTCGTCCAGGATTTGAACTCGTGTTGCTATGTCCATTTCCTATAACGATAACCATTACATCACGAGCACCTCTACATTTGCCATCCTATCAGTGGGACAAAATCAATAATAATGATAATAAAAATGAATGATAAAAAAAATAATTGAACTGAATTATCAATACCTTTTTCTTAATTGTTAAATATTTTGAGAGAAGTCATATTATTTCCATTGGGACCATTCTTTTTCTTTTCCCTGTCTGATTTGTACCCCTGGTTTTTAGAATTTTTTACTATCACCCCCTCACAACCTCATCTTTGATAAAAACCAAGAAATTATGAAATATATTACTTTGACCTGCAATGAACCCAGCGGATGTTGTTGATAGATACACTAGTCGTAGATAAAATCAACAAAATGATTACTGAAAACAAGGAATCCGTGGGTATAAGCTGTGACTGATAGAGAACAAGCATTGCATAGATGCAAGTCATGACCAATGAAAAACAACTAATGCGTGGGTGTAAGCTGTGATCAATGGAAAACAAGGTCTAGAATTTTGGCTGAAGTTAGTTCCCGCTGGCAGTTTTGATTCCTGATGGCTCCTCCGTAAGTGCAAATGCTTTCTCTGATTGCTTTCTTGCTTCACTGTCGACGAATTAAAGTATAAGATTATAGTCATCTGGAATTTTTAGACGAAGCTTGATGATTTTTATCGTTCAGGGTTTTTGGACTATTGTCTTCATGCTATATTCACATTTTGGCTGATATGTCCTCTGGCCTTTTTCCGGGAGCCTACATGGAACTTCGAACCACATCTGTTATTCAATCCATGGGGGTTGCTTGTTCTGATTCCGTAAGGCATAACCAGGTATGAGTTCTAAGCATTCCTGTATCGTTACTCGCCTGCAGTCAGGATTGAACCTGCAACCTCCAGATGATTGTCTCTTTAGAAGCTTAGGGAACCAGCGCCTATAACTATTACGCTATGTGTCCTGCTGGACAGTTCAGAGTAAATTTTTGGGACATTAACTTAATGTTCTCACATCACTATGATTACTATGACTATGTAGGATTTTTTACCTGAGCTCATATTCCATTTTTTTTTAAAAATCTAATCTTGATTATTGGTTCCCATATTATATTCATCTTTATACTTGGTCTACTCAACAGGTCACTGTAGCCCAACAGATTATATTTTTTATATATATATATGTATTCCTCATTGCTTGTCAAAACTCAACTTTATCTTATGATTTGTAACTCTACAAATTTTTATATGTCTACGCTTTTATTTGATTAGATTTTGGTCAGAATCGTTACTGAATGACTGTATAGCATATTAGTAAAGGGTAAAGCTTTTGGTGAGACTCAAAATTTCCATCACCTTTGCAACAAAAAAAAACCTACTTAAATACACCAGCAACTTTACAAACCAAGCTATGAAGAGCCATTGGTTTAAAATAGTTAAAATCAAATCTATAAACTCATCCCTTACTATGTTTCATAATCTTTATCAGTTTCAATTATTTTTTGATACTAGTATCATTAATTGCATTCTTTATTTTCATATAAAGCATTGTCAACCTTTATTAATTTTGACAAGTATTTTCTTTTATTTTTAGTTGCTTTTTTTATTACTACTTTTTAGGGTCATCATTCTACAACATAATCATAATTTGAACTTACAGGGTGATTAAAAAAATGTTAACACATTTATGGGAGCACCTTTATGACATAATTTCAAACAATCTCCACATGTTCAATATCCCTGTCAACACATTCTTGAAATCTTCCACAGTTGATTTTAAAAAAGATTTTAAAATTTCTATGAGAGTATCTTTATTAGAAAAGCAGAACTGATATTATAGAGACCACCTGGAGAAGATTTCAATGATGTTTTGACAGGAGTAGTGAAAAAGTGGGGACTTTAAAATCTTATCATAAAGGAGGAGGTGCCCGTGGTGTAACGGTTACTGTCGTAGGAAATGGACACGGCGACAAGAGTTCAAATCCTGGCCAAGACTAATTGCATTTCACATAGCACTATGGGTAAATAGTAGGGCAGACTAGGTTCTTCAGCCTTGGTGAGGCAACTAGTTTAGGAGAAGGGAAACTCTGAATTCAAACCTGTTAAACTCCGCTTAAAAATTGACCTAGTGTCACATCCTCCCTGAGCGGAGGGGTTGGTAAATATGATAAAAGAACTCTCATTGAAATGTTAATTTTTTTTTAAACAACCTGTATTTTAGAGATTCTATTTTCCATGCCAGTAACTCATCGTGAAACACATTTATCAATTTGCAAAGCGATTTTGTTAGATTGCTGTGAGCATTCAAAGCCAGAAAATAAATTCCGAATTTTGTCAAGGAAAGAAAAAAGAAAACAGAGTCATTACATTGATCAACTGACAATTTTATTAACTTATCATTATTATTACATTCTATATCAGTGAGTTAAACAATATTCCCCAAAAATGAAGAAAATAGGCAGAATGCAGAAACAATGAAATGGTTGAGGTTTTCACCAATAATTACAATGAAAATAACAATAATGACAGTTGTGAATTTTATTTGGCAAGGACATTCAGTTGGATAAATTCACCAACCAACATGAACAGTTTTTTTTCTTTATACTTTTGTTAACATTAAAAAAAAAATGCAAATGAAAAGGTGAAGAAAAAAAAAGAAATAAAAGTAGGCTACAGAGAAAGTCTAGACAAATATTTTCCCAATGAAGAAGAAAATAAAATGTCTGACTAAAAATCCATCAGATAAAGAACCAAAGTAGCAAAGGTTGGTCAGAAGCATACTGAAAACAAATAACTAAGAGAAATGGATAAAAGATTTTTACGACTCACTGACATTAACACAGACTGTGAAGCAGTAGATGACAATTATCAAAAAAAACTAAAAAACTTTCTTGATTACCAAGGGAGAAAACTAAGCAAGAAATTTAGAAAAGATTATATGACTTGTCATCTACATTTTAAATCATTTATTTTACCAAAGGGGGAAAAGAAGGTTAATAAAATTTTGATACTTTCTAAGATCATTTGATCAATATTAATCACCATTACATATTTGATATTGAATTAAAAGGAAAGAGAAATAATTGCATTCTTTTATCCAATTAATTTTGATAATAATAAAAAAACAATTTGTCTATAATCTTGAGAAGATTTATTAAATTCCAAACTGGACAATTGAGCTTTATGTTTTTAATGTTGTTACAATCTTTTGGGCAATCCATTTTTCAGTCTTCCTCAGACGTCTACTATCAGATCTAGTTGGTATATTAGAAGTCAGTTTTCTGTCACTGAAGAAATACTTTCATTTTCTAACAAAAACTGGAGAATGTATTGACTGAAATATTATAGTAGCAACATGAAAAACAAAGGAGATTGTCTTAAAATTAAAAAAAAAGAACACCTTTTAATAGTTCTTGGTGAAAATATATATAAAATAAGTTTAATTTCAGTAGGGGTAACCAATGAAGATTAAACTCTCTACACAATTGTCTGTGAAATTACTAAGCATTAGTCTACTACAGGCAACTTTGCTCTTCCTGAATGAAATATATTCAAATTTATTACTAAAATCTAAAAGCAGTTATTTAGAAATTAACATGATTGTCAAGAATTTTTTAAGATATGTCATAAGATTTATACATCTCTTGGTTCAAAATATCATTTTGTAAAATTATCACTAATGATTAATTGATAATAAGTAGTTTATTAAAAGATATAAATATTAACTATTGATTACATTGTAGTGAAAGATTTTTTCCCCTAAAATTGTTTAAATCTCCAGGTGAAAATACTAAATTCTAACCACTTAATGCGACCTTAGAAGCAGTAATATATAAAGAATGCTTTTATAATCAAGGGGGCAAGACTTTCAGATTAGTGAATATCTGAAATGACAATATCAAGATTATATCACAAGTACGTTAATAAATAAGTGAAGTGAAAATAGAAACAATTTGTGAACTGATACACAAACTAAAATCTAAAATTCCAAATTTTAGTGCCACACAAGAAATCGAGATAGTACTGAACTATTTTATGCCAATGACAAATTGTGGATAACTTTTTAAGAAACTTTAAACTCCCTAACGTAATTACGTATACCCCTTAGTTATCTTTTTTCAGCAAATACCAGAATTATAGAGAATGAAACAAGAAATAATGTATGTTTCTAATGAAATGAGTTGATGGAAGAAATATTACCAATTATATTTTGTGTTCTTTCACAACCAGTAAGAAAACAGAACATTCTTACAATTGGAGGCTTAAGCTTAAAATGTATCTATAAGTAAATAGATGTTTTATGTCAGCAGTATGCTTCCCACAGACAACCTCTGTAAGTTCTACGAGGCATCACTGCAGCCGGTCATAGAAAAAAAAAATGTAATGTAGTTATCAGCCAACAAAACTACACAGACCAACTTTTGAAAAGGGAAAACAAAATGAAACCAATCGCACATGAAAAATATTTCCCAAAATAATTTACCTCAAAACCAGAAAAGTCTTAAAAGAATATAATATATATTATCCCTCCCTAGACAACAGTGGATAAACATGAGTATTTCCCCTTAATATCTCCATCTAAAGGACTGACTTCGATATAACATTAAAAAAAAATATGTAGATTTATTATTGCTTTTGGAATCATATGGAGGTTGGGATTTCTGTAACAGGGAAATTTAAAAATTAAAAAGTTAAAACAAAAAGAAATAAGACTAAACTACTGAGTTTTTTTATTAACTAGTATTAAATCACATGATAAAAAGTAATATTTTTGATTGATTTTAACAGCATCTCAACCTGTTTAGGGTTATTTCATGCCGGGTAAATTTGCACTTCAGATTTTTATGTAATTGTTTAAGAGTTTTTTTTATAGTTATAAGATGTCAAGTATTCCTTTTAATACAAATAATTCTCACAGTTTTAGGATTTCAAATATTCTTATTTAAATAAGTCATTTGTTTGCATACAGTTATAAGGTTTCAACTAATAATAATCTTTAGTAAACAATAATAGCTTCAATTAACTATTCTTAATAGAAATAATTTACAGTTATAGATTATCAAGTATTTCTATCAAATAAGAATAATTTTCAAGCAGATATATTTGACCCATAGATGGGACCCTAACAGGTACTATCACTCCAGGTTAGAGTGGAACTGGAAGTAATTGCAATGAAGAGGTACACTACATTATCCAGATCAAATATTTTTGAAATTACTCATTAAAAAACATTCTTGTTTTAATTTAAATGTATGTCAACAATTTTGTAAATAGATGACAGCTGCATTTCTTAAAAACAAAAAGTTAAAATAATATTACAAGTTGACACTCTTTTTCTTTTTTTTTTTTAAACTCATATTGGCTATACTTATTTTACTTATATTGGTAAAAGAAAGAAAACTTTAACAATGAAAATGTTACAGAAAAAATCCTTACTTCCATTGCTGCCAATGATTTTGAAGTTCCCAAACACAGTTCTGGACAGGCACAATTATTGCTAGTTTTCCATGCCCCCACCCAACCCATTTTCCTTTTTAATAACCTTAAATTTAACTGTTAACATCGACAAACATTAACAATAAGTTAAATGTTTGTCGATTTTAACTCTTGACATTTTGCGGTTTATTTTATAAAGACAAGAATCAGATCTCTCACACACAAAATGTCAGATTTTATTAAAAGTTAAAAGGATTTTTGTTTTATCATCTTTTAAATAGAAAACCAAGTGTACAGGCCTTTATAGTTGAACAGGTTATGGGTCAACCAAAAAACTTCATTAGATTATTGCTTTATGAATATAGGATCAGATATATGGCAATGGCAGAACAAAATATCCTTCAGAGCAAGGCTCAAACCTGCACTAGTTGGTCCTCTATTGTAGTCATTGGTCATATTTTGGGATCAAGTATTTCAGGTGTCAGAGATGATTGTTATACCTTAAGTCCTTCAGGCCGATGTTGGATCAACAAGTCAATAACGGATTCATCAGCCAGGGTGCTTGTGTCACCAAGATTGGAGTCACCAACTGCAATCTTTTTCAAGATTCGTCGCATGATTTTGCCTGATCTTGTTTTTGGAAGACCAGGTGCATACTGAATGTGATCAGGTTGGGCAAATGGGCCAATCTTACTTCGCACTAGAAACAAAGAAAAAAAAAAAAAAAAAAAAAAATTATGGATTGAAACTTCCAAAAAACAAAATGGTCAATTTTTCTGATATTCAGATATAACTCACTGAAACATTTTACATCAAAACGTTTTTACATTTGAAAAAAACAAAAAAACTTGAAACTTTGTAGAAAAATGTAGAATCTATTAAAAACATCTTAACTTAAAAAACAACAACAAAAAAAACAAAAAAAAACATGAAATATATTGTACATAGCTTTACTGCATTTCAACTCAGAATAAAGATACCACAAAGAGTTGTCCAAATTTCTTAAATGAAGTATTGTATCCATAAAACTTTTGAATAGTTTTTATTTTTATTCTACTTTTGTTGATATTAAGTGACAATAAATCACCAAAGAATGTTTAATTAAACATGTTTGATTAAACATCCTTCGGGCATTTAACATCACTTGGTATCATCCTTTCTTAGTTCTGATGATCGTTCATTAGAACTGAAACATTATAACATTGACTTTCTTTTACATTAAATTCTTCTTTTTGGATTACCTTGTTCTTCATTATTTTTCTATATTGTTGGATTTATTTCCATAAATAAAAGTAAACAAATTAAAAATGAAGGTGTAAGGTTTTTTTAGGAATTTTGCCTTGAAGGTAAATTGCATACAAGAACCCAGTCTGTCCTACTATTTACCCATAGCTGGAGGGAGAATAATTGGATTCATACCTTTCCCAAGCGTATTAGTGCTATGTGAAATGCAATTAGTCTGGTCCAGGATTTGAACTAGTGTCACCATGTACATTTCCTACGACAATAACCATTATACTACAGGCACCTCCAAAGTAGACTAAATCATATATATATACATACAAGGATCATTAAATAAGTTTCCAGACTTTTTTCGTATAGGCACTTTTATTGATAGTAAACACATGAAACTCTAGTCCCCTTCGAAGTAATCTCCTTCGGTCGCAATGCACTTGTTGTACCGTTCCAACAACTTCTGGAAGGCCCCATGAAAGTCCTCTTGTGTTAGCGTGTCAATGACCTTCGTCACAGTCTCTTTCATCTCCTCAATTGTCTCATAACGACAGCCTCTGAGCTTAAGGAATAACCAAAAGTCACAGGGAGCAAGGTATCGACTCTAGGGAGGCTGAGGAACTGTCTTGATGCCCATCTTGGTCAAATAGTCTATGACAAGGAGGGAGTTGTGGACTGGTGTATTGTCCTGGTGGAAATGCCACTGACCCAATTTGAAGAGTGCTGGCCTCTTCCAACAGAATCTCTTCCTGAACTCCCTTAAAATCTCAACATAGTAACCCTAACCCTTTGGCAAATCAACTCTGGTGTATTGACTTCCTTGAATCTCTTATGCCACTCAAAAACTGATGCTCGATTCATGCAAGATGGTCAAAAAGCATTCTGAAGCATTTCATACGTTTCGGTGGCATTTTTTCCAAATTTAAAACAGAATTTTATTGCATATCGTTCTTCTAAAGTGTCAGAATGCACTTTTGAAATTCACCAGCTGTGACAATCAGGCTTTAGTAGGGTGTATTCCAATTCCTGCTGTAGCTGTTCATTTGAAGCTGACATCATAAAAATTGGTCAGTCATCTCATAAGATGTATAGTAATAGTATACTGAATTTTCAAGAGTCTACGACAATTTTAAATACCTGTATAAAAAAGTCTGGAAACTTATTGAATGCACTACGTATATATATATAATGTAGTTTAGTACATTTATGAATATATATATATATATATATATATACACACTTTTTGTATAAAATAAAAAGAAAAAAAATCACTTCTTTGGTGTCATAACAAATTTATTTCTGCTTGTGATGACTATCATCAGATGTTGCACACAAAAAAAAATTTATCTGGGTGTTCTTATATTGCTTCCGGTGAGATAATGTAGTTTGCTACATTTATGAATATAAATAAATATCTAAAATGAATTTTATATAAGTTTGCAATATTAACAAGTATATATATATATATATATATATATATCAAAAGATATTTAAAAAAATTGATATCATTATGTAATCCAATAACTTAACCAATTCTCCTTGAAATGATCTCAGATTTTAAACAGCATGTACAGAGGCAACTAAAAATCTTATGTTTTCTCTTTTCAGGAATGGAAAAGAAAAGGCATTTTTACATTAAACCTACAATTTTTCAGTTCTTGCAAATTTTGCTGTTAAAATTCGAGATCATAAGAATGAGAATTGGTCGTCAAGATATTAGATTACAAAATATTGGATTTTCTGAAACATCCTGTAAATCTCAAATGATATCAAACTTTTTAAAATACCTTTTATTTTCCAGTGATCGATTAGATTAGTCAGCATCTGAATCATTTCTTCCTATTTAGATGATTATAAAGATTAATGTTTAGAAGCAGATTTTTTTTTTTTTAATTTTTCTTTTTATTCATTCTTATTTTACTTACCTTTCACTTTTAGTGCAGTTTTAAGACTTTCATTCATTACGTGACCCTGAAACAAGGAAATTTTAAAAAATCAATCAGTTAAGTAACTAATCAATCATAAAAGATAAAATCAATTAAAATGTACCAAAAATAAAATAGAATTTCTTGATTCGTATCAATTTTTTTTTAAGTGGTTATTAAACAAGATATTATTAGAAATTTGGGTGCTTCTGCATCTATGTTACCATGAAAAAGCCGAACTTTCCCGAGCGTTTCCAGAAAGAATCAGAATATGCCAAAACACCTAGCTAATCAAATTTAAGCAAGTAGACGATAAGATAATTCAATCAATTTGTTTACTAAGTTACAAACAATTGTAAAATATCTTTTTTATTAAATTGTTAGGTGGAAGTATAGAATAGTTACAAAACATACCCCTCCCCATATTGAGAATGGGTTTCTAAATTAACACGTGATTACTTCTGCACGATGCAATAAGTGCATAAATACGAAAAAAATCATTTAAAAAGACAAAAAAAAAAAATCATACACCAGCCAAAAAAAAAAAGATAAAATAAAAATTCAAATTATTTTTTCATATTGAAAATTACCATACATTGACTGTTGATTTATTCTTTTTTTCCTGAAAAGGTTGGTAACATTATCCATTAAAAATTGTCTTTTTCTCTTTCTTTTTTTGGGTCTTCATGCGTTTTGTCAACAAATTGGTTGACTTATTCTATCATCTGTTTGCTTAGATTTCGTTTCGACATATTCCGATTCTTTCTGTTATCGGCCTGTAAATGCTTGGGAAAGTTTGTTTTTTTGCGGTAACATAGATGCATAAGTACCGAAATTTGTTAAATGTAATGAATATCAATAGGCAAAAACATTTAGATTTTAATTAAAATATTCTAACTGGAGTCTGAGTTAAGGATTTTATAGTCCAAGCAAATCATTTGTAACACCAAGATGACCCTAAAAAGAAAACATCCAAGTAGGTGCAGGTAGAAAGTGCTAAACTGACTTAAGCAGGAGTAATAAAACCTTCCTTTTAAAAGTGGTCAAAAAGTTTGGTTGATTGAGTTTCATGGTATATCAGTCCTTGTATGTTATTTAATGCTAAATCCTGTTTATACATATATATTATTTGTCAACATATTTTGTAGATAACATTTTTAAATGATCCTGAGCTTATTTTTTTGCACACAGTTAAATAGATATACATACATGACACATATGATTTGTAAATGAATAGTTTGTTGGTAATTTCATTTTTAAATGAGTTAGAAGAACTAATTTGTTTGCACACTCGCATTGCTATTGTTTCTACATAATAAATTGGTTTATAGGATTCACACTTTTTTATTTTTAGTTAAATTAGCTAAGAAAACATAAATCAGAATATTCTAGAAAAAAGGATCCAAACCCCACTTACTTAGAATATTTTTAAGCCAATCAGCAAACACATAGAGATTAGAACATTCTTAAAAAAAAGGATCAAAGATTTTTCATAGAACCTAAAAAATAGGAGCTTCCAAAAATAAGTAATTTCTAAGATTCTGATAGATTAGATCAGGTCACAAGTTGTGTTTACTTATACATCCGTACATTTGAACTTTAGTTGACCCGAAATAAAATCTACCTGCATAAACTTAAAATATCTTATTTCAATCCACTCAAAGTATATAAGAACCCAGAATTTTTTAGTTCAAAGAAGGAGGCAACACACAGGCGGCCACAAATGCATTAATACACCAACTGTGGACTTGAATGACCAATAGATTAAGTGACTTAGACATACCAAAACATGTTCTAGTTCCACGAGCCATGTTTAATGAATGTCAGTTATCAGTTATCTCCTGTTAATTTCCCCTTGGAAAGTTCTATTGTTATGTAACACTAACAATTCAATATCAGTCATTTGTTTGCACACATTTAAATAGTTCTATTTGACTCATAGTAGGTACCCTAATAGGAACTACCATAGTGGATCAAGTGGACCTGGGAGTAATGGCTATGAAGAGATACTCTAGGACTGGAGCTTCCTTATAAAATGGTTTAGTGTCATATTCAGAACAATTATTGTAGGAAGGGGTGTGCTTTACTACTCAGTAGAGATGCATTTGCCATATTCTACAGCCCCAGCTGACTGGGCTATCTTCATTTTATCTCAATTTGACAAATGAACACAAGAAGCATTTACTTTATTCACATATACAGTGGGCTATGATAAGTTTTCAGCCATCATTGATTACAACAATTTTGGCTTGTGTAATGATATCTCATTTTTTTCAAACAATACTGTGATAGTATCAAGCTACTCTCATCTACAAATGATAGTTGACTTATATTTTACAATGAAAGTTCATGGAAATAAGGAAATTGAATTTCAACAAAGGCAAATAATAGGATCAGTGTGACAAGTCAAATAGAGAAATTGCAAGGTTTTTCCAGGTTAATCATCAAACGGGTAATGATATCTTCAAGAAATTTAATGAAGAAGGGTATTGTCATGAGAAACAACATTAAGGAAGACTAAGCATCATGTTTGAGTAAATGAAAAGGGCACTGAAGAGAGAAGTCATCAGTGTATCAAAGATGTCCCCAACAGCATATACGGTGAGATAGACTCTGAAAGAGCTAGGCTATCAAAGAAGAGTTGCATGAAAGAAGCCCTTGATCACAGAGGTTAACAGGAAGAGGCGTATGGACTGGGTGAGAGAATTTGTGAGCAAAGATTATGAATTTGGCAGTCTGTAATTTAATCTGATGAAAGTAAATTCTGCCAGTATTTGAATTTGAGACAGGTTTATGTTTGGAGAAATCAGAATGAGATTTGGAAGACTGAATATCTGCAGGCAACTGTGAAACATAGAGAGATTGGAGTAATGGCTAGGCGTGCTGCTTGGTTTGAAGGGAAATCAGAGCTGAATCTTGTTGACAAGTTGTTGAATGGTCCAAAATACTGTCAAATATTAGAAAAAGAACCACTTTTACTATTTGAAACCAATCAGATGGACAAGAATGTCTACCTTTTTCAAGAAGATGGAGCACCATGTCATAAGAGCAAAATAGCAAAAGCCTGCAAAGAATTACAAGGAATCAAATCACTGCTATGGGTTGCCCAAAGTCCTGACATGAATCCAATAGAGCACATTTGGGAGCACCTTGACTGAAAACTTCAAGAGGGTGCAACCAAAATCATGTCAGTGGAAACACTTCAAGAAACATTGCTAAAGAAGGGACAAAATACGGATCAGATAACTGTTAATAACTTGATTAAATCCATGAAAAATCAAATAAAAGCATTAAAACTAGCAAATGGGGGATCTATTCCATACTAGTTCCAAATATTGTTTATCTATGTTGAGTTGTTTATCTATGTTGAATTAAACTTTGAAATTGGATGTAGTTTATTTCTTCTGGCTAAAAACTTTTCACGGGCCACTATATATATATATATATATATAAAGGGGGAGAGAGAGAGAGAGAGAGAAAAAGAAAAATGAAGAACAATTTAATGTCACTTAATATTATTTCTTCCTAGTCCTGATGATGTTTCATTAGAACTGAAATGTTATAACGTTGATTTCGACATGGAATCTGAGCCACTAATTTTTCTTTATTTAACCTATGAGAAACAGTTTTTGTAGAGACTGGCTTTCCTGTTTGGTCAAAAAAATACACAAAAAATAGATGTTGCTGTATTGAAACGATCTTTTAAAGACATTTTAACAATCATCTGATCTTCCCATTTGGTAGTCATAGGAGCCTGCCAGTTCTCGGTTTTGGTTCAAGTGTCTTGTCAGCCTTAAATCGTCTGATTATACGATAATACTTTTTGACCTTTGTACGATGTCGTCAATTTCAGAATATGATTTGCTAAAATGAGCTTTTTTTCTTCTCGAGTTCAACAATTATGTGCTTTAACCTCCATCTTGCTTAAAAATAGTTCCAATGATGTATGATAGTTGACTATAAATCAAAATTAGCAATCAAGTTGTTTCAAAAATTACCTAAATGACTATAATTCAATAGTGTTCCTTAACTTTTGACCATAGCAAAATGTAAATTTTTGTTTTTTAGTTCACAATTAATTTACTGTAAAAAAGATTTAGAAAACATTGTATGCAATAAATACATATATGTTCTAAGTATATTTGGGGAAAATTTCATAAATGTACATACAAATTTTTTCAAGTAAAAGTCATTTAAATATTTGTTGTTGTTCCGTTCCTTAACTTCTGGCCACTACTGTATATATAAGTATACATCATAATTACATATCAGTATAGGTTTCCTCTTTTAAGAAAGAAATCAAGCATACATATACTTTTATTTCTTCAATTTAACATAGGAAATTTTCATAATAGATTAATTTTTTTATTAAATTAAATTATACCTGATGGATTTCTATACCATCTTATTTACTTTGCTTTAAGTAATTCTTAAATGTCAGAAAATAATCTACTGAAAAGGCTGTAATGATTACCCACCTCATTTAAAACAATAAAACAGTAAGTGCTTTCCCCTTTCACAGAATGAGGATGAGAAACAACTGCAGCTTCAGCAACAGATGGGTGCTCAACCAGAGCAGATTCAATCTCAGCTGTACTTATCAGATGACCTGATACATTGACCATATCATCAATTCGACCAGTAATCCAAATGTAACCATCTTCGTCACGGCGAGCCCCTTAAAACAAAAAATATTTTCATTGTAATAATCTTTGAACTTTTAAGATAAATTACAGTCAATCAACTTTTAACTTGTTCCTTTCATCTCATAACTAATTGTAATATTTTGATTTCTTTCAGCTTATATGTAATAGTAATATTTTTTAAACATTAATAAATATTAATTCTTGATTAGAGTTTCTTTCTTTCAACTTCTATTGTTGTTAATCATAATTTTTAGGTTGTTCATTATTCTACATTAAAGAACAGAAACAAAGAATAAGTTGTCTTGACTGATTAGGAGGGTTGGCTGAAAAGTTCACAGGCTGACCACAATACTCTCATGGAACGGGACCAAACAAGGTTTATTTTTCAACATAGTCTCCCTTCCAATTTACTTACTTCTTTCATTGGTGTTGAAGTGCTTGGATACCATTGGTCAAAAAGCCATCAACAGCAGATGTGGTGTCAGTCTATGAACTTTTCAGCCAACCCTAGTACATCTCAAAAGCTTTTTCAAGTAGACCTCTCTCAAATAAACCATATAAGAGGCTTAGGTGAGGGATGCAAGTTCAATTTGTACTTGAGGATTTATTTTGAATTTAAGCTTCTTATTTAATAGTCATAGAATAAAAAACAACAAAAATGAAATAAAAGAAATATTAGCCAAAAATAATATTTTCATTGGTTTGTTCTTTTTGATAGGACAGGATTTTGAGTTAGAAAGAAGGGAAAAAATATTCTGAAATTCAGAATTCCTTTTACTCAGAAAAATCCAAAGTATTTAGATTAATATCCATTCATATCATAATCCAAAAATTATGCCTATTTTTATATATGTATATTCATATACCACTTTTATCTGATAGTTAAGTTTGCATATAAATTTTATACATTATATGGAACAACTGTTAAGGAACAAATGGTCATTGGCCTAGAGGTTAGAGTGTTTGCCAATGGCCCGGGAGACCGGGTTTAATCCCAGGTCGAGTCATACCAAAGACTCAAAAAATGGTACTTGATGCCTCCTTGCTTAACACTCATCATTATAAGGTACGGATCAAGAGTAAAGTGGAGCAATCCAGGGAAAGGAGTAGTACCCTCCCCTACACCTTGGTGTAGTAGCTATCGAAAAGGGAGCCTTCGGGTCACCCTCAACTATGGTCACCAACTTACTTATAAAGGAACAGAAATATCATACATTGATTAGTACAACTAACTGTTCAGATCAAATTCTATCTCCCCACATAAAATATGAACTCTTTATTCTATACTAATTATCCTACATTAGAAAAAGAAACCAGATGATCAGATTTAGTATAAAATTACACATAAATTTTGAGGCATACTTAGCACAATAGTTATCACCATAGAAAATGAAATCAGTGACCTGAGTTCAAATCCTGAACAAGGCTGTTAGCATTTCACATAATGCTAATACCTTTGGGAACGGCATGAATCCATCACTTCTCCCCAAACTATGTGTAATTAGTAGGACAGATTGGGTTCTTTAGCCTTGGTTAGGCAACTGGTCCAAAAGAGGGAAAACTGAATTCAAACCAACTTTACTCCATTCTAAAATTGACTTTGTGTTACATCTTGCCTGAGGCAGAGGGGTTGGGTAAATATATACTTTGAAATTTTAAATATCTCTGTTAAAATCATATCAAAAAATAAAACAAGTAGTTTTAATATATGAACATTTTAAATAATTACCAAATAACCGTTTCATCATGGAAATAGGTGACTAAATGATTCTTACAATTTAAGAAAGTATGACAATTCTATTTCAAGGTAAACTGTTTGGTTACAATCGTTTCTATTTTCTTTCAGCCATTATTATAATGATATTTTATATATATTCATTTATATAATGATATTTCAGCCATTATTATAATGATATCTTATACATATTCATTTATAAAAGGATATTTCAGCCATTATTATAATGATATTTTATATATGTTCATTTATATAATGATATTTCAGCCATTATTATAATGACAGAAATCATTTTTAAATGTTATGAGTAAACAAATATAATCAAAAGCAAAATAAAAGAAAAAAAAACCCCAAAGATGAAGGAATATTAAGACATACCATCTCCAGTGCAATAATAGCCTGGAAATTTCTTAAAATATGTTGTTTCAAATCTCTCATGGTTTTGATAGACAGTTCTCATTATGCCTGGCCACGGTTGTTTGAAGACCTGGTAGTAAAAGGAAAACAAAACATTAGCAATTTTGGGGGCTGTTGATTGGCTGGTTGATTAGTTTGAAAGAAATTCTATTCTTAATTTAAAAAAAGTTTTTCCATTATTAGTAGGAACATTACTTAAGGCATATCTTCCTTCCAAGTTATCATTAATATCTTATTTAAAAGTGAAAGAAGTTTATATATTATATATATATATAATTCCTTCGTTCATACTGTGAGGATAACAGTTTTAGCTTAAGATATCCAACTGACATAAAGTCAGCCAGGTTTCCATCTGGATAGACTATTTCTTGTGACCTTTTTTTTCTGGCATCTTAAAACAGATTTGATGATTTTTTTTGACAGCTGACGAACAGAGTGCGTACAACATTTTGCTTTTTGAGAAAATTACAACTGAAACTGCTGTAATGCTTTAAGGAATTAAAGGAGAAGATTTTTGAAAAATACTTGAATATGAATCACATTTTGACAAGAAAATATGAAGTAATGTCTCTTGGAAACCAACTATGACTTTCAAACGAGTCGAAATGACAAAAATCAAGAAGGAAAATTGTCACAAGATCATTGACAAAATATCACAAATTGATTTGTTTTGGTTTGTTTGATGGCATATCAACCTTTATGGGTTATTTAATGCCGAAGTCATCCTTATAGAAGAACAGCAATAATATTATATAACCTGTAACTGGAGGGATAAGGGGGTTCATGCCTTTCCTAAGATTATTAGACTGAAAATGAATGTAATAATGCGACTGGAGTTTGAACTTCCTTATATTGAAGGTCAGTTCAGAAGTTAAGTCATTACATCACAAGGACTCCCTGGTTTGTCAAGGATTTAACACTAATTGACAGTGAATATTTTATAAGTAAATAATAAATGACAATATTATATAAGTAAATACTAATTAACAATGAATATAATGGCCTAGAAGTCTGGGGTTCAATCCCAGGTCGAGTTACACCAAAGATTCAAAAAATGGTACTTGATGCCGCCTTGCTTAAGACTCAGCATTATAAGGTACAGATCAAGGGTAAAGTGGAACAATCTTGGGAAAGGAGTAGCACCTTCCTGTACACTTCAGTATGGTAGCTATTGAAAAGGAAGCCTTAGGGTTGCACTTGACAACGGTTGCCAACTTTGTTTATTATATAAGTATATAAGTAAATATTAACAGAAGATTTGAAAATGAAATCTGGTAGCATCAATTCAACTCCTGTCTAATCTAGTCGGCTTACTGATCATATTCAATTTTTTAAAAAATGTTTGCCACTGGTTTTGGTCAAAATCATAGAAGTTACAGATCAAGTCCATAAAAAAAAATGAAGCAGAGTATAAACTCATATGGCTTTCTTTACTGATGACAATTTTTGTTGAATCAATCTTGGAGTGGGTGTGTAACAATTAGCACTTCAGCCTAAATAGCAAAGAACCTAACTATAGTGATATAGATGGTGGATGAAACTTGGGTGTTGGTCAGCTCTTTATCTCAATCTGTGTCTAGTTGTGACTTGTTCTTAACACTGCTGGCCACTTGCATCAAAAGGTTCTTAACTTGAACTGCCGAACCAAACTATAGCAGATTGTGGGTGAAGGAAGGATCCCAGTATGGCCTGGTGTCTTTTTTTTCTCTAGGTTCAGTTAACTGCTGGATTTTCTAAAAGTGACTTTTCTGCTCCCTGGTTTGACTTTTGGTCAAAACTCTACAATTCTTCCATTTTGACCATCAAGACATTAAAAACTAAGATTCTTGTCTACTGATCTCTGACAGGATGAGAGTTGAAAACTTCTTTTTTATAGTTTTCATTTTAGAAACCCTTTTCTATTTATTTCTACCAATCTCTTACATTTAACTGACCTCTCAACACATCTAGCAATAACACTATCATACACATACGCACACACAATCATCATGTCGTGCCATCAGCACGGATATACCTGACCCTCTCTAATACAAATATGCTTACAATTGCATGCACATGGGGCTGTAATATATACTGACAGCTTCTCTGCAGAGAGGTAAAACTCCCCCAATGAGTGTCCTGATATGACACTAAATAATCTGATGGTGAGGTTCTGGGAATGCGGAGTATCCCTTTATAGCCATCGCTCTCAGGCCCACTCTGGCCCAGAGTCACAGCACCTGATAGGGTACTATCTATGGGTCAAATAGAACTAAACTGTACTTATGCTAAACTGAATTGCTTGAAATAAAACTATTTTGACATTTAAACTGCGTACTAATACTAAACTGAATCATTTGAAATAGGACTGTTTTGATGTGTGAACAAAAATCTCTACATAAACTGAATCGTTTGAACTTTTATCAAAATGACTTAATTTGGCATTAAATGAACCAAAAAGGGTTGATATACTGTCAAACAAAACCAACCAACCACAAATATGCATTATTGCACTTAAATATGTGCATCTTTGAACAGAAGAGCTTATAGCATCACAGAAACTCATTTTGCATAAAATTTTGTCTTGTGTTTGAATGTATACTAAAACTTGAAGAAACAAGTTTGAAATAAGCAACAATTTCTTCCCAAAGTTTCAATTGGGAATGAGAAAGTAAGTTTACTTATTCTTTGATCTCTCCTCATACATATAAAGGATAACAATAATGCGACATGAAAAATTGTTTTGTAAAATAAAAATCTAAATAAAAAGGTTCATAAAAATATATTTATGCATCCTCACAAGATAGCCTTCTTCAATGGGACCAGTAACTTCTTTTCCATCAGCAGTCAAAACAGCAGGAACAACTCCAAAAAATGGAAAGGTCTGAAAACAAAATAAGTGCACTTCAAATGAAAATAATGACAGAAGTAATTTTACATAGAATAACTATCATTAATTTATATTATGCTTAACAACATTTAAATAAACTGTTGAAGACTAATAACTTAATTATTAAAAAAATAAGTAGCCTCATGTTAAAAGGGGGAATCCCCATAGCGTAGTGGTTAATATGCTGGACTGCAACTTCTTAATAAAAGAGTTTGAATTCCAGTTGCACTATTATGTTCACTTTTGGACTAATATTCTAGGGAAGCTATGGGTTAATATCCTCCTACAAGGATGGCTTTGGCATTAAATAACTCATGAAGATTGATATGCCATTAAACAAAGAAACCTTAAATAGTACCACTAATATCCTTCCACAAGGATGGCTTTGGCATTAAATAACTCACAAAGATTGATATGCCATCAAAAACAAAGAAACCAAACTAAATCTATATTAAAAGCACAGAAAGGCTAATGTAAAGATAAACTTTTATAGACCTTATTTTTCCAATGCAAGTATTCATTGGAGAACAAGAAAACTTTTCATGTTTACCAATGATACTTTTCTCATTCTTCAATGAATACCTGCATTGGAAAAATAAGGTCTACAAAAGTTTGGCTTTGGGTTACCCCTATTGCACTTTCAACCTGGACTACATGCATAAAACTTTGTAAGAAACAAAACTCTGAATAGCTAGTTACATAATTATTTTTTTCCTAAAAATGAATTCTCTCTAAAATTACTTGAAATTACAACATTAACTAAAACAATTTAAAATCAGTATTTACTTTACTGTTATTTCTTTAACTGACTAAAAGAATTTTAAATAGTTAAATTCTTATAATAATTTCATATTAAATATTAATTGAAATACACACATGGGCTTCTTTTGTAAAATGTTTTTTTCATCAAGCCCATGAATTATTATAATGTTCATGGTTTTAGAAGTCTAGTCAAAGTGGAATCAACCTATACGGGTTGTCAAATTATTTAACACGCAAAATAAACTGATGGATGTTCACCAATCAGACATAAGCAAAATACTGCTCTCTCTTTTTTCCACCTCAAACTTAGTTTCTTATATGCTCATTAAATCTCGCCACTTCACGTGGGCTTATCAAATTCTCCTCCATAAAATAAGTCACACCTCTTGCGTCCTTTTCTTCTTCTGGTTTCCGTGTGCCGGTAGCAGAGAGATCACACCTTCTGTTTCTTTGAGGTAAGATTGTTTGTGGCATTACTACTACATATAATAAAAGTTATAGTGTATGGATGGCTCATTTGAAGAGGCTACAAATGTGTTATCCAGTGGGTTAGCAATGTCCATTCTATTCTTCTTTTTGGCAACAGCGAAATTGTGAATATTTTATTTTATTCTATAACAATATTTAATTATTCAATTGACATACAATAATGTGCTTAAAAAAGGACCTAATCAAAATAAGGTCATTTTACAGTTCAGAATACTAACATTTTGCATTTTATGAGAGACTGATGTAATCAATTCAATTCTTAAACTAAGAAAATTTTGAAAGTTAAACAGTAAATGTTGCAATTATTAAACAGCTTAAAAATAACAGAAAAATAAATTGAATGAAATATCTCTTTTAGAAGTCATATCAATAATTAAAATGGGATAAAGATCTTAAGCTCTTTAATTGTTAATTTTTTTTTTTTTTTCCTACTATGTTTAACTCTTTCCAGGCAGAATTTACATTTAAATCTTACCAGTTTTAATGTTAACTTAAATTTAAATTCAATTTGTTAGCTATAGTCACAACATTCATATAACATATTCTAGTAAGATTTTGTTTCAGCTATATGGTAAAGGTATTTTTATTCATGAATATCTGATTTTGGTCATTTCTATAGAAAACTGAAAGTTATATACAAAATATATTGTTAAGATCACTGTATCAAGGATGAATTTATAATAAATTATAACAAGTCCAAGTCATCATTAAAACTTTGTTTAACCCCCACACCTCAAAGTAAAGAGTGGCTTTCAAGACCTCCAGGGAATTCATAACTCTATGCCTAATTGTCATAGTATTGAAATTTGATAATTCATCAATGGAAAATCATAAATTATATTGCAAACTTTGAAGTGTACCGCCATATTGCTTGAACTGATTCAAGAGTAGATAACTCTCTATGGCTAATTGATATTTTTTAATTTGGGTATAAAGTCATGTATTTAATTGGTCAGATTTGTTTTATTTTGTTTAGTTTTTTTTAATCTTATTTGTTTATCTATGTCATACAACTAAGTTTTTAATTCAATTTTAATAGATTCTCTTATCATTAATTTGTTGAATTAATTCTTAACTTAATTCTTGAGTTACTTATGTGATAAACTCATTAATTTTAAGAAAAACAAAACAGTTCATACATTTATAAATGGTTACCTCTTAAAGTTCTGATCTACATAAAACATTCCAAATTATTATTATTTTTATTATTATCATTTTTTAGTATGAGAAATAAATCTGAAAAATGGAATTTCAAAATTTTCCCTAATCTTTTTAGCTTAAAAAGATATATAAACAGTTTCAAAGAAAATAATTTTTTTCTTTTTTTAAAACTATTTTAAATATTCTAAGTTAACAAAATTTTGCACTTTAGTGTATGTCAATTATTTTGAGTAATTCTTGGTGATATGGAGTGTAGTATTAAAATCAAATCATACTGAATAATCAAAAAAGCCAAGCAGCCAAA
>OY757907.1:127300571-127523071 GCA_963585895.1 Sepioteuthis lessoniana
ATGCTTCTGTGTTGTTATTTTATTTCAAAATATTCCACGATATACGCGTTTCAAAAAGTTGTCAATATTTCTATGGGAGTTCCTTTAAGATATTATGATTTTAAAGTCTCCATCTGTTCATCATCCCTGTCAACACATCATCGGAATCTTCCCCAGGTGGTTTTTGTAAAATCAGTTCTGCTTTTCTAATAAAGATACTACCATTCTGGGCCAGAGTAGACCTGTGAACAATGGCAATGAAGGGGTGCTATGCATTCCCCAAAGCCCCAGCATCACTGGAACCTCACCATCAGATTATTTATTGTCATATCCAGGACACTCGTTGGGGCGGGGGGTCATATCTCTCTGCAG
Organism: Sepioteuthis lessoniana; assembly: GCA_963585895.1. Taxonomy (NCBI): domain Eukaryota; kingdom Metazoa; phylum Mollusca; class Cephalopoda; order Myopsida; family Loliginidae; genus Sepioteuthis; species Sepioteuthis lessoniana. Next base: position 127,300,923 of record OY757907.1, read on the forward strand.
AGGTGCAGTCAGTGTATTCTACAGCCCCATCCAAATGGACAAGTGTGAACATAGGGAGCATATATGTTTCTATATACATGAACGTGTTGTATAGCAGTATTAAAGGATAGATAAACAAGTTAAGGAGGACAGCAGATTTTAATAGATGATAAAATAGAAAGAGAAGGATTTCTTGAGGGAGATAAAAGAGTTAGTTTTTTAATGTCTGTCATAAACAAAGGTTTTTGGCACCAATATAGTCAGGTCAGTAGACAAAGCTATCATTTTTTCAAAAGTACTTTAGTTTGGTGGTTTACATGGGAAAAAAAATCAACTATTTTTATGATGTACAAAATGTTAACAACCACTTTTGTCATTTTTGTAAATAGACAGAATTCAGCTTAACTTTCAATGAATGAAAAGATCAGCTGTTGATAAAAAATGTTTGGAAAATGAAAATCAACTTACTTGTTAACAAAGTCATCACCATATTTCATTAGGCAACGAATAGCAGTTGGAGCAGTATAGAATTTACTAACTTTAAATTTTTCTACAATTTCCCAGTAACGGCCAGCATCTGGATAGTATGGAATTCCTTCAAACTGTCAAAATAAAAACAAGGCTTACTATTAATACAATCTAAAAAAATGTTCTTTCATTTACAAAAAGAGTTTTCTTTGGCAGAGATCCTTCATCATAATAGTGTTTATCATCACATTTTAATTATTTATCTATTTTATCAATGGGAGCGGATAAACTTTTCAAGATTTGTCTGAACAACTTTTAAAATTAGCTTAAAAATTATGAATGCATTTTCCCTGATAAACAAAGGAATATATATATATATATATATATATATATATATATATATATTTTAATATGAGTAAGTCCACATAGAGATTTGTATTTTTTAGAATTTATCTTTTTATTTTGTTCTTACATACATGTTTCCAGCTTTTTGCTTTCGTCAGGACATATATGGCACAAGGCCTTGTTAATGGGGTACTAAATGTTTGAATGATTTGTAGTTGGTTATGGGTCTATATAGAGGTCATCCTCTTTGTTTCTTGGAGTGGGTTTACCTTAGTCTGTGTTATCTTTCATTGATATTTGATATGTATGTGTGTGTGTCTGCATGTTGGAGTGGTTTTGGATTTCCCTAACAGTTATTTTTCCTCTGTGTGTGTGTGAGTGTGTGTCTCGGAGATTTTTTTGTGCATGTATGTGTGTTAGTGCGGTTTGAAATTTACTGGCAACTATTTTTTTTTTCAGGTTAAATCATTAAAAGCCAGAGACAACCCAAAAATCTTAAAAGAATACTCACCTCTTCTACATTCAGAGAAAACACAACACAAGGAGTTACCAAATGCAATAATAAACAATGCAAAATAAGTGATATAAATATATAAGGAAAATCCTATACCTTTAAAAAACCGGAAACCAAATTCAAAATAAAGAAAGACTTAAGATGCAACTCAAAAAATGTAGTCTACATAATTGAATTTAGCGAATGCAAAGAAATATACATAAGGTCAGCACAGGCTCTTAATACAAGGACATCACTTCACAGGAGTAATATCAAAATAGAAGAAAACAGAAAATTAAATGTATTGAAACACCTATACCAATGTAGTTGTGGTAAATTTAAAATAACGCCAATATATCAAACCAACGACTACACACTACTTCAAATAAAGGAAAAGAACTTTATAGATAAATTTAAACCAAAGTTGCATAAAACATGAATCGTACCCACACACAAATAGAAACAAATATTATATATATATATATATATATATATATATATATATATATATACAAAAAAGTCTCAAGACACATTCATACACACACAGAGAGAAAATAACTAAGTGAAATCCAAAACCACTCCAAGGCACACACACATACAACATATCAAATTATCAAAAGTAAATGAGGGATAAAGTAAGCTAAGAGAAACACACTTTAAGAAAAAAGATGGACCAGCATTCATAAAAAAAAAAACCCAGAAGAGTAAGTAAAAACCATTCAAACTAAAAATACGAGTGAGCTCAAATCTCATTAAATACCCCATTAACTAAGCCTTGTGCCATACATGTTCTGACAAAAGCATCAAGATGAAACATATATATATATATATATATATATATATATATATATATACACACACACACAGACAAAAATTATTAGTAAGAAAAAAAAAAAGTACCAGTAAATTTCAAACCACTCTACCACACAAAAAAAAGACGCACACACACAGATGAAAAATAACTGCCACGGAAATCCAAAACCATTCCAACACACACACACACACATACACACACACACAATGACAAAAACATATCAAATATCAATGAGGAGTAAAGCAAAGGTAAACACACTCTAAAAAAAAGAGAGGATGACCTCTATATAAACCCATAACTGCAAATCATTCAAACTGCAAATACTAGTGAGTTCAAGTCTCATTAACAAGGCCTTGTGCCATATATGTCCTCTGATGAAAGCAAAAAGTTGGAAACATACATGTATGTAAGAACAAAATAAATAAATAAATTCTAAAAAATACAAGTCTCTTCATGGACCTACTCATTTTAGAATATTTTTATTCTCTCTTTGGACCTACAACAAAATTTTATGTATATACAAATAAATAATGGAAAATAATCTGATAATGAGGAGAAAATATTGAAAAACAAAGTAATCCAAAGTGAAGAATTTAAAATGAAAGAAAGTCAATGTTATAACATTCCAGTCTCAATAAACCATCGTCAGGACTTAGAGAAGATGTTATGGAGAGTCGTTAGATCACCAATGGATGCTTAATGAAATACAAAGCATAAAAAAAAAGGAGATTCATATGATATTTTTGAATATGAACGCTGAATTATTGATCAGACGTTTAACACCCCCTTTCTCTGTATATATAATCTCCCCCTTTGTCTAAATATTGATTGGTTTGGTTTTACAGCATATCAACCATTGTAGGTTATTTAATGCCAAATCCTTGTTATACATATATATATTAAACATATAATTTGTAAACACACTTGATAATGTTTTTAAATGAGCCTAAACTCATTCTTTTGCACATAGCTAAATGGTTTCAAGTATTGCAATGTATCAATAACAATTCAGTTAAACATCAGTCATTTGTTTACACACAGTTTAATGTAAAAAAAAAGTTCTATTTCTAACAATTTAGTTTAGCATAAGTTATTCGTTTTGATAGAGTTTAAATGTCAAACAGTTCTATTTGACCAATACATAAGACCCTATGAGATGCTACCAATCTAGGCTAGAGTGAACCTGAGAGCTAGGGCAAAGCTCCAGCATTACTGGAGCCTCACCATCAGATTGTTTAGAATCATATAACAGGACACTCATTGGGGGAAGGTCTTATTCCTCTGCAGAGATGCAGTGGGTATATTTTACAGCCCCAGCCAAAATATTGAAATTATAAATTTCAATATATGGATCCACTGACATTTTTGTTGATATTTATTTATAAAATATCAACAAAAATGTAAGTAGATCAATTAACAAGGATTTTAAGAGATATAGATAAGAGAAATAGCTTATAAGACATAATTGATTAAAAAAAGATATTCTTACAAGTACTCCAGTGGCTCCATTGGCTAGAGGCCCATAACATACATAAGTATGGCCAGTGATCCATCCTACATCAGCAGTACACCAAAAAATATCATCAGGTTGATAATCAAATACATATTTGAAAGTTGTGGCTGCATACATCATATAACCACCAACTGTGTGCAAGACTCCCTTTGGTTTCCCTGTGGAGCCACTAAAACAAAAAGAAAAAATATTCTAAATACATATTAAAACATTCACATACAAAAGAGTAATTATTTGATAATACAAAGTTTAAAAAAATTTAAGTTAACATTGCTATGGGAGTTCCTACATGATATAATTTTAAAGTTTCCACCAGTTCACCATCCCTGTCAACACATTATTGGAATCTTCCTCTGGTGGTTTTGTAGAATATGTTCTGCTTTTTTAATAGATACTGCCATAGAAATATTAACATTTTTTAATCAATAGTGGTAGATTTCACAGGGATGGTGTACATATAGAGATTGTTTGAAATTACATCATAAAGGTACTCCAATAAGAGTGATCATATTTTTTACACTATCACCCTGTATATTTGCATTTGTTGGAAATATGAAGAGAAAGAAAGATATGAGAATAAGATTTCTATCAACATGAAGAATTTCTTTTAATTTGATGCATATACTGTCTAATATCATTTTGCTTATTTTTTCAATATCTCTTTTGGTCGGTTTAATAAATGACATTCAGGACTATTTGGAAAGTTTTTTTTGGGGTCATTGAAGACAACAAGAGGAGAATAAATAAATCACTAATGATTGTAATGGCTGACAAATTGAGGAAGTAGAATCCAATGATTACAAAAGAATGCTATGAAATGACGTGACAAAATTTTACAAAAAAGCTAAAAAAAAAAAAAATGTATATATATATATATATATATATATATATATATATATATATAAAACTAAGGTAGGTGGGTTGTCTTTCTTGGTCAACCCCACTCTCTCAATGACATTTATGACACATAATAGGTCGGTACATCTTTCAAACAAACTAATCACTGGCTTCCATATGTTCATGCCAGATTACAAAGATAAATCTAAGCCCTCTTTTTTCCAACCAAGCTCAGTAATGAGCAGATGTTAAAATTGTCTCTGTAACAATTCCAGCAATGAAACAGAGCCATGTGAAGTACATTAAACTTTGGTATGTATGACACAATGACTCCAGTTAAGTGGACAATAATATGTTTATTCTTGTATTATATTATATAACCGCAAACAGAACAATTTGTTTGCAACAGCAATGCTATAAAATTCCAATGTGTTCATGTTTTTTTCCTGATATTAACTTTCCTCTGTTTTCAACTTAACCAACATATTTTGCAACCCAAATTCCCATATTTTGCCAACAAATTTGCAATAAGGCATAACTAATAATCAGCATAACTAGAAAAAGTAATTTATGTTGAAGCTAAATGGATAGCATCCTCATTAAGGTGTTGACAACATGGATTCCTTAATTTCTCTCTTGCTATCTGTTCCTTTCAGTTATCACAATAGGCAGAATCTCTAGACAGACATCTGATGTACAGAACTGATGAATGTAAGTCATTGCTAGTCAACCAACACTGGTATACCCATGCATAGGAGTCCTTAAGAGAAAGTCACTAATGAGTTTGTCCTTACTTCTCCAGCAGTGCTCAGCATATCTTGTTCATTTTACTTGGATGGTTTGTGAGATGGGAGGCAAGTGGCTATACAACAGCTGTTTTGTAGGATGCTGCTTTCAGGATGTATTCAAAACAGTAAATAGCAAGTTTGTGTAGTTCCCATCAAACTTTTTCTCAAAGTGTTACATTAGAGTCCAAGTGTACCAATTGGAAAAATTTCCAATTTATTTTATAAGATATATCAGATTTCCATATTTTCATTAACCTATCAATCCAAGTCCCTGCTTTACCTATGTGTATGTTGAGATCACTTTCAGTAGATGAGATATTACTACCAAAGTATGTGAAAGGGTCAATTAATTTCAGAGGTTTTTCATTTAATGAGGAGATAGTGCCATCTTGATTAAAACACATGAACTCTGTTTTATCTGAATTTGCATAGAGACCAATGCCTCTCACTGTTTGCTCCAGGTTATAAAGCAGAGATTTAGCTTAAGCAGGTGTATTTACAAGAAGGGCTAGATCATCAACATAGTCTGCCCCAGTAGGTTTTCACAGGATATCTGCTTACCTTTTTAGTGTTAAGTCATTTTCTTTCATTACATCAATAGTTTGGTTTGGTTTGATGGCATATTAACCATTATTGGTTATTTAATGCTAAATCCTTTCTTCCATATTTATCAAATATATGATTGGTAAACACATTTTGTAGATACAGAATTAAATGATCAAACAGTTCTATTTCTAACAATTCAATTTAACATAAATCAAGTAAGTTAAATGGTTCCAAGTATTGCTATCTATCACTAACAATTCTTGTAAACATCAGTCATTTGTTTATGCACAGTTAAATGATCAAACAGTTCTATTTCTAACAATTCAATTTAGCATAAGTCATTTGTCTGCACTCAGCTTAAACGTCAAACAGTTCTATTTGACCCATAGATAGGACCCTATCAGATGCTATGACTCCAGGCCAGAGTGAACCTGGGAGCAATGAAGGGGCACTCCACATTCCCTAAAGTCCAGCATTACTAGAACCTCACCATCAGATTGCTTAGTATCATATCCAGGAAACTTGTTGCAGGAATCTTACCCCTCTACAGAGATGCTATCAGTGTATTCTACGGTTCCAACCAACTGGGCCAACATCTACAGTATGTAATATATCTCTTAGTAAGACATCAGTAACACCATCAAAAAAATCAGTGTCACCATAAAATGAATAGACTATGGACAGCATCAAAATTCAAGTTGAACAATAAAATTGATAAATTAAGGAAAAAAGAAATCCATTTATAATCCTCAAAAGACTATAAAGAAAAATTTCAAGTTATTAGTAGACATTTGAAAAATTAAATTATATACTAAGAGTGTTATAATTCAGTAATAATCCATAATCCGTGGTGTAATGGTTATCATCGTAGGAAATGGACACGGCAGCACAAGTTCAAATCTTGGACGAGACTGATTGCATTTCACATAGCACTAATACCCTAGGGAAAGGTATGAATCCAATTATTCTCCCTCCAGCTATGGATAAATAGTAGGGCAGACTGGGTTCTTCAGCCTTAGTGAGGCAACTAGTCTAGGAGAAGGAAAACTCTGAATTCAAACCTGTTAAACTCTGCTTAAAAATTGACCTTGTGTCATATCCTGCCCGAGCGGAGGGGTTGGGTAAATATAATAATCCATAAAAAAGATAGCTGCTTTTTATAGATGTTCTTGTCATAAACTTTAACTAACCTTGTGTAAAGCATAAAGAGAGGATCTTCAGCATCACACCATATAGGGTCACAGGTTTTGCCTTCTTCAGTGTTCATTTCGGCCATCAATTCATGCCACCATTTATCACGGCCATTTGCCCAGCTGATCTATATAAATATATAAAACCATTTTATCAAAACCATAAAACAGATTGGTGGTTAAACAACAAATAAAGAATGTTTTATTTTAAAATCAGAAATTATTTCGTACCATTCTAAAACAATTACTTAAAAAAATATTCTTCCCCAACAATTCAAGTACAAAGATCAACAAGAAATCTTTGGCCTTCATTTGTAATATTAATTGATTCATTTTAATGGTGTGTCAACTCATTCAGGATTATTTTATGACAAGAGGTTAGGGAATTGCATTCACTGTATGTCTATATCTATATTTTTTGTGCAGTTGTTTCTTAACAGTTTTTTTTTTTGCATACAGTTAAATGGTTTCAAGTAATCATTTGTTTGCACACAATTATATGGTCTCAAAATGATCATTTTTTGCACACAGTTATATGATAACAAGTCTCCCTATCAAATATAGATAATTTTCAAACAGATCTATTTGACCCATACATGGGACCCAAACAAGTACTACCACACTGGGTCTGAGCAGATCAAGGAGTGATGGCAATGAAAGTGTATTCCACACTCCCCAGATCTCCAGAACTAGAGGCTCACTCACAAATGTAATTTATTGCCATACCCAAGACATTTTTTTGAGGGGAGGGGGTCTTACTATCTGCAGGGGATACAGTCAGTATATTCTAAGCTCTGCCAACAGGGCAGTATGCTATGTAAAGGTTGTGTACAACAGAATAGCGAGTTGGAGGGGTGCTTAAATGTTCTTAGAATGACCACAAGTCATGAAACGTGCTATTCTGTCAATTAATCTCACAGGTCAATATGCTTGGCATATCATTTTTCAAACCCTTTCCTAAAAATATTCAATAAAAAGTGATTTCTTTCTTACTTGATCCAAGAACTTTTCAGCAACTCATCATAATTGTTAAAACAAGGTAGACATTTCTAATTAGAGTTTGTCTGCAATATAATTGTGACTACTTTTTTTGTCTATGAGACATTGTCAATGGCCAATTGTAATGGGATATATCAGGGGACCACATGCAATCTTTGAGGCTCATCAATGTAGCTCTTCACCCATTTTCTCCCTATGATAATGCAGTCTGGCCTACCAGATCTTCTTGTGTCTTGAGTTTGTCCTGATTCGCCAATGGTCCGGGAGACCTGGGTTCAATCTCAGGTCGCGTCATACCAAAGAGTTTAAAAATGGTACTTGATACTTCCTTGCTTAACACTCAGCAATATAAGGGATGTATCAAGGGTAAAGTGGAGCAATCCAGGGAAAGGAGTAGCGCCCATCCCTACACCTCAGTGTAGTAGCTATCGAAAAGGGAGCCTTCTGGTTGCCCTCGACTAAGGTCGCCAACTTTACTTTTTACTTATATTGACAATAATTTTTCATTTTCCAGAACTACATCTGAGAATAAGGAAAGGAAAATAGAGATTAAGAATTATATTTTCAATGTCTTGAAACTTTAAGCATCTTAAAAGAATTCAACAAATTTGTTTTGGTAGCAAACATCAGATGTCTTATTAATTATGATTGTTATCTTTTGTTTGTTATACTTTTAAGATCACAGCACCAGACCCTTCCTTAAGCTTTGTGGGTCTCTGGCTAAAAAGTTTAGGGAATCCTGGGATATATCAATGGTTAGTAAGCTTCTTTAGTAAACTATCAGAAGATATAGAGAGTTTGGTTCTAACTTGGTATCCTCTTGTTTTTATCTTGTGTCAGATTAAGATATTTCCATAACTTTGTCTATTTTAAATTGAAATATTCTCAAATGCATTTTTGAAGCTACTGTGTGACTTTAAGCTTTAAGAAATTTACTTTTGGAAACAAAAATCATTATGTTTGTTCTTGATGATTTGGTTGGCTGGTTGTGTTTATGGCATATCAACTTCAGTAGGTTATTTAATGCCAAATCCTGTTTATACATATATACTAAATATGATTTGTAAATGAACAGTTTGTAGGTAATAAATCTTAAATGAGCCAGGGCTCATTTGTTTACACACAGTTAAATGGTTTCAAGGATTGCTATCTAACATGAATAGTTTTATTTGCACATAGTTAAATGGTTTCAAGTACTGCTATCCAACACTAATAATTTTATTTACACACACTCAAATAGTTTCAAGTATTGCTATCTAACACCAATAGTTTTATTTGCACACAGTTAAATGGTTTCAAGTATTACTATTTAATACTAACAGTTCAATTTAACACCAGTCATTTGTTTGCACACAGTTAAATGGTTAAACACTTCTATCTGACCTATAGAGAGGACACTAACAGATACTATCACTCCAGGTCAGAGTGGATTTGGGAGTAATGGCAATGAAGGAGTACTCCAAGACAGGAGCCTCACCATCAGATGATTTAGTGTCATATCCAAGAGACTTGTTGGGTTGGGTTGTGTTGGGGGAGTCTTACACCTTTGCGGAGATGCAGTCAGAATATTCTACAGTTCCAGTTGACTGGGCTGTGGAAGATTTTGATAAAGAACAATGTATTTATAATAGATGAAAGTGAGGGAGAGTGGAATGACCTTTAGTCGTCGCACAGGACGTTTAGCAGGTGTAGGTTGAGTATCCTCTTCTTCAGACACAAACTCTTGTTCATCTGGACTCAAATGACGAACCATTACACAATGGTCAACATGATAGCCACTTGAAACGAAAGTGAAGAAAAAAGAAAAAAAAAGTTAATTATTTCACATAAATTTTGCATTACATAAAATTTCATAGAGCTGTATTTTTCAAATTTTAAAAAACTTTTAAATTCTAAAAAATAATTTTCAATTCTGTTGATGAAAAAAGAAATAATATGAACAAACCTTTTCTCACACAACAGGATGGCACCATCCACAATGGTTTTCAGATTAATTAGTTTGGTCCCTCTCCACATACCATCTGCAATGAAATAGCATTATTTTTAAGAAATGGCATTATCTTTAAGAAATTCCTTCCACTAATATTACGTATGATATAAAAACTCAGCACAAATCCTTAACAGTCAGAAAAAGAGAAGATAATTATTGCAATGCTATTATTCTTAAAAACATAATTGCATCCTGTCAAGGTCGACAATGATATAAACAACAATTTGCTGCTACTGCATAGCCAGGTGAGATAGTTATAGAAGAATTTTTTTTTTTATTTGTTTACTCATTTACTTTTCTCCAACAAATATAGTAGCAAGCCATTGAAAATACAGTAGAACTCAGAGAGATGTGGATTCATGCCTTTCTTTGAAAAGGCATTAATATAGAACGAACATAAACAGCTTACATCAGAATATTTTTCATGATGATAAACATTATAATATCACTAAGTACCAACATAAATATATTTATGGTTTGAAAAATACAAAAAGAAATAGAAAAAGAAAAAAAAAAGGTAATTAAAATGTAAGTAAATTATTTTGAAGTTTTCAATCAATAAAATTTGTATTTTAAAAAAATTAAAAAATTATTGTAAAATTCAACGAAAAAGAAAATTTATATCAAAATAAAAATAGATAAAAAATTTCGATTCACATTTGAAAATGATTTAACATGCAAATTAAATAATGCAAAAAGCAGTTCAAAGTGATAAAAAAAAAAAAAATATAAACACACACACACACACACATAAATATATATATTTAAACAATTCAAAATTAATATTTTTTTTTTTGCAATCATTTGATGGTCAGGTTAAAACCAATTAGGTTGGGGCAGAATTAACTATATTACTAATCTTGTTAGCCAATAAAAAAAAAAAAATTTAAACAAATAAAACAAGTTAAAAAAAAATAAAACCATGCAGATTATGGACGATTAAGAAAACAAGTAAATAAGAGGAAAAATATAAAAATTAACACCATTAAAATAACTCAGAATTCTTTTGAAAATTGAGAGATTAAAAAAGCCAATTATATTGAAGTAAGTCAGCATGAAGACTTCTTTGAGGAGGTTGGTTAGATTTTAACTGAACAGATTGAAATTTTTCATTGAATTATTTCTTTTCAGAGACACTTTGAATTATGTATTTGGCTTGCCTAATCAAAACATCAAAATTCCCAGAACTATAACATGTGAAAAAGGATAGAGCCAAAACAACCAAGATAGATTAGCTTAATATTACCAACATTTTTACTGTTAAAAAAGTGTTTGGAAAACTCTGGTTTAGTTTTATGACCAAAACTTGAAATGTGTTTACAGTATTAACACTAAAACTACAAACAAGAAATAAACAACCTTTTAAAGGCTTTATTCATTTTATTGAATCTCATGTTTAACGACATTAAAAATTGGTACATTACTAGTGATAGCAATAGCAATCAATCATTCTTTTTTTTTCCAACTTGACACATAATACACAGAATAACAACTGACAGAATGAGACATAAAAATAGATTACTCAAGAAAAACAGATGAGAAATTTATTTGTATTGAAGTCAATTGGAATGTCATTAAAATAAGGTCATATTGGATAAACAAATCAAAGAACTGAGGAGTCTTTATAGCTTAATCTCTACAACACTGGATTACATCCCCAAAGTTAGCAAGTTCAAATTCGATTCAACCTATTCACTTTCTAATACCCAAGGGAAAGGCATTAAACTCCCTTATTCCAACAGTGATAGGTTAAATAGTATCACTACTGTTCTTCTACAAGGAAAGGCATGAACCTTCTTATTCCCCCATAAACAACCAACAATGGTTGATATGCTGTTAAAAAAGAAACCAAAACAAATCACAGAATTGTATACTTAACAGTATTAACTATAGAAAATATTAATTTAAATTTAAGGAATATACATATTTACCAACCCCTCTGCTCGGGCAGGATATGACACAAGGTCAATTTTTAAGTGGAGTTTAACAGGTTTGAATTCAGAGTTTTCCTTCTCCTAGACTAGCTGCCTCACCAAGGCTGAAGAACCTAGTCTGCCCTACTATTTACCCATAGCTGGAGGGAGAATAATTGGATTCATACCTTTCCCAAGGGTATTAGTGCTATGTGAAATGCAATCAGTCTTGTCCAGGATTTGAACATGTGTCACTGTGTCCATTTCCTAAGACGATAACCATTACACCACGGGCACCTCCTTTAAGGAATATAGTAAGATATTGTTTTTACTTTTTCAATACAAGATACCAATGGAGTGGTTGCAGTTCTTGTAATATAATTTACAGTGAAAGGTAAGAATATGAAATATTTCATTCATATAAAGATATTAATAGAATTAAGTAAATTAGGCAGATCTCCATAATAGAAATTTGGAGAAAAATACATGACCAAAGGTTTTAAGTGTAGTGCATAGAATATGATAGGGTTTTTATCTCTGGATGTCTTTTACCTATGATGGATTATCTGAGAATCAAAGAAAATTTATGTAAAAATAAGTAGATAAATAAATCAGATACAAAAATATGGATTAAAAAAGATTAATTCTTTCCCAAATATTAAAAAAAAATTAAGACATTTTTTCCTAAAGGATTTAAGAATATTATTACAGAATCTGAATAAAAACAAAGAGTTTGAATTATAACTTCCTTTAATATAAATAATAGTGGCTTAATTGTAAAGACAAAATGAAATGTGAAAAGACAAAATGAGCCAAAAATTTATGAGGTCAATGATATGATGAAAAATTGTGAGTTAAAACAACTGAAAAGAATTTTCACATATCATATATATATATATATATATATATATATATATACACACACACACACCTTTAAGAAAAACAAAAACCGGTCACATTAGGATTATGAATTTATTTTCATCCTGTTATGGGTATTGATATGAATCAATAACACCAAAAATAACAGGACTTCTTCAGATCTAATGGATAAAATAATTACAGTCAGAATAGACACAGGAGGGAAGGGTGGGAGGCTGTAGAGGAGGGGTGAAGAGTTTCCTTCCAATTTACCCACTTCCGGTTTTCCTTTTTATTACAATAAAGTAACTAGACGTATATTCAAAACTCACTTTCTACAATAAATTAAATTCTTTTTTTTTTTAAATTCTAAATACATTTCAACGTAAATCTCCAGATTTAATAATAATCTAGGGAATTACAACATTTCTTATTAACCTTATGTAAAGATTATAGTAAAGTTATCTTAAATTAAATTCAAAATTTAGAATTAAAATTTTAAATTCAAAAATTATATTCGTGCCCATTCATTCAGTTACCTTTCCATTGAAATGTACGTACACATCACATGGTGTCTTCCCATTTTTTTATTTTATTCATTTCACCTCAAATCAATCCTATTTTTTAGGTTAAATATTATCTATGATATTTATAGTTTAAATTTATTCCGATGTCTACATCTAGCTATTAATTCACACCATTGATTTAATAATTTTTCAGGGTCTGGGTATATCATTATCTGTATTTTTTCTTCTAGGCACAGATTACATCTACTATCAAAGTATTTTGGAGCATTTGATTTTTTCAATATGGCCCACTGAATCTGAGGTCAAACCTTTATTTTTTAAACTCCAAAATTGCTTAGATAGGGCAGTTTGGTTTTTCAGATGTTCATGGGAGAAAGAATAAACATGAATTTTATTATCTGAGCTTCCATTTCGTCGAAAAAATCCCTATGTAAGTTTTTCTATTCTTCACATTTTCTTTTAGGTAAATGATTCCTTGGTATACCACATTATCTAAATTACATAATCCATTCATAGCTCAATTCTTTCGAGTTTTACAATTACATTTGTTTTGTTTATTATCATTATTATTTGTTCGGTCATGAAATTCCTTAATTATCTCTTTATTATGATTATTGATTATTTTAAAAATATTTTTTGTGCAGGAGTAACTAATTTTTAACTTTTTTTTATTAAATATTTTATGTAGTATATTATATTGTTTAAAGTGCTTATCGATCAGTTTCAAAAAATATTTACCTACATTTATACTTGCTAGTCTACAAAGGGGGGGGGGTTAAACCATATAATTTTTCTTTTTCTATTTTTTGGACTGTACTTCTTATTTTCTTTATTAATATACAAAATCTTATCATTAGGCATATTTTCTTCTTTGGTAGGTAAACTCTTCCTTAAAACCGCTATTTTTAAAGGTTTCCTTATATATTTTACTACTTTCTTGGAATATTTTCTCGTTAGCGGATAAATTCCTTATTCTCATCACCCCTCTTCTACAGTCTCCCACCCTTTCCTCCTGTGTCTATTCTGACTGCAATTATTTCATCCATTAGATCTGAAGAAGTCCTGTTATTTTTGGTGTTATTGATTCATATCAATACCCATAACAGGATGGAAATAAATTTATAATCCTAATGTGACCGGTTTTTGTTTTTCTTAAAGGCGTTATTGCTCTGTGAGGTCAGTTACATTGAGCCCTTTACCAGGAAAATTTAAATGTTCATAGATGAATGATTTTTTTGTCCTGACGGAATTATTCCCAACTCTGGTTTAACTGGACTGAATAATAAAAATATATATATATATATATATATATATATATATATATATAGCGAGAGAGAGAGATAGATAGAGAGAAATGAAGGCATAAATGAGAAACTGTTGACTGTATCTTCACTATCCTTAGATATACATGCTCTAATAATGATATTGAGCATTCTTTATTTACAAATATAGCAAACTATATTATCAATATACACATACATATAAATGCATATATACATGCATAAAAATTAACTAACATAATTACAACCACTAGAAATTCATAACTTGACTGATGACTGTGCACACCACAAGAAACTTTAAATAACAAACTTCTAGTATTAATAAATATATTTTTTAGGTTTTATACCTGCTCTCCCATAATATAATCAAGAACTTTCTATGGAAAATTTTCTCATTTGGATCTCATATATATATATATATATATATATATATATATATATATATATATATATATATATATACATACCTACAGTGTCAGAAAAAAATCTACCTAGGTTTCACCCAAGGATGATTCTAATATTTATATTTCGCTCCACTTATGATAAAATTTGAATATATTTCAATTTTCCATATAATAAAAGAATAATAATAAAATCTTATATACCATCTGAAGATACAGTCTTGTAAAAAAACTGTTGAAATAAATTTATAATGGAACTCATCTGTTAAGTTTCACTTTAAATTATTATTGAGACATTTATTTTGCACGAGATTTTTTATACATTTATATATTCTTATATATTAATAGCTGTGCACTCTATTTGAATATATTAATACTATGGATTGTTCCTCATAAATCTATTAATAGACTTATTTTATATTATAGCACATATATATATATATATATGTGTGTGCGTGTGTATTATTTGGTCCAGTTAAACCAGAGTTGGGAGTAATTCCTTCAGGACAAGAAAATCATTCAAAAGCTGAAACGGAAGTTTAATAAAACGAGGAGATAACTCTTTCCCCCCCACACACACCGTGTCTATTCTGTTTTATTTTATCCATAAGATCTGAAGAAGTCCTGTTATATTTTTCTTCGTGTTTTTGGTTTACATCAGAAACACAAAACAGGATGGAAATAAATTTATAATCCTAAAATAACCGGTCTTTGGTTTTTTTCTTTAAAGAAAGTATATATATATATATATATATATATATATAAAATTATTATATAATACCTAAAAGAGCCTGAAACTACCTATCTAGGTTTCACCAAACGGATCTTCAGGATAATTCTGGCTTTTTTTTTATGCCTGCAAACATTTAATATTTTAGAAATCTGATTGAGCAAATTACAGGGGTTATTATAAGAAGCTATAGCTAAGTTTTCCTCCATACATTGGAGGTAATATCTAACACCAGCCTTTTATTTTCAGCATTTTTTATATATATGTGTGTGTGTGTTAGTTTTTTTTAATTTAAGGGGTTATTATTGCTCCTCCACCCTCCAAAAATGGTTTCAGTAATATAGTGCAAATAACAATTTACATAAAACAAAAACAAAACAAAACAAAAGTGACTTTATATATAACACTGTTCACACAACTTGATATACAACAGAATAAAGATAATTTCTGTTATGATGGTAATATGGAGTATTATGTCATATATTCTTCTGGTGATAGAGAAATAAAGATTTATATTATGTCAAATGTGATAAATGAAATGCCAGAAATATTCTAATGCAATTTGTCAACTTTTGGAGGTACAACATTTTTCATCTGTAACACGTGTAAAGATAAGTATACTAGAAATATTGTCTTAAATTAACTCTTAAAATTTGATTGATTCTAAAGATGAAAAATGTTTAAATATATGTATAGATTAAAAATTAGTTTCCTTAATTACAACTGTTTTCATTAATAGCAAGAGGATAAATCATAGGATTAATTGTTATTATTGATTTAATCTTTTCTTTAATAGGAATATTACTATTGAAGATAAACAAGACAACACAGTTTTTGAGATTTTATAAGTACAAAGTAATTGAAAAATTACTTAAATATTCCTTTCATTGTTTATGGCAGAGTTAAACTAGTATTTTAATATTCCTAAAGAAATAGTATTCTTTCTTTTTGTAGGTCATTTTATACAGTTTGTGTATAAATGTTAAAGAAAGTAAAAAAAATTAACAAATGTTGAATAAATTAATAAAAAAATGCAAGAACAACATGAAAGCATGTGGATATTCAAAGCAAAAAAACAATCAGGAACACCTGAAGAGAAAATTATAATCATTTGTGTATAACATTCACCCATGTATAATGCCACCTTAACTTGGGACAGTGAAATTTTAGAGAAAAAATTCCAATGTTTAATACACACTGACTTTTTTTTTAAATTTGTGGCAGCTAAATTCAGTGCTTGTCCAACATTTTATTGGTTTGTACTGACTAGAAATAAGAATTTATAGTTTACAATATGTTATGGAAAACAAAATTTACATAATATTTTGGACAAATGCACACGTATATTCACATAAAAATGCAATAGGCTTACAGTGAAGATAAGCGCACATTTGGAGAAAACAAATTATAAACAAACACACATTTCACTGGATATCTCTCTGCAATAAAACACATTGATTTGGACTATAAATATAACTTACTTTTAGTTATCTCAATTCAAATATGGTGAGACATGTAGCTAGAAAAAAGTTAATTATTATATTTCTCATTGATTATAAATATCCCAAACTTTTGGTCAGAAAAATCTGGAAAAATAGAATGTCTTCTACACAAATAATTATAGTACAGAGAATTTGCTTTTCAGGAATCCAAAAATGTAACTAAATTTATTTGTCAGTGCATTGTTAGATTATAAAACATCATTAAAAAAATACAATAACATATATAAAAAATCAAACATTTTCAGATATTAAAAACTATATGCATATATTAGGAGTGAAATAGAAAAAAAATTGAAAGAACAATGAAAATCTATTGAACACACTGTGATTCCTTGCCAATAAGCCAAAAAATAATGTTAATAACACAGGAATGCATAAGCAAAGAGCACAGTGAAATTCACCTGCAGTCAGAATGGCACAGCATTTGGCGTCAAGAACTCTAGTGGCCAGAGCATCCGATGAGTAGCCGCCAAACTAGAAAAAAATAGTAGCAGGTATAAGGACATAGAACGAGCAACGAGCACAAACAATGGACAAGAGGCAAGAAGGAATTCTAGGAATCATAGAGAAGCACTAAAGAAATGAATAGCAAACAAGAAAAACCTGGTAAAATAGTGTACATGCTGCAAAAAGGAAATCATGCAAATTTCCATCCCCACTTCCAAGATACCCCGCCCCATGCATTTTATTTTAATAAAGTAAAATTTGAGACATATCAGAATCCTCTTCCCCACAAAAAAAAAAAAACATTTTGTATTAGAGCAGGGACTTAAGGTAAATATCAGGCATTTAAAAATGATTTTTATTTTGATTTTTGTTTCTTGATAAAGAATAGAACAGGAAATATTTTGTAATATATCCCAAAGGACAGAAAGATTTAAGTTCCTTTATTATACTTGTAACATTATTCATCATCAAGACACAAAAAAACTTGGAAATTTGATTTTAAAAGGTATGTCAACTTGTCTAGGGTTATTTTATGTCTAGGTGTTAGAGACTTGTGTATATCTATATTTTCATTTTTCACATAATTTCTAAATAGTTTTTGGCACATGGTTATATGATATCAAATATTCCTGATTATCAAACAGATCTATTTGGCCCATAGATGGGACCCAAACATATACAACCACACTAAATCAGAGTGGATCTGAGAGTAATGGTAATGAAGAGGTACACCACACTCCCCAGAACCAGAGCCTCACCATCAGATGCAGTTTAGTATCAGTACCAGGATACCCCTTTTTTGAGAGATCTCACCTTTCTGCAGGGAATACAGTCAAGCCTATTCTAATTCCTGTCAACATGACACTTGGAAATTTGAGTAGTGTAGTTAGATCAGGTGAAATCTTTGAAGATTTTATAGTTAAAAAGGTTAAAAATTTTTATTTGAATAAATAATTAGTCATATAACAGACTAATGAATAAGAAAAACTATAAAATTAATTAAATCAAAATAAAATTCCTCCAGTTATTTTAGATTTCTTTTGAATAAACAAACCAATCATTAATAAACTAGTCGTAAGAAATACATCATTTTTAAAAATTCTATTTATTCAAAATTTTTACTCTCTAAAATTTAAATCCTGGCAAGTTAATCTTTTCATATTTTAAGAAAATTATTTGTCTATTATTATCTTGTAGGATTATTGATTACATTAAAATCTATTAAAATTATTTTCACCTTATAAGCATTCTTAAAAACAACCATTAAGGAACATACAACATAAAAAAAAGAAAAATATTTAAAAGTTCAGTTAAAACGAAAAATACTATAAAAAAAATTCAAGCAGTTTAAAAACCATAAATGATGTAAGAAGTTGAAGTTATTCATAAATAAAGCATAAAACAAAACAAAAAATATAAATGACATTTAAATCAGCCATTTTGAGAAATGGAAATTACTTACCTAAGAATTATTATCAAATCAACCAATCAATATGACTAAAAGCCGATGGAAAAGCAGTGCTGAATGACTAGCAGATATAAACACTATACAAAAGTGAGGGTGGATTACATTTGTGCTGGGTGGTATTGAGTGGGGGACAGAAAGGGAGATTGTGATGGGGGCAAGTCTGACCTGCAGTTATGATAATTGAGGCTTGGCATCCAGTTAGACGTTCATAGAGTGCTTTTTCCGAATAACCAGCAAACTGCAAAAAGTGGTAATGAAAATGTGAAGATGGTGCAGAATGAGAAGGAAAGCAGATGAACATCAGTGCCTTGTATTGCTTCAATGAATATATATATATATATATATATATATATATATATATATATATATATATATATATATATATATGCACAGGGGCAGCTTTTTCTCTTTAAACATGTTTGATTGAATAAGACAAATCCTTTGCTTCAGCTTATTTTATTGTTGATCCCTTCTTCAAGTCTTCATACGAATTATTTGACTTCTGGATGGAATCAATTCAAGAAAGAGCCATATTTTTCCCAATTTTTTTTTATATAAATGTATATGACTTGTCACTGTGTTCGTCATTTTACTGTTAGATCCCCTGAAAATGACTCTAGCTGGGGTTAAAAGTACTTTGGGAAAATATGGTTGAATTCATTTCATCCCAAGTCAAATGACTTGTACAAAGACTTGAACAAATCAATGAAAAAATAGGCAGAAACTAAAAGTTTGTTCTATCAAATCAAATATTTAAACACACAAGTATTTGATAAGTTCATCAAAGAGTTAGTTAAAGCTGACATTAGTAAGTGCTACGGCAAATATAAAATTCAGATTCAGTTATAAAAAGGGCAGAATTGGTTGCTTTTATTAACAAAAAAGTTTATAACTGCAAATAATAACATAACATCTTTGAAAGTTTGTTAGTGAAAAAAATTCAGAAAAAATCCCAGACTAATTCAGTTATATATTCAAGAATAACAGGAATTTTTTCTTAAAGTTCAAATGGATTACACAAAGAAATAACTTTTAATTGCTAACTCAATCAGTTAATTTTATAGGAAAAGATGTGTTTTACAAAATGGTTATTGTCATAGGAAATGGAATCAGCAACTAGAGTTCAATTCTAGATAGAATCTATTTGTGTTAAAATTTACTTGAATGCTCTTGGGAATGGCATGTATCCACCTGTTCTTCCCTGCCTCAGTAATGGGAAAATAGTAGGGCAGACTGAGTTCTTTCAGACATACTTCTAAATTCTACAACAAAATGTATTATTGAGCAGATGGAGATGCAAAACAATATTTGATTTCTTCCAAACAGAATGCCTGTATGTTTTTGTATACAAGATGTGCTTAGAGTAATTAAAACAGAAGAGATGAACAAAATTCAAATCCTGGATGAGACTAATTGCATTTCACTTTGCACTTGAAAAAGATATGAATCCATCTGTTTTAACCCCAGTTAAAGTTCAGACAGGGTTCTTTAAATTTGGTTAGGCAACCAGTCTGTAAGAATGAAAACTCAATTCAAATCAGCTTTACTCTACCTTAATACTGACCTTGTGTCACATCCAGTTCATGGCAAAGGAGTTGGATAAATACATATATTACTATAGAATAGTGTAAAATAATTAGGGACACCTGGGTTAAAAATAGAAATGTGTCAACAGCGAATTGACAACAAGTTCTGATTAGCTAAAAAGAAATCAAATAAAAACGCCAAAAGACAGTGCATGCGGGCCGAGTTTGTGTTTATACGGATAACTGTTAGAGTGTATCATAAAATTACAGCATGAATATACAGGCTTGAGAGAACGGAGGAGGAGAGAAAGAAATTAAGGTTAGAAAAAGAATGATAGTGAAATAAGACATTGGTTAAAAAAAAAAAAAAAAAAAAAAAAAAAATTGGTTTAGGCAAAATAAAGAAAAAAAAAGAAGAAAAAAAAGAGAAAACGATATTGACTTTAGAAATAAAGAAAGAAAGGAAAAAGAAAAAGAATGAAACAAGGACAGAAAGAATGAATATAAATGAATTGTGAACAATTTAACGTGTTGCATGGTTGTTTTTTTTTCTTCTTTTGAATTGTATTTTTTGTTGTTGTGGTTGTATCGTTTTCAAAGTATATGGTGAATTCAATAAGTTTCCAGACTTTTTTTTATACAGGCATTTAAAATTGTCGTAGACTCTTGAAAATTCACTATGTTATTGCTATACATCTTATGAGATGACTGACCAATTTTTATGATATCAGCTTCAAATGAACAGCTACAGCAGCAATGGGAATACGCCCTACTAAAGCCTGATTGTCACAGCTGGTGAATCTCAAAAATGCAATCTGGATGCAAGGACATTTTATAAGAATGATATGCAATAAATTTCTGTTTTAAACATGGAAAAAATGCCACAGAAATGTATAGAATGCTTCAGACTGCTTTTCGACCATCTTGCATGAATCGAGCATTAGTTTTTGAGTGGCATAAGAGATTCAAGGAAAGCAAAGAGTCTGTGAGGGATTATGAGAAGTGTGGGAGGAGTAAGGAAGTCAATATACCAGAGTTGATTGGCCAAACGGTTAGGGTTAGAGTTACTATGTTTAGGTTTTAAGGGAGTTCAGCAAGAGATTCCTAGGGAAGAGGCCCGCACTCTTCAAATTGGGCCAGTGGCATTTCCACTTGGACAGCACTGGCATGATCTACATGCACTGGGTTCCCACTGGACAGACAGTCAACAAGGAATACTATGTTGAGGTTTTAAAGGAATTCAGGAAGAGATTCTGTTGGAAGAGGCCAGCACTCTTCAAATCGGCTCAGTGGTATTTCCACCCGGACAATGCACCAGTCCACAACTCCATCCGTGTCACAGACTATTTGACCAAGATGGGCATCAACACAGTTCCTCACTGTCCCTATAGTCCAGACCTTGCTCCCTGTGACTTTTGGTTATTCCCTAAGCTCAGAGGCTGTTGTTATGAGACAATTGAGGAGATGAAAGAGGCTGTGATGAAGATCATTGACACGTTCAAACAAGAGGACTTCCATGGGGCCTTCCAGAAGTTGTTGGAACAGTACAACAAGTGCATTGCAGCCAGAGGCGATTACTTTGAAGGGGACTAGAGTTTCATGTGTGTACTATCAGTAAAAGTGCCCATATGGAAAAAAGTCTGGAAACTTATTTAATGATCTTCGTATTCATGTGGTTGTTGTGGAAAGAGGAAAAATAGGGTAGGAATATTTGAACTACAGAAAAGGCTGCTTAACATGGTTAAATGGATCTGAGAATTTTTTCCTTTCTTGAGACATTATGGGAGGAGTGTAAAATAATTAGAAACACCCAGGTTAAAAATAGAAATATATCAGCAGCAAATCGACAACAAGTTCTGACTGACTGAAAGGAACTCATATAAAAACATCAAAAGGCATTTGATGCGACATAGGAGACAGGAAAGAGTTAATTAGCTGTGGAACATGACAATGTAAAAACATGCATTGGTGAGG
The DNA here is from genome assembly GCA_963585895.1 of Sepioteuthis lessoniana. Classification (NCBI taxonomy): domain Eukaryota; kingdom Metazoa; phylum Mollusca; class Cephalopoda; order Myopsida; family Loliginidae; genus Sepioteuthis; species Sepioteuthis lessoniana. Next base: position 127,323,511 of record OY757907.1, read on the forward strand.
ACAGACCCCCTGCAAGGAAGCACATGTTAGAACTACAAGAGAAAATGTGGAAGATAATCCAAGGTTTGTGTTTGCCCTCTCTCTCCTCATGACATGTTGTTTCTCTTTGTCTAGCTAATATGGTTAACTCAGTTTTCAGCCTCAGTTTCGCTGTTCCTGACGACTACTTAAAAAGTGTATTCGTGAATAAACTTTGGTATTAACAAACCAAGACTGTGTTTTTGTGTATGTCACTTTTTCTCATGGTGAGGTTATCATGACACTTAAGATGTAGAAATAGTACAAATGTCTACTGAGATCATATCAGCACAAACTTCGATTTGAACACTGTAAGGTTGCAAGTGTCTGTTTGTGCCGTGTAATGATACAACTGTACATTTTGTGTGTAACAGAACAATAGAAATGAGACTTGCATCCTTATGAAAAGCCACAGAAGCATTTGATTATACTCGAGATAATTAGGCAGAGTAACCGGGCCATTGGCATAATGGTTAGACCGTTCACCAATGGTCCGGGGTTCAATCCCAGGTTGAGTGATACCAAAGACTCAAAAAAAGTGCTTGATCCTGCCTTGCTTAGCACTCAGCATTATAAGGTAAGGATCAAGGGTAAAATGGAGCAATCCAGGGAATGAAGTAGCACCTTTCCCTACACCTAGGTGTAGTAGCTATTGAAAGAGGAGCCTTCGGGTCACCCTTGATACGGTCGCCAACTATATCTTCGGACAATCCCTCATGTTTCAAGGTCAAGCCATTGCCACTGACTTGTAAAAGTGTTTTAAAAAGCTAAAGTGAATTACTAATATCACTGCGACATCTTTTTTAGAATTAATAAATCAAACTGTCACTACAAAAGCAATTCATGAAAATGACACACTCCAGAAAAATCATTAACCAAAATATAAATCAAGTTAACATTCTAATTACTTCAACCTGTTAAAAAATGAAAATAGCATAGAAATAATAACATATTCTATACATACTGCACTTACATGGGTGTCCACTTGTCTGGGGAGGGGATGATCAAAATTTGGAATATATCTTACTGTCAAATGTTGTATACAGAACATAGACTGAGCTATGAAAATATTTTTCTATAATTGAGCCATCAGAATTATTCCGGCACCCACAAAGAGTTAGCCCAATGTTCAGTTTTTCTGAATCGCTGATTCAAAGGAGCATAGTACCCATAAAAAATCAACAGGATTATTTACGTACTAATCAGCATTTCTGCCTAGGATATTTAAAATATCAGGGTATTTGGTCTAAGATAAAAGTGTCATCCTAGAGGCTTTCTAACAATTATCAATGTAGTATCTGTGCATTCTGTGAAAAGTGTTATACATAGATACTCATTGCATTATATATATATGCAGATTATATTACTGGTAAATATTTCATGTCTATCAGAAACTCCAGTAGAGAGTTTAGAAAAAAAATATCTGTGAACACATTTTATAGCTTTAAGAAAATGTGAAAAACCAACAGAATGAGAAAATAGAGAAAGAAGCATTAATTTTTGAAGAATTTCCAAACACAAGACTAAAAAATGTATTCATATAAACAGTATATTTTAAGTATAAATTAGGATATGAATAAGAAATCACGACTCAATTTCACTTTATTGCTCTTCAAGTGAGCTAATATTTGACGTGTACTAGTTGTGAGTTTTTAGGATTAACCTATTTTATATTAAAAAATATTGCAACATTGCTTTGCATAGAGTACTGTAAAGATTTACCTAGTTAAAAAGGCTTAAATTTTTAATCATAAATGTATATATAAGTTATGTTAAATTCAACAGAATATGTAGATTTTTTTAATCATATGACATAAGATACATGACTCAAAGATAGAAAGCATATTCAGTTGAATCTAAAATCAGATGTGTTGAATTTTAGCACACCTGAGGATCAATATAGTGAAACTCCGAGTTGTGAGTTTTGATCCTGTTTTTATTATCCTATTTCATACTCAAAAAAATACTGTGATATTGCTTTACATTTTTGTGCATTGAGTATTGTAAAGATTTTATGGATTGAAAATGATTTTTGGCATTAGATTTTAATCATAATTATATTCATATATACATATGGCTATTGTCGTACAACATCTTGTACAACCGTTAGCATTAGGAAGTCAATATCTAGAAGAAGGTTTTGTATAAGTTATCAAATATCTAATTACTTCAATCTCATCTTGTATTTAAAATACGGAGAGAAAGAAAAAAAAATTAGATAATTCTGAATGTAAAGCAATAAAGGTAAAGTAAGTAAAGTTGGTGACCGTAGTCGAGGGTGACCTGAAGGCTCCCTTTTTGGTAGCTTCTACACCAAGGTATAGGGTAGGGTACTACTCCTTTCCCTGGATTGCTACATTTTATCCTTGATCCTTACCTTATAATGCTGAGTGTTAAGCAAAGTAGCATCAAGTACCATTTTTTATGTCTTTGGTATGGCTCAACCTGGGATTGAACCCAGGTCTCCAGGGCTGTTGGCAAACACTTTAACAATTATGCCAATGTCCGGAATACAATATTGAAAAGTGAAAATAAAAACCAGTTCAATAATTATTATTGTTTAGGTTAAAAACATGGTAAGGATAACCTGAAACCAAACATTTTTTTCAGATTTTATTTTACTGATGCAAGTATCATTGAGGAACAAAAATTTTGCTTAATTAATGAAAGCGGCTTTGGCATGTTAACTAAAACTTTTCTCATTCCCCAATAACACCTGCATTGGAAAAATAAGATCTAAAAAAAGTTTGGGTTTGGGTTTTTAAAAAAAAATTTTTTTTACCATGCTTTTAACCTGGACAATTAAATGTCATAGAAATTAATATAGTTGGTAGGTAGAACTAGTACATAATGCTTCAATAATAAGTTAATAGATGTTGACAACTGTAGTTGAGGGTGACCCAAAGGCTTCCTATTCATTAGCTACTACACCAAGGTGAAGGGAAGGGTGCTACTCCTTTCCCTGGATTACTCTACTTTACCCTTGATCCATACCTTATAATCCTGAGTGTTAAGCAAAGTGGCATCAAGTATCATTTTTTGAGTCTTTGGTATGACTCAACCTGGGATTGAACCCCGGTCTCCTGGGCCTTTGACAAACACTCAAACCACTAGGTACTTAAGTTTAACTATGATTTTTGGCATTATTTTTCTTTCTATTTATAATAAAACAAAGCTAATGATCTTATCTAATAATAAACAACAATTTAAATGACCAATAAAATTCAAGGAAAAAACAGAAAAGAAATTCAAATTTCTCATAAATATAAAGAATTTATTCTATCTAAGCATTCATATTTACAACTGCTAGATAATTTTATATTATCAACAGCAACTTAATGATAAAAAATATTTAACTAAAATCATTCCCTAAATGATAAAAATCAAAGTAACCATAAAGATGAAGCCTAACTTACTGAAATAGGTTATTTTATTATAGAAGATATTTAATACTACCACTGCCCAATAATTATTGTTATATTTGGATACGGCCAAGAGGGAGGGATGGATGGTAAGAGGGAGTCCAAGGAATCCATGCTATCAGTACATTTGAGTCTCATTGGGTGCCCCATTCATATAGCCTTGTACTACATCTAACCAAAAAAAGCGAAGTAAATTACAACTGTTTTGAGACAGAATTAAAGCATTCAAGATATTATAATCTGAATACCTCCTCTTGGTATAATGTTGTGCACATGGTGTAAAGGTTATCATTGTAGGAATTGGACACGACGACACGAGTTCGAATCCTGGACTGATTGCATTTCACATAGCACTAATACCCTTGGGAAAGGTATGAATCCAATTATTCTCCCTCCAGCTATGGATAAATAGTAGGGCAGACTAGGTTCTTCAGCCTTGGTGAGGCAACTAGTCTAGGAGAAGGCAAACTCTGAATTCAAACCTGTTAAACTCCGCTTAAAAAATTGACCTTGTGTCATATCCTGCCCAAGCAGAGGGGTTGGGTAAATATGATAATGTTGAGCAAGTTACTATTGAGAAGCGAGTTCAATCCTTACTCGGTGTCTCATATTTGAGGTGTTCTGACAAATATTTTTGAGGGCACTTCATATAATGATGAGCGAGCTCAACTAGCAGACCATTGTAAGTTTGATTCTCCATTAAGGCCCCATACTTCTGGCCTTGTGCCAAACTAACCCAAACTTAGTAAATGACAACAGATATCAGACTTAGATTCCAGGCAACTAAAGCAAAAAACTATTAAAAAAATTAGAATTTGAAAAAAAAATTCATAAAATTGAAACAAACAATGCTAAAAGATTTATTACTTCTGCTGGCATGTTGCCTAAACTGTTGTCACATCAGAACTAGCTTTCTACTTTAACTCTTATCAACAAAGTCAGACATTTCTAGTTTTACTTTACTTTCTCTCTCTGACACTAAGTTTCACTCAATAAGCTTGAACCAAGTGTCATTTATTCCAGTTCACAAATGCCACTCTCGCTTTGGAAGAGTCTTTTATGCATGCAATAAATAAGGAGGGCAACCAAAAGGCTCCCTTTTCAATAGCTACAACATTGAGGGGTAGGAGAGGGTGCTATTCCTTTCTCTGGATTGCTTCATGCTTTATAATGCTGAGTATTAAATAAGGAGGGATCAAGTACCATTTTTTGAGTCTTCATAATTATGCATATAAGTGATAGCACTATAAAGGATTCCAACTGGCACATATTACAAATGGCTGCTTACACTCAAAACAATGTATCCTTTATGCCTCATGTAAGTGAAGATCATCAGAAAAATTATTAAAAACTATAATTTTAACAAAATTCCCAGGTAAAGTAATTTTTAGTCTGAATTTCTGAGATTTAGAAATATTAACTTTTGTTATATTTTGACCCGGCCCAAAAATACTATTCCAAGGTAATACACCGGAAGGAAGTGACACATTCCAACGGCCAGTAATCGAAAGAGATCGCGTGGGCAGATTAAGGCTTATGATATGGGACAAGGTGAAGGTCCCATTGTGCCATTACAGTCATGCACCGGAAGAGAGTAACCTCTGAACTGCATGACAGTTATTTCCGCTTGATGACGATTAAACATTCGATTTCAAAGATCCAGTAGGCGATCGTGTGGGCGTTGAGTTATTATTTAACTCAGTTGAGTTTGGGTTCCAGGGCAGTTGCCAGCAAACTTCCAGACAGTAGAGACCAGATGTGGTAGGGAAAGCCACACCTGACCGAGGGGGTCCTCGGAAACCCCCAATGGAGTAGACCTCAACATCAAGAGAACAAGAATTTAATTTTTGCCTAGTTTTTCTTTCATGTTCAGTTGCTCTTTAGGGAAATGTATGTTATTATTCTATGATCATAAAGTAACAAGTACAGATTAGAACGAGAGAATAAAACTTCCACAAAATTTAAACTTGTTGGTTGGTTGTTTGGGTTTTATGGCATATCAACCTTTGTAGGTTATTTAATGTCAAATACATTTTCTATACAAATAATCAGCTCTATTTTAAACAATTCAGTTTAGCATGCGTACACTGTTAAATTGTTCAAAACATTTCTATTTCAAGCTATTCAGTTTAGTCAACCAGTTCTAATTCAAACAATTCAGTTTAGTGTAAACACAGTTAAATGTCAAAACAGTTCTATTTTAAGTAATTCAGTTTAGCATAAGTAGGCAGTTCAGTTCTATTTGACCAATAGATAGGGCCCTATCAGGTGCTAACACTCCGGGCCAGAATGGACCTGGAAGTGATGGCAATGAAGGGGTACTCTGCATTCCCCAAAGCTCCAGCATTACTGGAACCTCACCATCAGATTGTTTAGTGTCATATACAGGACACTTGTTGGGGGGGGGGTCTTAACCCTCTACAGAGATGCAGTTGGTGTATTCTACAGCCCCAGCCAACAGAGCAAAAATTTAAACTTTTATCTCTTATGAAACAGAAATTCAGGATTTCCTAATACTTTTGGCAAATATTGTATTTATCAAAAGTATTTTTTTATTGTTAGTGCATAAGTAAAAATTAAATACATAGAAAAAATATGAATGATAACAATTAATATCAAAGGCTGATCCGAGCTTAATGTTTTTGTCTCTGTCAAAAAGTGGAAATGGCATTTGAAGCCAAATAAGACAGTTCACATTTGGGGTTCAATCTTTGAATCTTTGCACTGCAGGTGTGCATTATGTGGGCAAACAAAATGTGCATTTAAGAAATTGCTTTTAGGTAGGTGACAGGAGTCTGGCCAAAACTACAAAGAAAAACACATCTGTGTACCCTTGTTGACAGCATACACAAAAGCATCTGAGACATGCATGCATCTAAAACAAAGACAGGCCGCAAACTTTAACAGTTTCTGAATCATCATCACTTCAAATTCTTATTTGATTATTTTAGCCACATGTATTAAATATACGATATATCAATCCAGACTGGTGTCCTTAATTTTTTTTCTGGTGTGAATACGAAAAAATTCCTTACACGTTATCAAGTTGAATACTTTTACACCACGGCTTATGGACAAGAGAATAAAAACTGACTCTTCGTTCATAAGAAACACAACACTAGACGATTACTGAGTGAGTCAGCAACTGTATATCTTGTCTGATCTGTAGGCAATAGAAAGGTTTGAGATATCAGAACGACTATAGATCTGAACTGAGTGGTACACGTCTAGACAACAGCAAGGCTGTATCAGTGGGGCCCAGATGTGTAAAAGTGGGTCACAGTTATATTTACACTTCAGACAGCACTGTGTGGCTTAGGCTATGAAAACATAACTAGATTTTTTTTTTTCACAAGTCAAAGTACCTAACTGCACTGGAGAAGACATCAAGATTTCGATAACAGTGGGATAAAATGACAGTAAAACAGTTACTTAGTACTAACTGTGAGTTAGTAAGCGTTATTTCTGTTAAAGTCAAGTAATTTAGAAACTGCTGGAGTTATATATGTATATAGTAAAAACCAAAACTTTGTCACCACTGATATCACAATTCCCTAGGTTATTTATGTTATATCCTCAATCATTATTTAATCTTAATGAGCATCTTATTAACAATGTCTCCATTGAAGGTTTAGCCGAGTTAGATTCACCTCAAAATAGCCCCACTTATTAATGCATCTAAAATCTGACAATGAGAGTTCACAAAGAAATAAAGGTTGACATAGATTATAATGTGGATAATTTGCTTCCTGGTCATAACAAAACCAGGTTTAATGGGTCGTTACTTGGTTTTATTGATTTATAATATTCTTTTATTCTCAAATGTATTAAAAACAATCCTGTCTATAATTTTACATAGAAATTAAACTTTTTAAAAAAGATTTTTTAAATTGCAATTTTTTTTATATGCATTCTTATTTAGTTTCATAAGTCTTTCTAATTTAATATCTTATTACATTAAAAAAAAAAAAAAAAAAAATATATATATATATATATATATATATATATATATATATGAATGAAAAAACAAGGTATTCAGAGGATGATTTTATTTATAGTTGAATTCAACAATAAATAAAATCATCTTTTGTATATCTTGTTTTGTTTTTTTATATTAGTACATTTTTTTAAAATTCTTATTTATAAGAAACTGGCCCATTAGCATAATGTTTAGAGTGTTCACTAATGGTCTAGGAGACTGCCATTCAATCGCAGGTCGAGTCTTACCAGACTCATAAAAACGGTACTTGATGCCTCCTTGCTTAACACAGCATTATAAGTTATGGTTCAAAGGTAAGTGGAGCAATCCAGGGAAAGGAGTAGTGCCCTCCCTAACATCTTAGTGTAGTAGCTATTGAAAGGGAGCTTTCAGGATGCTCTCAACTACAATCAGCCAACTTACATTTACCAACCTGATAGATAGATAGATCATTAGGGCAGTCCAAATGAGAGAGAATGAATAAGAAATTAGGTAATAAATGACACAGGAGATACTTATTGACATGTCTACACATTGGATATCAGTTTGCTTCTTTTATTCCGCAATTTGTTTTCAGCATGTTCTAGGATGCATAATTTTTCTTCCACACACAATCTGACTAATTCCATACAAAAAAAGTCTGGAAACTTATTTAATGAGCCTTGTATTTATAGTGTGGCGTCTAGTCATGTATTATGGTGGAAGTGCATGTGACTCTCACATGAAGAAAATAATCTCCATATAGCATTTGTGCAGTCCAAATGAAAGAAGAGAATAAACACAATCTGACTAATTCCATATTTATTCTCTTCTTTCATTTGGACGGCACAAATGCTATATGGAGATTATTTCTTCATGTGAGAGTCACATGCACTTCCACCATAATACATAACTAGACGCCACACTATAAATACAAGGCACATTAAATAAGTTTCCAGATTTTTTTTCGTATGGGCACTTTTATTGATAGTACATACTTGAAACTCTAGTCCCCTTCAAAGTAATCTCCTCCGACTGCAAAGCACTTGTTGTACTGTTCCAACAACTTCTGGAAGGCCCCATGGAAGTCCTCTTGTATGAGCGTCTCGATGACCTTCGTCACAGCCTCTTTCATCTCCTAAATTGTCTCATAACAACAGCCTCTGAGCTTAGGAAATAACCAAAAGTCACAGGGAGCAAGGTTTGGACTATAGGGACGGTGAGGAACTTTCTTGATGCCCATCTTGCTCAAATAGTCTGTGACACGGATGGAGTTGTGGACTGGTGCATTGTCCAGGTGGAAATGCCACTGACCCGATTTGAAGAGTGCTGGCCTCTTCCAACAGAATCTCTTCCTGAACTCCCTTAAAACCTCAACATAGTATTCCTTGTTGACTGTCTGTCCAGTGGGAACCCAGTGCATGTAGATCATACCAGTGCTGTCAAAAAAAGGGATCATCAAAGGTTTGTGGGTAGATTTGCTCTGTTTGGCCTTCTTGGGTCAGGGAGAGCCAGCATGCTTCCATTGGGAACTCTGTCTTTTGGTCTCTGGGTCATAACAGTAGATCCAGCTTTCATCACAGGTCACCAGAGCATCAAGAACTGCGGGATCTGAATTATTCTGCTCGACCATCTCCCAGCTGTCATGATGTCTTTCTTTCTGATCTTCTCTGAGCACCCTTGGGACAAACTTTGCTCAAATCTTCTACATCTTCACTTCCTCACAAATAATTGTGTGTACAGTTCCCACACGAACATCAAACTGTGCACTTATTGTCTCAATAGACACATGACGGTCCTTATCCATGAAATTATTTATTTGGCCAATCAACTCTGGTGTATTGACTTCCTTTACTCCTCCCACCATCCCTCACAGATTCCCTGCCTTCCTTGAATCTCTTATGCCACTCAAAAACTGATGCTCAATTCATGCAAGATGGTCCAAAAGCACTCTGAAGCATTCCATAGGTTTCTGTGGCATTTTTTACAAGTTTAAAACAGAATTTTATTACATATTGTTCTTCTAAAGTGTCCTCATGTCCAGATTGCATTTTTGAAATTCACCAGCAGTGACAATCAGGCTTTAGTAGAGTGTATTCCAATTCCTGTTGTAGCTGTTCATTTGAACCTGAAATCCTAAGAATTGATCAATCATCTCATAAGATGTATAGCAATAACATACTGAATTTTCAAGAGTCTACGACAATTTTAAATGCCTGTACAAAAAAAGTCTGGAAACTTATTGAAGGCTCCTCATATGATCAATTAGCCACTTTTCTCACATTTATGTCTAAGTTTTGTGTGGTGTGTACAATCATCAAAGTAATGGACTTCTACTGTTCATAATTACAATATCTTTTAGGTCATACATTATATATCTGAAATGTAAATAGAAGAAAACTCAACCACTATTATAGTGTCATTATAAATTTATTTCGACTAAGCCATCTGAAGAGGCGAGAGAAAAAATCTCATTGAAATAAATTCATAATGGTACTATAACTGGTTGAGTTTTCTTCCATTTACATTTAAGATATATTTGCTCTGTATGAAAGCTTTTTTATGTACATCCTGAGAGACATATATAATAATAGCTATAAATTGAGCACTCCTATAGAATTATATACAATCTCTCATTCTATATATGAATATTCCAAACCCATAGCCTCTAGACACTAACAGGAGATAGAGATGTTCTTCCACCTCCCCAACATCAACACCACAGAGGAAGTGTAGAAGAATTTGATAGATGTGAGGTCAGTGGAGACTTCAACTGAAACAAGTGATGTGAAAGTTTGCATTTTTAGTTTTAGCAGTTAAATTTCTAGAGTACTACAAAGTAGATGTGTGTTTTTGAGTTTGATGTTTTAGGAGTCTCTTTTTTAGAGTGCTTCAATATTTTCTTTTACAATATTCAGGGTGCTTCCTCTTGCTGATGAAAGATGGTTTGGAAACTCACAGAAATGGCTGGCTTGAATTATCAACACATTATTAAACATGGGAATAAAAATGTAAATGCATGTTTGCTCTTTTTTTTCATCACTCTGATCAAGTAACAACTTCATCTACTCAAGCTTTTTTTCAAAATTCTCAACTTAATGAGTTGACCCCAAAATAGTATTAAATTGATTTTTATACCAAGGTTATGTTATTTGGTTTAATGGCATATTAAACCCTGATGGCTATTTAATACCAAATCCTATTTATACATTATACGATTTTTAAGTGAATAATTTGTGGGTAGCTTTATTTTTAAACAAGTCGGAACACAATGGTTTCAAGAATCACTATTTAACATTAATAATTCAATTCAATATTAATAATCCCTAGTAAAAGATTGAACAGTTCTATTTGACCCATATATAGAACCCTAACAGTTACTACCAATTTGGGTCAGAGTGGACCAGAGAGTAATGGTGATGAAGGAGTTCTCCACATTCGCCAAACTGCAAAATAGAAGCCTCACCATCAGATGCAACTTAATGTCATACTCAGGATAGTAGATGGTTTCAAGTATTGCTATCTAACAAACAATTCTATTCAACATTATTCATTTATTTGCACACTGTTGAATGGTTTCAAGTATACTAAATGATTAAATAGTTCTTTTTTACCTATGGATGAGACCAGATCAGGTACTAACATTCCAGATCTGAGAGTAATGGCAATGAAAGGGTACTCTACATTTTCCAAAGCTCCACAACTGGAGTCTCATCATCAGATGGTTCAGTGTCATATCCAGGACACTTGTTGGTGTATGCGTGTGTGGAGGGGGGGGGTCTTATCTCTCTCCAGATATGCAATCAGCATATTCTATAGTCCCAACTGACTGGGCTGTTTTTATACCAAGGTAAAAATAAATCAAATCTATAACTAATAAGACATTTCTGAATTTTCTACATTTATTACCATCCTTTCTTGACAACAATAAAGCACTTTATACAGTCTTATCCTTGTAATATTGATTCTCCAGATCATGGCCTTCAATGGATTTTCAGATTGCCTGGCAGACAATAATAGAAAGTTTCAAGACTATTTCCTATGATTGTCTTGAGGATTTCATAGGTTGTTGTGCCCACTTCACATGGATGATGAGAATTCCATTATTAGTTAAGAGGAATTGCACAACAAATGTATCTTCAAAATAAGACACAGCAAGACCAATAAACAAATGTCCAAAATCCTTTCTGCTTACTTCACTTTTTTTTCTTTTTTTTTTTTAAACAATATATATTTTACTATCTTTGTTGTTAATAAAAAAAAAGTTACATGGAATGGTTATAAAGTGGTTTGGTTTTTTTGTTTAATGACATTAATCTTCATGGGTTATTTAATGTTAAAGCTATCTTTGCAAAAAGACACTTATAATACAATTTAACTCATTGCTGAGGCGGGGAGGAATAATGGAGGTATTAGTCTAAAAGTAAACACAATAGCACAACTGGATTTCAAACTCACTGGGATGTCACAGTATAGCACATTAGTCATTATGCCAAGGGGACTTTGCCCGACCTCCAATTACAAAAAGATATATCCACAAAAGAAATTTACCAAAATCTTTCATAGTATCTCCTGAAGTTAATATTGTTCAAGGAAAAAATTCAATTGGATAAAAATAATACTTTTTTAATTTAAGATTTTAATTTCAAATATTTTTTTAAAATCAAGAGATTTATTAATTTTAATATTTTTATTTTTCGTCTTAATTCTAACAAAACAATGCTATGTAATCATTTTACATCTCCAGTTTGAGGAGCTACCAATAAATTTAACTAATAATGTTATATGTGGACATTTACTTTAAAAAAAAAAAAAAAAAATTTTTTAATTAATTTACTAAAGTCTTTAAATTTACATTGTGGAGGATTACATCTTGCAGCCACTTGGCTTTCTACTAGTTCACTGTTAGGGAACTGCTTTTCAATGAGAACTATATTTTCCTCTAAAGGAACAATTTTTATTTTTCATATCTTAAAACTTTCCTCTGGGTTTATTGTATATGCATACTAATTTAGTAGCTCTATATCAAACTGCTCAGCAGCTGAAAGAGGATAAAAACTCTACCCCAAATATTATTATAGATATCTCTAATTCATGCTGCTTAAATGGTTGTAAAAGACAAAAATAAATAAATGAATAAATAAAAGTGAAAAATAAATAATGATAATCTTTAGCAAATTAAAAAAAAAAGATTGTTTCCAGTTCAGTAAATCAAAATTATATTAAAATTCATCATATTACTTTCAAGGTTTTTATAGTTCAAATCATCTTAGCCGAGTCAGCTGAGGCTATAGAATATACTGACTGCATCTTTATAGCGGTATACCCCGCCTCAGTATCCTAGATATGATAGCAAGGCTCCAGCCTTGGAAATTATAGGAAAGCAGAGCACTTCTTCATTGCCATTGCTCCCAGGTCCACTGATCCAGAGTGGTAGTACACGAGAGGGTCCTATCTGAGTCAAATAGAACAAATTATGTGTGCAAGCAAATGATTGATGTTAAATAGTGACAGTTATATAGCAATACTTTAAACCATTTAACTGTGTGCAAAAAAGAGCTCAGGCTTATTTAAGAACGTGTATATATATATATATATATATATATATATATATATATATAAGGATATGCCATTGGAACAACAATAACCTACATTGGATGATATGCCATCAAACCAATCATATCTTGAAATTTACTAAGCTTCAGTTAGAAAGAAATAAGAAATTAACAAAGGAAGATTGTCCAGTGATCAAATGGGGGGTGGGGTTTACTGTTTTTTTCCTGAAGATCAGCATTAAAAGCAGAGTTCGAGATTAACCATCTCCCGTTGTTCTAGGGACTCTAGAATATTTGTTTGGAACATAGAGCTCCCTTGTCAGAGACACTCCTTGAGGCAGTCAATTTTTTTCAAAAATCAAAATAAGAATAAACCACTATTAAAGGATGAATATTTTTTTCATTCTTTTTTTTTTTTTCAATTCTTTCAAATTTATGAAAATGTCTTTTTTCAGTTTTTTGTAACAATGAGATTAACGAATAGAGGCTGCATTATATTTTTTATTTTGGTTTGGCCCATCGTTAAGCTTTGACATGAACGAGTATAAAACCTTAATCAGATTTCATTTCTTTTCTTATGTTCTGTACCTTTTCTATGATTTATTAAAAATATTCATTTTGACTTGCTTCAGTGCCCTGAAAAGTTGCCTTTATTTCATACAAGCTAAAAATTGTCTTTTTTTTTTTTTTTTTTTTCTTCTTTTGTAAAATAAAAAACTTCCTTGTTTAGTTGATGTTTCATTATTTCTTTACTAAAAAAGACACACACACACACACAATTTCCAGACTAAACAGACCAAAATAAATATTTATTTCCTAATGGTGTTTTTATTATGCTACTAACAACTATAGGTGATAAGAAAAAGAAAAACATCTTGATTTCAGGCCAGTTAAATTTATTTTCTGGGATTGGAGCTTTGATTTAAAGGTCAAGGTAGACACACATCCCCACAACCATGTAACCCAACACCGCCCATTTGGTACAGAAGAGGAAAAGGAGTCAACTTCTTTAAACTACCATATTGTCAATAGATAAGATGCACATAAAAAGATACCAACATTATACTTGGTCCAATCCATTAGTATTACAAAGGGGTCACATCTATTTAAGCTTAAAATAGACACCTAATGGGTTCTTTAGCTTTAGTAAGGCAACCAATCTAAGAGAAGGAAAATTCAAACCTGCTGTAAACTGCTTTAAAAAGAAACATTAACCTTGTGTCACACCCCACTTGTGATGAATAGGTTGGGTAAATATATACTGTTGTAAATGAAATTTAATCCAGGTCATGTTTAAATGAGCAAGTATTTTTACCTTTTTTTTTTTATCACAACAGGATTGACTTTCTTTTTCAGTGAGTAAATCAACTTTCACATCCAATATGTCAGCAAGCAGGAGATATTGTTCTTTTATTGATTAAATGAAATAATTTTGCTTTTAAAGAGAGATCATACATGCATGGAAAAAAAAAAAAAAAAAAAAAAAAAAAAATCACCCAAATCCATTTTGTCTCAATCAAATGCTGTTTCTGTTGGATAAATATAAATTTGTTTTGATTTCTCAAACGTTCTTTTGCCCAGTTGGCTGGGGCTGTAGAATACACCAACTGCATCTCTGCAGAGGGGTACCCCCCCCCACACACACAATGAGTGTCCGGGATATGACACTAAGCAATCTGATGATGAGTTTCCAGTGATGCTGGAGCTTTGGGGAATGCAGAGCACCTCTTCATTGCCATTGCTCCCAGGTCCACTCTGGCCCAGAATGATAGGGCCCTATCTATGGGTTAAATAGAATTAATTGTATACTTATGCTAAACTGAATTGTTTGAATTAGAACTGTTTGACTAAACTGAATTGCTTGAAATAGAAATGTTTGAAATAGAAATGGAACCATTTATTCGACAGACTTCATTAACATTTAAATATACTGTTATGAAATAGCCGAGGGATTTCGGTTCATGTTTTTGAGTTTAGTTAGGCTGAGAACCTTTCGGCTCAGCACATGAGTTGGTTGGGTGTAAGATTGAAGCAGGTGTTAACACGGGTGTGCGCGAGCGGATGGAGGTGTCACTCAGATGTCATAACAGTCCGAGACGGTACTGGGTGACAAGGTGCGGGTGACGTCACGCACCGGAAGCACACGGAAGTTTGTGTGAGAATTTTGAAGAAAATAAGAGTCGGGTTTTGGACGCCGAACAAGAAGGATCGATTTTGGAGCTCGCAGGCGCGAGGCGAACTTGCACCCTATGGGAGGGCCGCTCGAGTTGGGGGCCAAATGAATAAGACAGCATAGAAGATTGTGTCTCTCCTCCTTACGTCGAAACCTTTAAGTCAAAGTTAATAAAAAGGTTTCATATCTGAACAAGAAGTCGTTACGTGTTTTCGAATTCCGAGATTCCTATGTTCTTTATATGTTCTATCGTTAATGAACATTACATGTCTATTTCGCACATGGCCATATTCGTGTATATGGCTACGCAACAATACACACATGTGAACAATCTTATTTTCATTTAACTGGCCATAACTGTATTTCTACAAAGGTCACTTGAACATTATGTTTCTCATTTATTTCATTCCCGTTTTGTTATGAATATTAAATTGTTTGTTTTTTAATGTTCGTTGTTGTCATATTCCATTTGTTTTACGTGATTGTAAAAATTTGCGTTGTATTTGTGGTGGAACTAATCATGAAGAAATGCCCATAAAATACAGATGAGAACTCACTCCCACTCGCTGCATACACCCACTACAAATTGGAAAGAACATATCCACTTAAATATCCAATTACATGTTTCCACTACAAGTGTTCACCAATGATCCAGGAGACCGGGGTTCAATCCCAGGTCGGGTCATACCAAAGACTTTAAAAATGGTAATTGATACCTATTTGCTTAACACTCAGCATTATAAGATACGTATCAAAGGTAAAGTGGAGCGCCCTCCCCTACACTTTGGTGTAGTAGCTATTGAAAAGGGAGCCTTTGGGTAGCCCTCGACTACAGTTGCTAACTTTACTTACTTTATTGATTTAAATGCTATATCAACCCAACCAGTCATGGTTATTTTAGGCCATGAGATTAGGGAATCAAATTCATTCTAAAACTATGTTTACATTTTTTGTGTAGTTTTTTTTAACAGTTCTATGATATCAAGTATTCCTATCTAATACAAATAATTTGCACATAGTTGTATGGTTTTAAGTATTCCTATCAAATACTAATAATTCATACACAATTATATGGTTTCAAGTAATTATTTGTATTTAATAATAATCATTCATTTACACGGTTATATGGTTTCAAGTAAATAATAATCCTTAGTAACAATTATAATTTATAAAATATTATTAATAAAATCTTTAATTATATGGCATCAAGTATTTCTATGTAAATCAAATAGTTTTCAAACAGACCTCTTTGACCTTTAAATAGAACCACTTTGGGTCAGAGTGGATTTGGGAGTAATAGCAATGAAGGAGTACTCCTCACTCTGCAGATGCAGTTTTAAAGATGGAGGGGGGGGGAAAGCAAAACTAATAATAATAATGAAGATATACACTTATTTTAAGAAAAAAGGAAAGATAATAACATACTACCAGAGATTTTACAAATCTGAAGATAAAAATGGTGAAAATACTATTGATTAAAGTTTTAAATAAAATATTTGTGACAATTTATTATACAAGATGAAAAAAAAAATCCTTCTTGAACCAAATCATTGAAAAACAAGTGAATGGTTTAGTTTATTCATTTAATAGCATATCAACCCTGTAGGAGTTATTTAATGCGAAAATGTGATTCATGTGTAAATATTTAATCATTATTAAAACTATCTATATCTTTAATATAGATTCAAGTATTCCTATCAAATACTAATAATTTTCAAACAGATCTATTTGATCCAGGGATGGGACTCAAATAGTTACTACCACTCCAGCTCAAAGTGGACCTGGGAGTAATGGCAATGAAAGGGTACTCCACACTCCCCAGAACTGTAGCCTCACCATCAGATGCAGTTTAGTGTCCTACTTTGGACAAGAAATACAAGTGAAGAAATAGAGACACATAAAAATTAGTGAAGAATTGAAAACTTGATTGAAATTCAAATAAAGTGATAGTTTTTTTTAATCATTGAATATTTCAGTAAATGTGAAGTGTGCTTTTTGGTGTCAGGTCAGAGATTCTAAAACAAGTGAAATGGACACTTTGGGAGTGTATAAGTTGTAAGGAATTTTGAAGGTAAAAATATATAAGTGCACTTAATTCAATTTAATTTATTTAAGATTAGTAACTTTAAAAAACACAAGTTAAATTCCAGTTTAATTAGTATATACAATTCACACCAACTATATATATATATATATATATATATATATATATATATATATATATATATAATTACACATACATACACACAGACAATATTTAGTTTATATCTCATACAATATATATATATATATATAAAAATATCCATTCACTGGCAAAATAAATTTATAATCACAACTTAACCAGGTTTGAGTTTCTTTCTAATTACAATATATATATATATATATATATATATATATATATATATATATATGAGCACTCTGGCAAAGGAATTTTCGGCCGCCGCTCGCATAATGCAAAGCTCTTCGAAAGAATTGAGCACTCTGGTAGCCGATAGGGTATTAAAATGTAAACAAACGGACGCCGCTGCTGCTGCTATCATAGATACCTTAAAAATTACCTTAGCCAACGTGGTACTCTTGTTGGCCGAGTGGTCTGAGACTTAGTCTAACATAAAGCTGGATGGATTTCAATCCTGGCTTCGAGCGTCCTATGTGTCTAGCCACACTGAAGAGTTCTGATAGAATGAAACAGTCTGTGGATGACTATATATAAGCAAAATAAATTGAATGACTTAAAGAGGTAAACTAAACTACAGAAAAAATTATTTTGCTTATTCAAAAATTCGGGATACAAAATATTTTTGGTAAAAATAATTCCTCTTTTAGTTCCATGTTGGATTGTACAACTTACATTTTGATATTAAAAATCTATCCCTTCTTGCTTAGCCTTAGTGTGATATATACCAAATATTAAGGTAGGTAGTTACAATGTTATTAATAAAAGATGAAGCAGATATACCTCCCACATTTTAAACTGTCACCTGTGGGGTGTAAATGAATTTAGGCAAGTGGTAAGGGTAGCTCCATCGAGCTAATGTTTTACTATTTTGTTTTCCGATACAATAAGTTATGATCATAATTTAAACTGGTGCCCACTGTGTGTTTGCAGTTAAAATGTTTTGTTTTTTTTAAAGACTGATGAATCTGTAATTGCTACATGGAGAGCATTTTGCACTCATTTCATGTTATGTTGGAATGATGCTCTTCTGGATAGAATTTTCAACAGTAATGATTTTTTTAAAATCTGAAACAGCATCATTCTGGTATTACATGAAATAAGCAAAAAAACGTCTGTGTAGCATTTACAGATTCACCAATCATAAAAATGTTTTAACAGCAAATGCATGGTGTCCACTGGTCCAGGCCATGATTGTAATATAGAAAGAAAGAAGGTAAGACATTAGCTAGAAGGTGCCATTACTGTCACTTGTCTAAGTTCAATTACACCATACAGGTGACAGTTTAAAAAGTGGGAGGTATTTCTGACACACCCTGTGTATAGATACTTGTCAATCAAATACTAATTTGTCACATGTAAATAAATTTAAATGATTTTAATGTTTTGATATCTATTAACATTATCCTGTGTACACTATATCACTTTAATGTGTTTGTTATTGTTAGGTGGTAAACAGGAATTTTGAAAGCCACTACCAAAGATTTTCATTTTCAGTGAGTAGATAGCATGAAGATGATTTTATCTTGAATGAAATTAAACTTTAAGGATTACCTATAGAACTATTTATTGTAAGATAATCAAAAAACAATTCCCTACAAATATCTTTTTTTCAGAATTATTCTTATCCCTTTTATAAGATAACAATATAACTAAAGACTTGTTTTTTTTTAATTTGTACTTTTACAAAACTGACTTGAAAATTATAATACCTAAATGTTATCTACCGTCTACAACATAGACGTTCATAATATTTTGATAAAATTCATTCCATTAGATTTAAGTAGGATTGTTTCATCACATTGAGCATCATTTAATATATTATAATGCAAATGATAACCTACTTATGTAGTCTATTGTAACTTTATAAGTATTAAACAACTGCTTTTACTAATTGTAGTGAAAATGGTCTGATATATATTAATATTAATGAAGTTCCAACAGTCAATTCCTGAAATGATCAAGAAAACAAATCAAATTTTTTAGGAGTCATATCTCTAGCAATGCCTCAAACTTGTTAACAAAATCTATCACAAACAAAAAAGTAAAAATACTAAAACAGTATTTTTCATACATTTAAAATTATAGAATCAACAATGTTGATTAACACAAAAAGTGAGAGATTGATTTTAATGGCATGTGAACCCATCTTATTTTATACCTAAAGGTTAAGGAATCACATACATTATAAATTTATATTTACATTTTTTGTGTAGTTGTTTCTTAAGTTTTTTGCATATAGTTATGGTTTCAAGTATTCCTATCTAATACAAATAATTTTCAAACAGATTCGACTATTAGATGAGACCCTAATAGGTTCTACCACTCCAGCTCAGAGTGAACCTGGGAGTAATGGCAAAGAACCGGAATTTCACTACCAAATGCAGTTTAGTGTCATACTTAGGATCCGCCCCCTTTTGTTTGAGTTTTGCTTAACGGCATATCAACCACTGTGGGTCATTTAATGTCAGAAGGGTTAAATTGATTTTGTTTTTTGTGTATGTTTTAGAATTTAGAGTATGAGTTTTGGTTATGTATTATTATATTTAGCTAAATTTTGGTTGGTTTGGTTGGTTGGTTTTTATGGCATATCAACCATTTCAGGTTACTCAATACCAAATCCATTTTTATACATATATAAGTAGAGTTTTCTTTACACCCAGTAAAATGTAAAAACAGTTCCATTTCAAACAATTCAGTTTAACATAAGTATGCAGTTCAAATGTCAAAAACAGTTCTTTGTAAGTTGATTTGGTTTCATGTCATATCAAACATTGCAAATTGTTCAGTGCCAAATCCTGTTTAGACTGATATATCAAATACACATGGTGTGTGAAATTTTTCTCAAAACATTTTTGTACAAACCTGAGCTCATTTTTCCCCACAGTTAAAGGATTTCAGGTATTTCTTGTTATGCGAATCATTCTATTTAATTCTTACTTGCTCACACACAGCCAAATGATTTCCAGCGTTGCTATGTAACAGCAACAATTTAACATCCGTCATTTGTTTGCACACATTTAAATAGATACGTATATGTAAGAGACTAACAAGTGAACAAGTGTATAAATTGGCCTACAGTTAAATAATTTCAAGTATTATAGTTATTTAATACTTCAAGATTAAGGCTGGCAACTACACAGTCTGTATCACAATCCATACTTTCTAGACTATAGGTTCTTCGTAGGAGTTTTGTGGATCCTTGAGCATTGTAGTGTTTGATTCGTATAGGTGACTTTGTTCTTGAAGGCATTTTGAATGTGCTTCCTGGTTTTTCATTTTGGTGTTCATCTGTATTTTACCAGTTTTGCAAATGGAAGCCTCCGTTTCGATGGACTCAAATCTGTCCTTTCTTCGGGTAGTTCTCATTCTTGAGCTGGATCTATTTTTTCCTGTTTTGTACCATGTCTCTTCCCACCAGGGGTGGGGGTTTCCCTTTACTTTTCCTTTTGGGTGGGGTCTGTAGCGGTCCAGGGACAGAAGTCACCTCAAAAGTGAGGGCTCCTGAGCTCTTCCTGTCTGGCTTTGCCTGTCTCTTGGGTTGTTGCAACTGGTGTTTAAGTCTTTGGAGAGTTTTTCAGTAACTGCTTCTATGACCGTTTTAATCTCCTGGATTACTGCTTTCATTTTGTTAGCAAGCTAGGCAATCGCCTCGGGTTTTGTAGTTGTGCTTGTTTCACAAGTATAATAACTTTGTTTTTTTGTTGTTGGGATATGTTTTTGTGTCACTTCCGCATATATTTTAGTCTACTATTCTTCTTGTTTCTGGGTAGATGATATTTTGAGTATGTTTTAGTTAAGTAATCTCAATCTCTAGAAATAGTGCCATGGCTTCCTTGGTAGTTAGTACATTTGTAGTCTTTTTGGCAGTCGTTATGCATGTCATATTCTCCGCATCTTCTGCATAATGGTGGTTGTGTACATTGGTCCTGGTGGTGCCAAAACCTGACATTTGTAGGGATGTGGGATATAAAGTTCTACATTTATTTTTTGGTATCCAATTTTAATTTTTTTAGGAATTTTGTGGGCGTTAAAGGTCATTATATATGTATTTGTATCTATTGTTTCTCCGGTTTTTTGGGTTTTTTTTTTTAATTTGTATTCTTCAGATTTTCATGACATTTTGGTCTTGTAAGTTGGTTTTGATTTCATCTTATGTACATAAGGAAAGTTCATGGCTTTTTACAACTCCTTTACATGTATTCAGGGAATTGTGGGGATAGGATTTTATTTTTATGTTGTCAAAGTGTTTCCATTTTAATATTTTGTCAGCTTGGTTTTTATTACAGATTTCTAGTAGTAGTGTTCGATTTTTAAGTTTTTTTTAAATGATTTTGATTTTAAGCTTTTTGATAATATTTTATCTATTTTGAATGGAGACAGTTTACTTAGAGGAATTTCTTCAGCTGATTCCATCATGAGGAAAGATGGGAAATAATTTGGTTTTTCTTATGTCTCACAGTCAGAACTTTCCCCAGAGTCTTTTTTCTTTTTAAAGCTTGGGCTTTGTGTTATCCATATAATTATAATGTTATCCACCTTGGAGCCCCATATAGGGATGTGCTGAGGGGAAAACCCATTCGCCTGGCAACATCAGGGTTACATGCTCAGTATACTCATGATGGTGTTAGACAATTTTATTTTGTCCCTTGAGTTTCTTAAGATAACTACTTGCGCAGGGACAGAAAAGGCTACAAGTCTTTCCACAGTATGATTGACCCTACAGACATCGTCCTCATTTAGATTTTTTACACTAATCCAAAAGAAGGCTGATATGACCAGCAGATTGATTGGATCAGACCTCTCCAACCAACAGTCTAGCCCAGTAAGGGCCAAAGTGGAGTGTTGCAAGTCACACAACCTTTTTAGTTGCCACGTCACTGACTGCTCAGCCACCAGGATCTCATCCTCAAGCATTATGGGTTGCCACCTATGGCCAACAGGTAGACTCATTGGGGGGGGTCTTACCCCTCTGCAGAGATGCAGTTGGGGTATTCTACAGCCCCAGCTGACCGGACAGCCCTTTTTTGTGTAAGGGGGTGCTTACCACTCTGCTGGGGATACAGTAAGCATTTTCTAAACTGATGACAGTAATTAAATATTTGATAGCAAACTTATAATCAAATCCTTTCCAGTTGAAAGAAACATTACTACTACTTCCTTCCGAATGAGATAGAAATAAAAATACCATCAGGCAGGTTAATATGTGGATGTTAATGAATTTTACAGTTTCATCTGAAATTTATATTAAGATGATTGTTGTTACATGAATTAAAAGAATAAGTTTCATGCAGAGAATTTAGTAAAATGTTAGAATGTCATCAACAAAGGAAGGTTTGTTTTTCATCACATAAAAGAGTTATGAAAAGAATCATTCAATGAAAATTGAATTCATAAGGCACAAATTTTTTAACCAGAGGAAATTAATTTTTATCAACAGAATATTAGCATTCAAAATTCATTCTACACTTTCACATGAAATTTATTACAAGAACAATTTAGCAAAAAAAAAAAAAAAAAAAAAAAAAAAAAATCAATATCATCTTTGACCAGAAAGCTTTCCTAGTCATTAGTGAGTTGGGAAATCTGCAATCATGGTACCAAAATTTCAGTTATTTTGAATGATTAGGAGTTAATTTTATAAACTTATACCGATTCATAGAAATAGGAATTAATTTGAATGCTTCAATCAATTTAGACCTACAGTCCACTTGTCATTTAATTACACAAACTAATTTATCATACTTGAGAAAAAAAAAAGAAATATTATAAGGAGGATGCATCAAGAAGAACCTAAATGGCCCACGAATATGATAAAAGTTCTAGAATTGTAAGAAAGATTAAGTACAACTGTTTCTTTCCTACCATAGATAAGTAAAAGTTAAAATTCTCATCCGTCTCACTGCTATTTGTGTTCTGTACTGTACTATGCAACAGTTGTACAATATTTCTACCAACACTGGGATAAGGTAACAGCATCCACATAGCCTTAAGTTTCACAAGAGACTCCCAGTATTTAAGTTCATATTGTTGTTTTCATTTTTTTAATCATATTTTTATAAGTCATAATAATATCTGCCATATGCCCAAATGCACTGTAAGGAAAAGCAGAGGAAAGTTATTATCATGTAGGAAAAACTCAAGATAAAATCCCACTTAGGGTTATTTTTGACATGAAATTTTTTCTAGTTTACAATGGGCCCATTGGAAATGAAGGTAACACCATTTTAAGTAGAGAAACACTTTTACTTATATGCACCAAATATAAGAAGAAATCAGAATAAATACACTAGTAGAAAAAAAACAAAAGAAAACAAACACTGAAAACATTAAACCATTTTTCATTATGGCTATAAATTTTAAAGAAACTTTAATAGCTTAGACACACATGGGAAGTGATTATTTTTCTTGATTACAATTGTCAAAGTTCCCTTAGTTGTAATTGAAAGTCATATTTTTCCAAGAAAAATTCACAGAAATTTTCAAAAATAGGAAATTTCTAAGAACTTTCTGTAGTTAGTCCTTTGTTAATAGCTTATAAGCAGTTTTTTTGAGTTTGAAAAGGATCAAACTGTGTCATACAATGATTGTGAAGTGTCACTTCACAATACGGTAAAGAAATTGAATCACTTGTTAGCAACACTCATCACATGATCTTTGGCAATCACTAGTTAAAAGAATAACCAAATACTGTCAGGGAGCAATTGGTGTTCATGAATCTCCTTCCAAATATTAAGTGGTCATAAATTGTCCTAACTTGTCATAAACTTCATCTTAAAAAAATCTTTTATGTCAGCTGTCTGTTTTTTTTCTTTTTGTCCAATGCTGTATATTTAATGTTTATTTATTCAAAATAAATAGGGAACAACATCTGCTGTTTAAATAATGAGAGAGAGAGAGAGTTCTGCTTT
Organism: Sepioteuthis lessoniana; assembly: GCA_963585895.1. NCBI lineage: Eukaryota > Metazoa > Mollusca > Cephalopoda > Myopsida > Loliginidae > Sepioteuthis > Sepioteuthis lessoniana. The sequence goes on from OY757907.1 coordinate 127,347,724, forward strand.
GATAATGATGAGTTTTGGCTTATTTATGAACTTGATAAGAATAAAATAAGAGAAAAGTCATTGAATTCTACAGCTTGAAATGAAAACAAAATCCTAAAAAGGTTTATAAAATGAAATTTAAAATAGAAGATCTAGAACCTAATTGAATAATGGGCTGTATGTTAAGAGTGACAAATTAAAATAAAATCAAGAGGGACAATTAAGAAAAAAATTCAAATAGTAACATGCATATATCCATTAGAATGTCTAGATATATAATTCGTCTTTGGTTTGGAGTTTTTATTTTAGTGACATATCAACTTTTCTGGGTTATTTAATGCCAAAGACATCTTCGTAGAAAAACAGCTGGGATACTATTTAACCCATAACTGGGGGGATAAGGGGGTTCATACCTTTCCTCAAAGGTATTAGACCAAAAATGAACGTAATAGCCTGACTAGAGTTTGAACTCACTTACTTCCAAGGTGCAGTCAAACACTTTAACCATTACACCACAGGGATTCCCCTTTTATATTATTTTTTATAGGGAAGACGAATACTTATGTATCATTTTAATATTTCATATTTAATAAAAATTAAGTGTTTCATTTTTAAAGTAATTTTTTTAGTCACACATTCACTTGTTTTGCTCTTCTGTCACTCTTCCAATATTTATAATGATTCATCACTCTTTTGAAAATATCTAGACATTGTAGAGGAGAAAAAACTTGGGCATAAATGTGGTAATGATAAAATAAATAAGTAAATTTATAATGAGGAATAATCATCATACTAGGAATGATTATGATATTATTATTATATTAGGAATGATTGTTAATTAAGAAAGTTGAACAAAAATAAATAACAATGAAATAAAAACAATTTAGTTTTATTTTGTATAGAGAATAAAATATTAAAAGTTTGAAAACCAAATCATCAATGGATAAAAGAGAATTAAAAAAATCTTGGGTGGTTTCCACTGAAATTCTAAAATATGATCAATTATAGAGAAAAGAAGAAACAAAAAAAAAAAAACAAAAAAAAATTATATAGACTTTTGCTATAAAAGTTTAAAAAACAAAAAACAAAAGTAAAATAAAATAGGAATAAATTCCAATTAAAGACAAAAACATGAAAGAATTCCACAATGTAAAGAAATTTTTAAAATAATGTTTTTCAAATGGAATAATTTCTAAAGAGGATAAACTTACCACAATGGAATGTATAACACCAAGTCTAGCACATGCCAACATGGCTACGATTAACTCAGTAATCATAGGCATATAAATAGCCACACGATCACCTTTCTGGATACCTTGAAAAATAAAAGAAAAAAAAAACTATAATTCAATATTTATCTTCATAAAACTTTGTACCAAACATTTCTATACTGATCAATTCAATAGAATTTCTATTTGGCTCAATCATTTACAACTAAATGTGAATATAGCTGAATGAAACACTAATTCATTCATAATCTTCGTTAAAAGATTGCTATATTTATGTGCATCTCTTGAATTCTGAAAGTTTATCACAAATTTTATTAAATTATCTGGAAAATAATAACTGATCTTACATTTAAATATGTAATAAACAGTGAACCAACCCACATGCTAACTGAATACTTATCTTAATAATGAATATAGAATAAGAAAATTATGTAGACAAGTTCTTTATTATAATCATGTAGTTACATATATTTTCCACAATATGGTTTGAAAAAAATAGACATGGATGACATGATCAAAGGATATGTTGAATGTTCAATGACAGAGTTAAATGTAAACATGATATATCACTAGTTATGTAGGCTCATGAGCCTTTGAACATAAAATACATATATAAGCATTTAGTAAGCATTTCAAAAACTTGGGGGTGGGGGACTATTTTGTGTAAGATCCTGTTCAGCATTTTTATGTGGTGGAGAGGGGGTAATTGCAATCCACATAGTTGGAATTGTTCAGAAGATTTAAAAGAAACCTCATCTCTCATTTAGCCTCATTCTCTCACTCTATTCGAAGTTTGAATAAAGCAAAAACTCTTAGAAAACATATGTATTTTTGTATAAACCTCAATACAAAATTGCACAATGTGTCTAGAGTACATTTGGTTGTATGGTGTGAAACCATCAAACTTTTATTGAAATACTTGGAAATAGAGAAGATATTTAGTCACTTCTAGAAGGACCAATATTAACATTAGTATATCAGTGATATACTAACACTGAACACAATGGAAGGACAGATAAATACATCTACACATACAAGAACATCTAACATATACAATATACATATCAAAGAAAGAACACATGAATGGGTCCCAACAGATAACATACACACATTTGTTCCATAAACAAGCAGTAAGTAAAAGGGATAAAAAAAAAAATCGTGTTGGTAATATTGCAAAAGTGGCTTTACTGTCCTCTGGTAGGGTATAAAGAACAGAAACAAAAAGAGGTTGAGAATGGGTTTCTGGACTATCATGTGACACCTTATGAGCACCTAATCGATATGTGACGAATAAGGGAGATAATTATTTACTGTATTGATACTTTTGTATCATAAACAAAAAAGTTCTGCTCTCATGATCCTGTTATGGTTGGGTTTGTCATCAGTAATGTAATCAAACCCATTAATTTTCATGAGGCTGTAGAATATACTGTTTGCATCTTTGCAGAGGGATAAGATAACCGCCACAACAAGTGTCTTGGATATGATATTAAACTATCTGAGGGTGAGGCTCAGGTAATGTTGAAGCTTTGGGGAATACTGAGTGTCTCATGTCAAAAGACTTGATACTTTCTAGTGAACAGTGTCAAAAGACTTGGTACTTTGTGCTTTAAGTGATGAAGAAAGTTGAAACTTATTTTACTTCTTCACAGAGAAGTTGGGTTTCTTCAATGACAATATTTATTTTCTCACTCAATCTCTCTAAAAAAGGTCTGTTCTATGTGCTCCAACTGAATATCACTTTCATTCCGATTTGCTTACAATGTTCATTTCTTTCAAGACTACTGTCTGTCGCTTATATACACAACAACTTATGCATATTCATAAGCGATGGGAATATTATAAACTTAAATATGCACAGATCACATTGCAAATGGCCACTTTGAGATATATATATATATATATATATATATATATATATATATATATATATATATATATATATATATAAAGCACACAAAACAGTATAACCTTTTTACTTAATCGAAGTGAAAATAATCACTATATTATATGCACACACATACACACACACACAAAGAGGAGTCTGCCATGAGTCTTTAGTTAAAAGACAGAAATAATATTGATACTTTGTTAATATTTATCTTTTGATCTTCCCCTAAATAAACACCATTTTTTTTTCATAAATATATGAAGCAGAAAATGTTTTTTTTTTCTGGTTATTGGTAAATAATTTTTTTTTTTAATTTAGAAATTAACTAAAAAGGCAATGAATGCTAACTTCAATTCAGCTTCTTATAAAAAAAATAAAAAAAATAAATAAATAAAAATTCAATATTTCTGATACTTGCAATTAAAAAAATAAGGTAAATATTGAATGCAAAAAACAACATGATTATTGAGAAACAAAAAAAAGTGAAAATTAACTTACCTAAACTTTTCAATACATTGGCAAATTTGCATACTTCTGTTCTTAATTCTTGGAAAGTAATTTTTCCTGTGTCTACTGGATCATTGCCTTCCCTGGAAGAAAAAACATTTTCCTATGATTGATTAGCTTTTATGGCATGTCACCTCGTCTTATTTTATGCCTAGAGATGAGGAAATTATATACATTGTATTTACATTTTTAAATGTAGTTTAAGAGTTTTTTTTTTTTTTGGCAAATGATCCTATAAAATACAAATAATTTTTAAATACATATATTAGACTCATAGATGGGAATCTAATGAGTACTACTACTACTACCCCCCCCCAGTCAGAATGAACCTGAATGTAATAGCTATGAAGGTGTAGTCCAGATCTTTAGAAGTGGAATCTCACTACCAGATACCCTTTAGCGTCATACCCAGGACAGCCTTTGGGGGGGGGTCTTACTCCTCTGCAGGGAATAAAGTTAGCATATTCTAAGCCTCAACATTAGAGTACTATTTTTATAACTTTAATTGTTCCAAATTATGATTGACAAAATGAAAATGATAAACAAATGACTTTTCACTGAAAATAAATCAATTTGATAATTGATTTAGTATTCAAAGACATTTTAGAATTAAAAAAAAAATAATAATAAACAAATGAAAGAGAATTGGGGAAAAAAAATTCAATATTTGCTCAAAATACTAAAAAAATTCAATTTTGATCCGAGTGTACATCACAAAATTGTTATAAAAACATTCAGAATTTCAGGATGTTTATTCTAATTCAAGGTCGCAGTCCATCACTTTAGCCATTACATCATGGGGACTCCCACCACCATGTTTATTTTCAGCACAAAACTAAAAAATTCATTTAATAATAATGATAATTATTAAAGATGAATTTTCTGCATTATTCAATGGGAATCTGCTTATACAGTATAAAAGACTAATGAAGAAGTCTTATTGATTAATTTTAACAGCATGACAACTCATCTGGGGTTATTTCATGCCGAGAAGTTAAGGAATTGCATTCATTATACGTTCATATTTACATTTCTTGTGCAGTTTCTTAAGTTTCTTTTTTACACACAGTCCAACTGAATACAAATAATTTTCAAACTGATCTATTTGACCCATAGATGGGACCCTAACAGGTATTACCAGTCTGGGTTAGGGTGGAACTGGGAGTAATGACAATGAAGAGGTACTCCACACTCTCCAAATCTCTAAAACTGAAATCTTATCAGATTCAGTTTAGTGTTATACTATGGGCATCCCTCTGAGGGAGGATACAGTCAGCGTATTCCAAACAAACAGAGCGGGAAAAATTTTTAAGAACGCTAATTATGAAAGTCTATTTTTCAAAACAATACAGGCAAATGAAATTATTAAAAGAAATTTTTATGTATGTATTTATATAATGTGTACTTAGGTGATTTTTCTTGTATATATTTACCCAATGCCTTCGCAAGAGGCAGGATGTGACACAAGGTCAATTTTTAAGTATAGCTAGTTTGAATTCAGAGTTTTCCTTCTCCTAGACTGGTTGCTATACCAGAGAACCCAGTCTTCTCTACTATTTACTCAAAACTGAAAGGAGACTAAATGAATTCATGCTTTTCAAAGAACATTAGTACAAAGTCAAACACAAAAGGCCTCATCCAAGACTTGAACTCGGGTTGCCAATTCCCTCTAAGTTGTAAGTTGGCAACCGTAGTCGAAGGCGACCAGAAGGTTCCCTTTTCAATAGCTACTACACCGAGGTGTAGGGGAGGACGCTACTCCTTTCCCTGGATTGCTCCACTTTACCCTCGTTACATACCTTATATTGCTGAGTGTTAAGCGGGGAGGTATCGAGTACCATTTTTAAAGTCTTTGGTATGATGCGACCTGGGATTGAACCCAGGTCTCTGAGTATTGGTGAACACTCTACCCACTAGACCAATAGTAAAACAATAACTATTATGCAAAAGCTCACCTTTTTTTTTTTTTTTTTTTTTTTTTGGTATATTTGATTGAAACAAACATACAAGTTTTTTTTTTTGCATTTTTTTTCAGTTTCTTTTTGCACTTAGTATCTTTGCATAGGATCAAAATTATGTGAGAATAGTTCATACTATCCAAGTAAGATGATTAAGATGTGCAGTACACTGCTGATTTTATTTTATTTTAAGGCATAGCAACCATTGTTGGTTATTTAATGCCAAATCCTGTTTTTACATATATACTGAATATATGATTTGTAAACACATTTTGTAGATACGCAGTTAAATGATCAAACAGTTCTATTTATAACAATTCAATTTACCATAAGTCAACAAAGTTAAATGGTTCCAAGTATTGCTATCTAACAATTCAATTAAACATCAATCATTTGCTTGCATGTAGTTAAATTATCAAAGTTCTATTTCAAACAATTCAATTTAGCATAAGTTATTTGCTGGTACATAGTTTAAATGTCAAACAGTTCTATTTAACCCATAGATAGGAGCCTATTAGGTGCTACTACTTGGGGCCAGAGTTGATTTGGGAGTGATGGCAATGAAGAGGTATTCATTTTCCCCAAAGCTCTAGCATTACTGGAGCCTCACCATCAGATTGCTTAGTATCATATCCAAGACACCAGTTGAGCAGGTCTTACTCTTCTGCAGAAATGCAGTTGGTTTATTCTCCAACCCCAGCTGACTGGGCTGCACGCTGCAAGGACAAAGCAACGTTCACTTATGGATTCTGAAACATGGACTCGCCCAGTGCTGGCTAACCAGCAAAGTCTTACATACATTAGCTCTGTGTCGATAATGAATGCAGCCAAGAGGACATACGTGGAGCGAGAGATGATAGCGACAGGTGGCGAGTGATAGTCAGGGAACTTTGTGCCATAAGCACAGCAACTTAATGATGAATTCAGATTTCAAATACTTTTTATTGCCATTAGCCACTGTCACAAAAGAAACAGTGAAAAGTTCAAATTCAGGATCTTAATATTATTGATTATAACGTTTATCGAATATAAAAAATACCACCCACCAAGACAAGCAATTATTCCAGATGATATTCTCATTTTAAAAATTAGCATTCTTTAATATCTGCTCCTAAATTTATGTTATGTTGGTTATTATCATGTAAAATACAGCTTGGCTGACAATATGGGACGAGGTTAAAATCCCACAGTGCAGTCACAATGTGATGCAGCAGAAGAGGCTGACCTGTGAACTGCATGACAGTTATTTCCACCCGATGATGATCAAACTTGTCACTCCAAAAAAGGCGGAACTTGCATGTTCCGTTGGCCAGTTATGGGAGGAGATTATGTGGGCGAAGAGGCGTGTCCATATCTCCGCATGAGAGTTTGATGGTAACATAAGGTCGACGATTTTGAACGGAAGGCAGTGAAATTCCGCTGTTCACTCAAGCTTGTCCCGTCGTTACCCCGTGTGCCCTTTCTTGGCCATCATCTAACTTACACCGAAGTGTCCAGGCCTCATAGACAAACGATTCGAATACCTCTTCTGATTGCTCCTACTACACACAAGCATCCGTTGAGGAAATAAATATATATTTTTATATATATTACGTGTTGACGTTTGTTTGACCAGAGTGAAATGTAACAATGTATTTTGACTTAGCTTCAAAAAATTTTAGCAACTTTTTCTTTTTTATGTGGTTTGGAATTTTGAAATGCATGCCTTTCAAAAATGCAACCATGTCAATTGTACCATACGCACCATTGTAATGGTCACAACATTAAAATGATCTATATACTGTGGCTACACTAATAGGACTTATGTATAGCTCTGTGTCATGCGTTACCAAATATATATACATGTGCTGATGGCACTGAACTATTTTTGTACAGTAGTAGCCACAGAGACAAATGGCAGTGTGCTTTGTGGTCAGGGAAGTATGTGATGGAGAGCTGCTTCGGACTTCTATGTTGGATGAGGATTGTTCAGAGGGATGAGTGTGATACACAAACCTAGATCAGCTTCTCACCTATTCTTTCTGCAAAAGGTGGTCAAATTCTCATTTGATCTTTGGTTTTCTGAAAAACAAGGTTTCCTATTCTTTTATTTTGTTTGTCATATTAATACTAACCGACACAAAAGCAAAGAACTTAAGTTTTACAGCTATCTTTTATTGATAATCAATCAAATACAATTGACTTTAAAGCTGGTAGATATTTCTCATAGCCCATTTTGGATATGAATAAGACAGTTCAATTTGGAAGATCAAAATCATTAACTAACAGTCGACTAATCAGTCAGATTTTAGTCAAACACTATGGTGGTTACTTCTCTGATGGTATCAGAAGACAACCATATATATATATATATATATATATATAAAACCCAAGTAATTAAAAGGTCATTAAACATAATCTTCCCCTCTTTTCTCTCATTCACATGAAATTCAAAAGGATCGCTTTGAAGTTGCTAATATCCTATTTCTAATTTAGCACCAACCTGTCTTTTTCTTGGTTTCAGTTTAGTTAGTTTCTTTAATGGCATATCAATCTTCATAGGTTGTTCAATGCCAAAACCATCCGTGTAGAAGGATAATACTGATGCTATTTGACCCATAAGTAAGGCGAGAAAGTGGTTCATGACTTCATTAGTCTCAAAGTGAACATAATAGCACAAGCAGAGTTTGAACTCACTATGTCATGGTTCAGCATGTTAGCTACAATGTCACAAGAGACTTATTCCTATTTTTTTCTTAAGATCCTAAATATTATTATTATTATTATTATTATAAACTTTTGCTTTTAAAGAAACAAAGCACAAATTTAACCAGACCATCAGCATGACTCCAGGGGACCTGTTTTGACAGATGTTATGAACAGCCAGAGATTTTAGTCATTTACTTTATCTGTGTGCGAGCAAACTGGTGACCTCATTTGTTAACTTACGCTTCATATTATTTCAATTTGACAGGGTCATTCTTTTATTTCTTCATCTAAAACAAATCTTAACCCAAACAGTTCCATCCTTTTGACATAATGTAACACAATGACTGGATTGGAGGACAGCTTATTTTGAAACTGTGATTAGAGCTTAAGTATCTGATATTATGTTGACATAGTTTCTAAAATTGATATGCCCCATCAGCAGGGCTTCGAATATGGTATTCCCAACAGAAGTAAAAGACCTCATCCAAAAGTGATGTCCTGGGTATGACACTAAATTGCATCTAATGGGGAGACTCCAGTTCTGGAGATCTGTTACCCCTTCATTGTCATTATTGCAAGATCCACTCTGATATGGAGTGGTAGTAGCTATTAGGGTTTTATTTACTGCTCAAATAGGATCTGTGAAAATAATTTGTATTTGATAGGACCATGTTAAGGAAAAAAAAAAAAAAAAAAAAAAAAAATGTAAATATAAATATACAATGTATGAGGTATAAAATGGTTTTGGAGTGGTGTGTTAGGAAATTATGACGTTTATAACTGACTTCTTATCCCCCATTCACTCGATATCTTCTTTTTGTTAGTTTGTTGAAGCTGGCAAGAAATTAAGGATGGAAAGGAAATGTACGATAAGAGTGCCAAATAGAAGGTTGTAATGTTACTGCACCAAATAGAATGTTTTTATATCACCACGTGCAAACATGTTTATGCTTGTATCACTAGGTCTTAAGTGGTTGTCAGAAACCCAGTGTAACTTCGCGGTGGAAAAAGTTGAATATACAAAACTGTCTTATTTCATAAACACAAAATTTTATTTGCGATATAACTTTTTAAGTAATCATCAGAAGAAAGAAAGGGAGTATGAAAGCCGAGTCGCCTGCAGTAGCTGGACAAAGAGAAACATTTCATGAGGAGAGAAAGAGAGGGCAGACACAGACTTTGAATTTCCTTTCTGGTTTTCTGTTGTAGTTCTAACATGCTTGTTTGCTGGTTTTGTCTCCACAGCTGCACATCAGGTGTGAGACCCCTTTTCAGAGGTTACACCAAAATGGGTGCCATACTTTTGTCTTTACATCTTTGAGGCTGGTGTTCATCTGTCCGTCTTTACCTCATCAATTCTCTGAGCCAACTAACTTTCAAACCCAAGTGATCCTCTTACTTCCACCTGGTGTCAGGGAGGGAGGAACATAACTGTTTTCACTGGTTCCACACCTGCACAGAAGATTTGAGACCTCCAGGTATTTTTCTAGTTATTTTTAATTATCGTAGTCATTCACCCATGACTGGCAGATCTACAAGTGCTTTGGCCTGACTCACACAGGTTAGCTGCTTGTTCATATACTATGTTTTTTTTTTCCTTTTTTCCTTCTCTCTCTCTCTCTCCTTAACCAAAAAGTAGCCTCTCATTCTCTTTATAACTTGGACCTACCATATCACATTACAGAAAGAGACAGGGAAACTTTTAAACTCAATTTTTAATTTTGAAGTTGACAACTATTTTGTGATGGGGAATGTTTTCCTGAACCAGTAAAAATAACCATGCTTACCAGTAAAGTTGTTAGTGGAATCTCGGGAATAATTTCAGCAAATTGAGAATTGTCAGTATCAAAAGTAGGGAGTTTGAGAATTCACCATGTGTATCTAGTCAGTTGGTATGTTCAGCTGACACTGCTACAAGCAGGAGATACAATGCACAGCTTAGTCAGAGGCCTTAGCAAACATACACTTCAACTGGATGTCAAAAGAAAAAGGGAGCCATTTGTTTCAGTCAAGGCATGTCAAGGTAACTGAGATGGAGTTTCTTTTTGGTGCCAAGAAGTCTCTCTTTTTAGGCATGCATGCATGTATTGTGCTTCCTGTTAGACCCCCCCAGCCACCAGGAGATTGTTATTTTCGTGTTTATCTTATATGTTATTGTTTTTTTATTTCATATTTAATTCCCACAAATGTATACAATTCTCTAACCTCTAGACATTGACATACACTCAGTCACTTTAAGTTGATTAAAAATATTTCAGAGAGAGATAGAGATCACAGTTCAAGCAATGGATAATTCACAAGTTCTCCTTTGAATCCTTCACTCTTATATTAAGAACTCAGTTTTATTGGGGTTTTTTTTTTTTAGAAATTGGTTTTCTTTCAAGATCACACTGCATGTATTTAAATTCAATTTAATCACTTTTGCATTTATTTCTTTCAGTTGCTGGCAAAAAAGCACATAAAGACTGATTAATAATATTGACTACCTTTGCAGACATTAAAAAAAAATGATCATTTAAAGAACTAGACGTTTTGATGGGCTGAAATTAAACTTCATTCATTTAAGCTTTTACATACACCAAAATAAATCTTCAGTTTTAGATGGTTTGAAAATAAAAAAAAAATAAATAAATAAAATTATGCTGTTTCTTAAAACGATATTGGTATTGTAACCTCAGTTTCAGCTTCAATTTTCAAATTTGCATATTTTTTTCTCATAAGTCTTATGCATTATTATACATATTGGAGTCAGCATTGTTCTCTCAATTCAGCAATATTTAATGTCAACTTTTTAAATGATGCACAACTTAGCATTAACTGTAAAATAAAACTGTTCAATTTAGTCTTAAAAAGAAACATTTTTAAAAATACTCTTACCATTGTTATATTTTTAAAAGTACCTTAAATTTTATTAAGTATTTATCAAATATATTGAGATTTAAAAAAAAAAAAAAAAAAAAAAAAAAGAGATGGAATTTGTTTTGAAAATTGTCCTCAAAGTAATTATTTGAGAAAGATGTGAAGATTTTATGGAAGTATAAAGAAGAAAAAGACATCAGATAGAGGTTGAAATCAAGGGATGTGATTTAATATAAAAGTGTATAAAATTTGTCTCCCCTGTTTACTGATCCCAGAACAAAAATGTGTGGGAGGTAATAAAAGCTTAAAATCAAGTCATCTCCTAAGTTAAAAAACTGGTGTTTCAATTTTCTTTAAAAAAAAAAAAAAAAAAAAAAAAAAAAATTTTTTTTCAAGGGAGTTTAATTTAAATTTCATACTTAAAACTACTAATTGGAGAGAGTGATATACTACATTTTTTTAGTTGGATGTGGAACGAGGCTGTAGGAATAGGGCATCCAATGAGACTTGAACTTGCTCATGAAGGTTTGCTAATCTAGCTTGCTAACCATTACACCACCTGAGGTATCCAAAACTAATTGGAGATAGGAAAACAGAAACTGCAGACTTAATACATAACTTGAAACAACTGACAAAAACGGTAGGTTTTCATTGGTTATAAAAGTAGCCACTAGAAAATTATTTCAAAGACACACCACAAAAGATACAAAACTGAGCTTTCATTTTGATTTCACCATTCATCCCTATTATCCATCACTCCTGACAGGTCTTCTAGACTGCATCCAATGTCCACACATAGCTGATGTATGTAAGTCCTTACTGGACATTAAACAATGCAAGTCCACATGTAAGAGTCCATAGAAGAATGTCACTTCCAAATTCATCCTTACTTCTCCAGCAGTCACCAGCATGTCTTATCCATCTCACTTGGATGGTTTGTGAGCTGACTTGAATAATTTATATCTTATTAAGCAAAACACACAGACACACATGGGAGGTGATTGTAGCATAATGCTTATTGTCATAGGAAATGGAATCAGCAACCTAAGTTCAAATCTTAGAGGAGACAGTTTGCATTTCACATAGTCCTAATACATTTGAGAAAGATATAGATCCAACCACTGATCCTCTAATAAGGTAGACTAGGCTCTTTAAACTTGGTTTGACAACCAGTCTAGGAGAAAGAAAACTAAATTCAAACAAATTGTTCTCCTAAAAAGTGATCATATGCCGTATTGCGCCCATATACAAAGTGGTCATGAAAAGTTTTCACCATGAACAAAAAGGGAATGACTTAAAGTCATGAAATTATGTTATTCCAAAAAATGGAATTCAATATTCTTGGCACATCATTTCTCAAGTTTCTTTAACTCTTATATAAAAAAAAAAAAAAAAAAAAAAAAAACTTTATTCCCTTATTGATTGAACCAAGAAACCTTTCCACCACAGACACACCCTAACCCTAATACACATATGCTAAAGTTACAGCACTACACTTTGGAATAGAAACTAAAAGAAAAAGTCAGTAGGGATCTACAGAAAACATTAAGCAAACATTTCTCCTATAAAACTGAAAATATTCCAAATGAAACCTATTTACTAACAAAGCTAGCAAAATAGTGGCATGGACATTTTAGTTAATCATCATGAAATAGACTAGGTGACTAAAGTTCTAATCCAGGACATGGCATAACTGCATTTCACATACTGCCAATCCAACTATTTTCTCACCATCCATAGGTAAATAGTAGGGCAGTCTGAGCTCTTTAACCTTGGTTTGGCAACCAGTCTAGGAAAAGGAAAAAATTCAGACTTCACATAAAAATGATCCTGCTCTTGGTTGTAGGAGTTGAATATATACAAGAACCAGTGTGTTTGAAAAAATTTAAAGCTTTCCATATCAACATGTTAGCATAAATTCTGATACTTTATATGAAGTTCACTCTTCCTAATTAACCATGAAATTTTTCTTACATCAGAACAGGACTTTGAAAAGTTAGAGAATGATATTCACTTGAAGAAGACTCAAGAACACACCGGCTGGAATGTTGCATTGAAGAAAAAAAAAATTCTGAGTTCAGATAATATTTGAAATAAACTCAGAAATGATAGTATTAAAATGTGGACCTGATAAATTTGTACTTTATCTGAAATTACCATCACATTGTTTAGTGTCATATCCAGGACACTCATTGAGGGTTGAGAAATCTTACCCCTCTGCAGAGATGCAATTGGTGTATTTTACAGCCCCGGCCAACTGGGACTATCTTCTGCAAAGGAGTAAGACAGAAAGGAATGTCCTGATATGACACTAAACTGTATCTGATGGCAAGGCTCCAGTCCTAGAGAGTATGGAAGACCCCCACTATTGTCTTTACAACCAGGTCCACTCTAACCTAGAGTGGCAGTATCTGTTAGGGTCCCATCTATGGGTCAAATAGATCTGTTTAAAAATTATTCATATTCAATAGGGTAACACACACACACACACACACACACACACACAATGTAAGTTTAAATGTATGATGAACATAATTCCCAGCATAAAAGCATAAAATAACCCTAGATGGGTTGACATACCATTAAAACCAATCAATCTTGTCTGAAACTTTGATCCAATATTTTCCCTTAATACTGTGAAATCAATAGTCACTTACATTGGACACAATTACATATAAGCAATTATTAAATGATTGAATAGAAAGTAAGTTAATTTCTAAATAAAATTATATATGATAATCATTACATTACCGTCAGGATGGCGCCAGCATAGATATAATAATCATCATTATCATAGCCATATCAGTATTGCATCTACTTGTATAGAACCATATCATACACACACATATGTAGAGGATGTTTCAGAAATATTGATACCATTTCATAATATAATAACTTGATCAATTTTTATTTAAATAATCTCAAATTTTAGCATATTCTTTAGAAATAACTCAAAATTCTGTTAGATGTTTAAATGCCTTCTTTTTTTTTTCCGTGAATGGCATTTGAATATCTGGAAAAAAAAAATTATATATATATATATATATATATATATATATATATATATATATATATATATATATATATATATATTTATATTAAACAGGATTTTGAGTTGTTCCTACACATGCTGTTTAAAATCCGAGATCATTTCAACAAGTTATTAGAAAATGAAATTTTTTTTTTCTGAAACACTCTGTAAATAAGAGACACACAACTTGGTCTCACAACAGAATGCTATGGTTACCAGAGTTTTACATATCTTCCTCCTCATTGGTCAAGTCATAAAGCTTTAGATGAAACTGAAGTGAGAAGAGCTACCATGAATGAGACAAGAACAAATTGCATATCAGACAGGAATCAACTGATACAAGAGATAATGCATGTATAAAAACAGCTGAATCATTACCAAATAAAGATGCAGAAGAGGGCAGATCTCCTATGATTTAAACTGATGCAATCAGTGAGACAGCAAAGAAACAGAAGAAATCAAGCATATCAATTCAACATTTGCAGGAATCAATTTTGCATAATACGACTGCAAGAAGATGATGCACATTTGTGTCAGACAAAACATAGCCGAAACATGCAGAGATTGAAAATGTAACAAATTAAATCAGAAAAGTTGCCATTTCTGATGAGATTAGATTTTTCCCCAAATAATCCCAACAACGCTTTATGCTTGGTTTGGTTTTATGGCATATCAACCATTGTCGGTTATTTAATGCCAAATTCTGTTTTTACATATATATTAAATATGATTTACAAACAAATTTTGTAGCTACACACAATTAAGTTATCAAACAGTTCTATTTCTAACAATTCAATTTAGCATGAGTCAAAGTTAAATGGTTCCAAGTATTGCTATGTATCGCAAACAATTCAATTAAACATCAGTCATTTGTTTATGCAGTTAAATGATCAAACAGTTCTATTTGATCTATAAATAAAACCCTTTTGGATGCTACCACTCCAGGTCAGAGTAGACAATGGCAATTAGAAAGTACTCCACATTCCCCAAAGCTCGAGCATTACTGGAGCCTCACTATCAAATTGTTTAGCGTTGTATCCAGGGGGGATATGATACTAAACTGTGTCACTGGGGTGGGGGAGATGCCTTACTCCTCAGCAGAGATGAAGTCACTGTATTCTACAGACCCCCCCACCCTCAACTGACTGGGCTATAACCCTCTTTGTCACATCTTTAAAGAAAATATTAGATAATAACAAAACCTTATTTGTCATCATTTTTATGAGCATGATGCTAGTTATTGTTATCAAATATTGGTTTAGTAATAAATATAAACTAACTACATTTTAAGGTGTTTCAAATGATTAGCAAACTAGATAAGCTGATCATTGTTTGAGTATTTGATTCTCATTGAGCACCTTAGAAATTTCACGTTGTGCTAAATTAAGCTAATCTTAATAAATGACAACTACATTTTAAGATGAAATTAGATGAGCCATGTCCCTGTTGATACGAGATGATATTGCCACTCGGAGCTAGAGAATACACCGATTGCACTTCAGCAGAGGGTCAAGACCTCTCCTAAACAAGGCCACCTGTTGGCTGTGGGTGGCAACCCATAATGCTTGAGGCTGGGATCCTGGTGGCTGAAAAGTCCTTGACCCATTAACCAAAGTAATCACATAATTTGCAACACTCCATTTTGGCCCTTACTGGGCTAGATGAGCAGTCAGAGAGGTTCAATACGATAAATCGGCTGGTCATATGAAGCCCTGGCACCTCTATAATAATAATCCTGACTGTATTCTTTAAATTGCTCTAGTGGTAAACATGTACCTAATCCTATTTTATCTTAAAGAGGCAAAAAGTCAATTGTGCTGAGATAGCAATACTTGAAACCATTTAAACTGTGTGCAAACAAATGATTATTATTAATTAATAATAATATTATTATTATTAATAATATAATATAATATATAATAACATAATCAAAAAAGAATTATTAGTGTTGGATAACAATACTTGAAATGATTCAATGGTGTGAAAACGAACAAGCTCAGGCTAAAAACTATACACTTACAAATCATATAAACAGGATTTGACATTAAATAACTGACAAGGGTTGATATGCCATAAAATACAACGGAACTAAACCAAACCATGATTATATTGAAGCTTCTATTTAGGAAGGAGTAAAGGATTCTAATTAGAATTTCATAGTTATCTCCATTATATAAAGAATTTGAGGGATTAAAAAAAAAAAAAAAAAAAAAAAAAAAAAAATGACATTCAGTATGGATACAGACCCTACAAAATTATCAGAGTTACTAATAGAATAGACAATTCCCTTATTCTCAAAGAATGTTTTAAGTACACTGCTCTCATAAAAATTTTGCTGGGTTACCATAACTCATAAGTATCAAAACTGGGGCAGTGTTTACCAAAACAGGAATGAACAATGTCTGATTCATTAATTTTCTTAAAAATAGTCCCCTTAGATTTCAATGTACTTATTCCTGTGAATATTTCATTGGCCAAAGCACTTCTGAAAGCGCTTTTGATATGATGTGAAGCTGGTTTAGGAAAACTAGTTCTGATGAGCATGGACCAAGTTGCACTTGTACAATCCTGTGTTTCACCAAAAGCATCTCATCAAAAATGTATCAAGATTAGTTTCAAATTATTTTTCAAATTGGTAATGACTCATCCAGATACATCTTGAATTGGCTCATTGGCCTAGTGGGTAGAGAGTTTGTTAAGGGCCCGGCAGACCAAGGTTCAATCCCAGGTCAAGTCATATCAAAGACTAAAGAAAAAAAAAGAAAAAAAAAAAAAAAAGGTATTTGATACCTCCTTGTTTAATACTCTGCATTATAAGGTACATATCAAGGGTAAAGTGGTGCAGTCCAAGGGAAGGAGTAGCGCAATCCCCTACACCTCAGTGTAGTAGCTATTGAAAAGGGAACCTTTGAGTCACCCTCAAGTACAGTCGCCAACTTTACTTTACATACATCTTCATTTTTTTGGAGGTGTTTGTCATGTGATGGTTATTGTCATAGGAAATGGATATGGCAACAAGTTCAAATCCTGGATAAGGCTGTTTGCATTTCACATAGCACTAATACTTTTGGGAATCCAAAATCCAACTATTCTCCCTCTAGCAATGGATATATAGTAGGGCAGACAGTGATCTTGAACCTTGGTATAGCAACCTGATTTCAAACCTACCGAACTCTGCTTAAAAATTGACCTTGTGTCACATCATGTGGAATGGTTGGTAAATACATACATTTTCATTTTAAGATTTTAAAAATTCAAAGTTTCAGATTCAATACTTATAATCACACATCTTGTGCGTATTTACCCAACCCCCTATGCCACAGGCAGGATGTGACACATGGCCAAATGGAGTACAGCTCTAAATTCTTCGAAGCTGTAGCCATGTCAATACCACAGTATGGTTGTATGACAGACTTTAATGAAATGCTTGCAGAAAAAGGTAGGTGAACTACACAAGAATAATGTGTGCTGTTATAAGCAAATCTTGAAAGTAACACCCCCTTACTACCTATCTCACAAGCCATCCAAGTAAGACAAACAAGACATGCAGAGAACTAATCGAGAAATAAGGATAAATTCATAACGAACATTCTCCAATGGACTCTTACATATTGACAGACCAGTGTGGGCAACCCAGCAAAAACTCTGAGTGGACACCTTGTGCCATCTAGAAGACTTACTAAGAGTGAGGAGTAATAAGGATGAACGTGACAAGAGATGATCCTATAATGACTATTATGCAAAGCATGTTTTGTATATAAAAACAGAGATGATTATAGTAAGGTATTTGGGAGGAGAAATTAAAGGTATTATTTTGGATCTCCAATCACACCATACTTCTTAAGGTTTTGCTGCAGATTTTAGAAGTATGTAAATAAAAATAAGAAAATTTTTTTAATTTGAAAAAAAAAAAAAATAAATAAATAAAATAAATAAATAGATTTTCAGTTATTAATATGTATTCATATGAATTAACTTCCTCGTTACTGAATTTCTTATGAGCAAACATAAGTAATTTATTTAGAATAACAGCTCGCTATTTCTCAGCTTTGAATTAAGGAAGAAAGATTTTTTTAATTGCAATATTCTTTTCTACATTACACACAGTATATCTTTTAGAATTACGGAGTAAAACTATTACCAATTGAAATAATAACTTCAAATAAATTTTTTAAATAGTTTTGCACACAGTTATATGGTACCAAGTACTCCAATCAAATATGAATAATTTTCAAATGAAAGGAGAGCCTTTATGGCATAACGGCTAACATACTGGACTGAACTTCAGTTAGGCTATTACATTCACCTGGTGGACTAATACCATGGGAAAGATATGAACCCCTTCATCCCCTAAGTTATGGGTTAAATAATACCACTGCTGTTCTTCCACATGGATGGCTTTGGCATTAAATAATTCATGAAGGTTGATATGCCATTAAACAAGGAAACTAAACCAAACCTAATTTTCAAAGATCTATTTAACCCATAAATGGAACCCAAAGAGATACTACCACCCCGGGTCAGCGTGGACTTGGGAGTAATGGCAGGAGATATAATATATTCTCAGCCTTAATGATAAAGCAGGAAATTTGGGGGGATGGAAACCTATGCCTCAATGTAAAAATTGTGAAATGAATAGTTATTTTTGTTAATTAATCTGTATTATGTGCATATCGTAGCACACCAGTTATCCAAACCAATAATGACAGAAGAAAGAAAAAAATTATACTATGATTGCATCAAGTTGCTTGAAACAGGGGTTTTGAACAGATAGGGAGACATTAAAAGTTTTCAGACATCTAATAAAATTTAATTATTTCGACTATTTTCCAAGGTTCAAAGTTTTCATGTAAATTTACAGGGTTTTTCCAAAAAATTGGTATTTCATAGATCTAATAACTTTAATAATTCTCATTCAAATTATCTCAAATTTTAAATTGCATGAGTAGAAATAATTCAAAATTCTATGCTTAATATTTTTATTTTATTTTTTTATATTTTCAGGTATACACAAATGCCATTCACTGGAAAAGAAAAGGTATTTAATCATTTAACATAAAATTTTAAGTTATTTTTAGACAAACAGTTAAAATTTAAGATAACATCATCAATTTTCATTCAAATTATCAGATTATGAAATGATATCACATTTTTTTTAATTCCTTGTCCCTCATGAATGATATCACATTTTTTCAAATACCCAGTATTTGTCTAC
Source organism: Sepioteuthis lessoniana (assembly GCA_963585895.1). Classification (NCBI taxonomy): domain Eukaryota; kingdom Metazoa; phylum Mollusca; class Cephalopoda; order Myopsida; family Loliginidae; genus Sepioteuthis; species Sepioteuthis lessoniana. The sequence continues at coordinate 127,367,081 of OY757907.1, forward strand.
TTTTATTTCTTTAAATTTTCTCCTTATTTCCCCAACCTATAACCATCTTGCAGCCCCCATTTGGGTCATAACCATTTGTTTAGGAAACAAAAATTTTGAATAACCTTAACCCATAAAGAATAAATGGCAAAGAGAATGATTCGTGGTTCTTTTACTCTGATCAAATTTTACTATTTGCCACCAAGTCGAACCATCTGTTATTTGTGCCAGGTGGGTGATTATAAATTAATCACCTGGTGTCAAGGGGGCCTCCCCTCAAGCTATACCTACTTTACAGGGTTGACTTTATTGCTTGGTGCCCCAATAAGGGAATGCCAACAGGACCAAGCATTTTTTGGTTTAGCCATGTACGAGTCTTAATTTGTGCATGGCTCCATACTAAAAATGTCCTTGTGTCATATATCAGCTTAGAGGGAAATCAGTTAAATCCCTTTAAGTAAAGTTGGCGACTGTGGTCAAGGGCAACCTGAAGGCTCCCTTTTTAATAGCTACTGCACCAAGGTGTAAGGGAGGGTGCTACTCTTTTCTCTGGATGGCTCCACTTTACCCTTGATCTCTACCTTATAATGCTAAGTGTTAAGCAAGGAGGCATCAAGTACCACTATTTGAGTCAAATCATTCAACTATATATCATCTGGGCAATTACCATAACATTGTGAAACTAGTTAAATGTAGAGAGTTCAATCTTGATAACTGCTCCACAATTATGACTTTACCCTAAGTAAGTTAGGGTATATCAAAAGTAGTTTTGTTTTTACACCTCAAAGCTTATTACATGTACACATCTAAAGGCTATGACAATATTTAGGAATTGTGTTTGTCATATTTATAAAAAAAACTAGTAGAAGTAACCAGTCTAGGACTGGACTAAAAGGATTTTAGGAACACAGATGAGCGAGATAAAAAAGGAAGAAGAGAGCAGTGTAAACTAACAATTAAAATATGTCCTAACTTGTAGTTGAAAGATTTTGTGTATTAATTCTAATGAAAAGTATTTTTATTTTAGGAATTTTTTTCTTTCTTTCTTTTTTTTTTTTTTAGTTTATATTAAAATAATATATAAAAATATGTAGCTGTATATTGGTAAAAGGTTTAAAACATTTCCCTGATATTTCTTTACTTCTTTATTTTTTTTTACAATTAATGCTGAGTCACAGAAGAATTTAGTTAATACTTTTCAAAGAAGCAGCATAGTTTTAATTCAAATTTCATTATACTCTTTAAAAAAAAAAAAAAAAAAGGAACAATAAAAGAAACTAAGAATTCATATATTACAATATTCTTTTATTTTAGGATCTAAAATTTTTTCTTTTTTTACATTGAAAATATTTTTAAAAATGCAGCCCTAGATTTGTGAACATTTTAATTTGATATTGATGGCATATCAACCCTGGTGGATTATTTAATGGCAAATCCTCATTATTATATATAAGACCACACTCAAAAATGAAGAAAAAGATATTGTTTACAATTTTTTAATCATGAAAATGAGATATATGAAAGATAAGGTTAAGAAACAATTTAAATTTAAAATATATATATATATATATATATATATATATATATATATATATATAAGCATTTATGCTAAATTTTAAAATTTATTTGATATAAATATAAGACCACCAATAAAAACTAAAGAAAAAAAGGACTTAATTAAAAAAATTCATTATATATACTCTACATAATATAAAAGCAATTAAAACTGTAATACTTAAAATACTAAAAACATAAATGGCTAAAGGAACTAAATGATCTGAATTTAAGAAAGGCGAGATTACAGCTCTGAAAATGGTCGGAAAATATCAGAGAAATTTCGAAGGCCTTAGGACGTAGTAAAACCGTTATCTGCATTTACTTGAAAAGCCCAAATAAGTATGAAACAAGGAAACTGACTGGCAGGCCAGAAGAATTATCATCACAATTCAAGAGAAGAATTGTTTGCGAAGTAAAAAAGAAAACTTCATCAACATCAAAAATATTGCAATCTCTAGTGAATACTCCTTTCAGTACTCAAACAATTAGAAGGCATTTAAACAAAAAAAGCATAAGAAAAGAATTTATCATCCAAGGTTAACTATGAAGAACAAAGAGAAATGACTGGAATATGCTCATCAATATCAAATCATGTGTGCTAAAGAATAGTGAAAGTTGTTTTCTCGAACAAAAAGAAATTCAATTTAAGCAGTCCAGATGACTTTCAAAAGTACTGGCACACAAAAAATTTTCCAGGAGAGAATTACCCAACAAGGCAGAGTGGTGGAAGATCTCTTATGATCTGGCAGACTTTCTCATCTTCAGGAAAACTTAAACTACAATTAGTCAGTGGTCAACAAAAAGCAGCAGATAATGTGAAGATGCTTTATCTCTCACACAAGAAGGGTGTCGTCTATGTGGAGAAGAATGGATTTTTCAGCAAGATAATGCCGCTATACACAATGCATCAATAACAAAAAAGAATTTGCTTGAACAAAAAATAAGACTTTTTGTCCACCCAGTGTGCTCTCCAGACCTCAATCCTATAGAAAATTTGTAGGGATTGATTGTTGCAAGAGTTTATGAAGGAGGTTGACAGTACTCAGCTATTTCTGAACTCAAAAACGCAATCTTAGACACATGGGGAAAAAATACCTTTGGTTCAACTTCAGAGACTAGTTGATAGTTTGCCTAGCTGAATTTTTGAGGTTATCAATGCGAACGGCAGATCTATAAAATATTAGATAAAAAATTTGGCTTTATATTCAATAGTTCTGCTCATTGGTCTTATATTTATGTCAAAACAAAATTTTGAAATTAAGCATGAATGCATATAAAAAAATTTTGAAATTAAGCATAAATACATAAAAAATTAATTGAAATTTCTCATTTCAAACTTAATTGTCTCTATGCCTTATCTTTCATATATCTAATTTTAATAATTTATAAATGGTAAACAATATATTTTTCTTCATTTTTGAGGGTGGTCTTATATTTTTGTCTAGGGGTGGATATATATATATATATATATATATATATATATTAGTATTTGTAAACATGTTATGTTGATAACATTTTTAAATGAGCCTGAGCTCATTTTTTTGCACAGTTATTTGGTTTCAAGTAATTCATCTAATACAAATAATTTTATTAACTATTAGTCATTTGTTTGCACAAAAATAAATGATTTCAAGTAAGTATTGCTATTTAGCAATATTCTATTCAGTACTATTTATTTGTTTGTACACAGTTAAATAGTTCCAAGTATTGCTATGTATTACTAACAATTAAAAAGTCATTTGTTTACACACAGTTAAATGGCCAAACAGTTCTATTTTTAACAATTCAATTAAATGCATGTCATTTATTTCCAGAGTTTAAATGCCAAAGAGTTTTATTTCTCCCAAAGATAGACCCTTTCAGGTGCTACCACTCTAGGCCAAAGTGGACCTAGGAGCAATGGCAATAAAGGAGTATTCCACAATCCCCAAAGCTCCAGTATTACTGGAGCCTCACCATCAGATGGATTAATGTCATATCCAGGACACTTGTTGGGGGTCTTACCACCCTCTGCAGAGAAGCAGTCAGTGTATTCAAAAGCCCCAACCGAATGGGCTGTGTGAGTGTTCTGAAACATAATTGTATTTTTCTAAAAACTTCTTTTAAATAAGATAAAAATTTAAATTTAGTTCTTAATTATCTGTTGACTTACATTCACAAAACATGTATTCATTTATTTACTTTCTCATTTAATAAAAATCTAACCATAAAAAGGAGCTAAATTAAAAACCTGTCATTTTTAGGTGGAAAATTTTGCCTATTAATTCAAAAGGAAATGTATTTGTCGATTCCATAAACAGTCAAATTTTTTTTTTGTGGGGGGGGGAGGAAGAGATTTTTTTTGTTACACTGATTAAAAAGTATCATATTTTGTTCTAAAAAGAAAAAAAAGAAAAAAAGAACAGTATTCATTTAAAAATGCTTTTGTTTAACCTTTGTTGTTTCTTCGATTTTTAACCTCTAAATATGACATTGAAGGTACAATAAAAAGCTAAGAAATAAAAATGTATCCTTACTATAGAAAGAAGCTAAGAATTAAAAATGTTAAATTTTTCTCACAATTTTTTCCCCTTTTTATACTTATGAAGAACTGTGAAGAGTTTCTCAAATCAATTGATTTTTGAATATTGAATTATATCATTTAATCAGTAAAAAAAAAATCAAAAACTAAATATCAAACTTTTCATTTTTATAAACATATTTAAGTGTATGCATGAGTTTAATGTTCAATGACATCTTTTCTGACTTATCAGTCGACAAGAAACCAAAACTGTGTCTACACCATTCTCATATAAACAAGTAAATGTTATGGAAACCTGGGGTCTTTAACCTTGGTATAGCAACTAGCATAGAAGGAAAACTAAATTGACACTTGTTAAACTGCTTATAACTGATCTTGTGTCTCACTCTGCTGTTGGGAGGGGTTGGGTACACACACATCTTTTATTTAAGTTATCATAATAACAAATTTAAGTATTAAAATTTAGTCAATTTTGAGACATTATTTTCAACAATGCCTCAAAGCTTCTTAAGTTGCACGCAGAATTCTAGAAAAGGAAATAAATAAAATGATATTTGACAACACAACCCAAAAGTAGTTTAAAGATTTTATTGATGGTGACATGTCAGTTTAAAAAAAAAAAAAAAAAAAAAAAAAAAGAGTCCAGAATTGGATGACCAATAATTGTCTATTACAATATAAATATTTAACAAATTTACAATTTAAATATGCAAGCTACAGGAGAACCCAATTTATAAAACAAATAGACGTTTGTGGTGTAATGGCTACCGTCGTAGGAAATGGACACAAAATGGACACTGTGACACGAGTTCAAATCCTGGACAAGAGTGTTTGCATTTCACATAGTGCCAATACACTAGGTATGAATAATTCTCCCTCCAGCTATGGGTAAATAGTAGAGCAGACAAGGCCCTTCAATCTTAGTATGGCAACTGGTTAAAGAGTTGGTCTGCTCATGCAGTGGGACAAGTATATATATATATATATATATATATATATATATATATATATATACATACACACACACACAAGAGAGTCCGATCAACAGTAATTAAAAACTTTTAGGATATCTTGGAAAATTATGTACAACAGTGATTCTCAAACCATCTGATTGGTTGTTTGGGTTTTCTGGCAAATCAACCTTTGTAGGTTATATAATGCCAAATCCATTTTTTGCAAATAGTTCTATTTCAAACAGTTCAGCTTAATTATCAAATACATTTCTATTTCAAGCTATTCAGTTTAGTCAAACAGTGTTAATTCAGTTTAGTATACGTGGTCCCTTCAATAAGTTTCCAGACTTTTTTTGTACAGGCATCTAAAATTGTTGTAGACACTTTAAAGTTCAGTATGTTATTGCTATACATCTTATGATATGATTGACCAATTTTTATGATTTCAAGTTCAAATGAACAGCTACAGGAGCAATTGGAATACACCCTACTAAAGCCTGATTGTCACAGATGGTGAATTTCAAAAATGCAATCTAGATGTAAGGACACTTTAGAAGAATGATATGCAATAAAATTCTGTTTTAAACTTGGAAAAAACACCAAAGAAACATATGGAATGCTTCAGACTGCTTTTGGACTGACCATCTTGCATGAATCGAGCATCAGTTTTTGAGTGGCATAAGAGATTCAAGGAAGGCAGGGAGTCTGTGAGGGATGATGAGAGGTGTGGGAGGAGTAAGGAAGTCAATACACCAGAGTTGATTATCCAAAGGGTTAGGGTTACTATGTTGAGGTTTTAAGGGAGTTCAGCAAGAGATTCTGTCAGAAGAGGCCAGTACGCTTCAAATCGGGTCAGTGACATTTCCACCAGGACAATGCACCAGTCCACAACTCCATCCTTGTCACAGACTATTTGACAAAGATGGGCATCAAGACAGTTCCTCACCGTCCCTATAGTCCAGACCTTGCTCCCTGTGACTTTTGGTTATTCGTTAAGCTCAGAGGCTGTCGTTATGAGACAATTGAGGAGATGAAAGAGGCTGTGACGAAGGTCATTGACACGCTCACACGAGAGGACTTCCATGGAGCCTTCCAGAAGTTGTTGGAACAGTACAACAAGTGCATTGCAGCCAGAGGAGATTACTTCTAAGGGGACTAAAGTTTCAAGGGTGTACTATCAATAAAAGTGCCCATACGAAAAAAGTCAGGAAACTTATTTAATGATCCTCGTAAGAATAGATTTTGTTTACACAAAGTAAAATGTCAAAACAGCTCCATATCAAACAATTCAGTTTAGTGTAAGTACAGTTTCAATGTCAAAAACAGTTACTTTTCAAACAATTCAGTTTAGCATAACCACACAGTTTCAATGTAAGTACAGTTTAATTGTTAAAAATATTTCTATTTCAAGCGATTCAGTTTAGTCAACCAGTTCTAATTCAAACAATTCAGTTTAGCATAAGTATGCAGTTAGTTCTATTTAACCCATAGACAGGGCCCTCTCAGTTGCTATCATTCCAGGCCAGAGGGGACCTAGGAGCAATAGCAATGAAGGAGTACTCTGCATTCCCCAAAACTCCAGCATCATTGGAACTTCATCAGATTGAGTATCCTGGATATGACACTAAACAAACTATCTGATGTGATGTACTGGCATGTTATTTTTCCGCAGTGCCACAGACCTGTGCCATATTATCATTTGATTGATAATAAAGTTTCAACTATTTCAGTGTCGTATTATATCATAACACGTGAAAAGAATATCAAACAATACAAAAAGATTTTATGTATTCTCATTTTTACATGTTATCATATTTACCCAACCCCTCCGCTCGGGCAGGATATGACACAAGGTCAGTTTTTTTAAGCGGAGTTTAACAGGTTTGAATTCAGAGTTTTCCTTTTCCTAGACTAGTTGCCTCACCAAGGCTGAAGAACCCAGTCTGCCCTATTATTTACCCATAGCTGAAGGGAGAATAATTGGATTCATACCTTTCCCAAGGGTATTAGTGCTATGTGAAATGCAATCAGTCCAGGATTTGAACTCGTGTCGCCATGTCCATTTCCTATGGCGATAACCATTACACCATGGACACCTCCTCATTTTTACATATTATACATATTATGATAATGTAAAACTGAAAACTCACCACAGACTGAACGAGCACCAGTATGCATACCATTATTTTAAGTAGCAATGAAGCACAGCATTACGCAAGGTTCAAGAGTGTTAGAAATTATGCAGATGCATACAAGCTCCTTATTGGATACCAATGGCCTCCATACTGTATTTGAATCGACCAATATCATTGGTCAAAAGTTTAACCGTCAAGCCTCGGCTTGGCGGGAATTTGTCTAATCTGCCTTTGAATTCTGAGTTTCAGCAAGGCATTCATAGCAAACGGACCTCATCCACCTTTGTCCTTTATTGGGGGCATTTGGCGCCCTAAGGTTCATCTTCAACAGCCGGAGAGGAATCATGTATGAACTTGTTCCTTATTATGAGGCAATTGGCACCTCTTATTTGTCTCTTTGAGACTTTCTTTAAAAGCCTAAATAATTAGGCTAAATTATTAAGTTTGTCTTGAATAGACTTACAGAGACTTTTTGTGGTCAGAAATTGACCAGTCTTTAATAGACAATATCTTCAGTGAACATTTGGCAATTTTGCCTAATTTTCCTCGGCTGTATAATTCCTTGTCTTCAAAAACAGATCTGAATCCTGAATTCTGTAACCGGTGAAGAAAATTAACAACTCTTCCGAAGTTTATTACCAGCTCTGTACAGAGGCAAAAAGGGCATTTTCTTTTTTGCAACAAGAAATAAAGTTGTGTTGACATTAAGGTAAGCTTGTTGTTAATTGTGTCGTTTTTCACCACTGCTATGGAGCCTAAACATGTGAGAAGAAATTTCTTACAAGAGTTCTCAAGAGATTTGTCATGAACTCCCACATTTGTTTAAATAGAATGAAAACACTTGATATATCATAACAAATTTGCTACACTGATTTTTTCTTAAAAGCATATCTATAATTTGAAGCCATCCAATGACCTTTAATAGATGCAGTTTTGCAAATATCAAAAAAACGTATAATTGAAAGAAAAGTCTAAATTGGGTGTCAAATGGTGTTACTGAAGAAACTACCAATATTTTTCAATAAATATATTTGTATATGATATAGATACACGAGGAACATTTACAGTTAAGTGTGGATGATTTCATTACAGGTAAATACCAATACACTTAATACTTTCATTGTTATCCACATACAAAAACTGACCAAGTAAAACTATTTTTTATAATTTCTTTCAGTAAATTGCAGAAAGAGTCTCATAGGAAAAAAAAAAAAAAAAAAAAAAAATATATCAACATAATAGAATTTTAATGTTCCATCATAACATTCAGAAAGATAGGTGATTTGGATTTTAATTATATTTGTGCAAAATTATATCAGGTGATTGATAAGCTTGTGGCTTAAGGCACAAGGACAGGAGTTATAGAGTTCTAACTAAAATTGCAGTTCGACTCTTAGAATCATTTCACAGAAAATTTTAATCTTATAAATTTTTTTGTTTGTTTTAGAAAACAAATGCTGAGAAAATGGTCAATATCAGTCATTGATTACCTCAGAATCATATCCCCTATGTAGGGTTCACAGGGCACAATGGAAGGGAAGACATTAAGAAGGACATCATTTTCTTTGCATAATTTAAAAAGAAAAAAAAAGAAGAAGGTGCGCTGAATGTATGTTTATACCCAACGCCTCCACTGCAAGAAGAATATGACAGAAGGTAAATTTTTAAGTGGAGTACAGCAAGTTTCGAATTCAAAGTTTTCCTTCTCCTAGACTGGTTGCCTCCCAGTCTGCTTTAATTACCCATAGCCGGGGATGAGGAAAATAGATTCATGCCTTTTCCAAGGACATTAACATGAACTGAAACACTAACAGCTTAGTCCAGGATTTGAACTCTGATAGCCGATTCCATTTCTGACGATACTAACACTACACACACCTCTAACTAAATTTACAGTTCAATTCAACTTAGTTAAAATGTATGATATCCATTTTCTTAACAAATCCAGACTTTAAAACAGAAAGAAAAAACCCATTGAGATTCAAATTTTCTGTACAATGCTTCAAGGAATTTAGCTGTAAGTGAATAGTCAAAACTTTGATTCCTGTCCTTTTTAACTTTGGCTACAACCTTATCTATCATACACCTGCCTTAGTGACTCATAATTGAAATGTAAGCATCACGGAAATTCACTTAAGAAAAACATTTATTAATCAAGAAAGGACTTCAAAGTGTTTTGGAACAGTAATATTAAATTAGTTAAGCCTCTGCCATTGCTTTAATGAATGATTTATATTATAAGAAAAAATATGTCTTATCAAAATGTAAAGGTACCACAGTATTATGAAGAAATAATAAAATGGTTAAAAAGTGTTATATCAGTTAATAATCGGGACATGTGATGGTCAACTAAGAAAGTTGTTTATTAATTGTATTGTTTTACTTATAACAGCAAATCAATTTTTGACTGTCGTAAACTAACTTAAATAACCTGATATATAACAAATTAAAACTAAAAAAATGTAGAATTTTTTTTAATAAATGACAAGTCAAGGTTTGTTTGAATTTATCTTTTATTAAATAATTGAGTAGTTTCTAACTTTATGAAATAATAATATATATATATATATATATAAGTCCAAAATATATAAAAACTTGTTGAAAATAAGTCATTTTTAAAAAATATAAACTACACAAGTTTTTATAGTCAAGGATGAATTCACATTTTTATTCAAGCAATTTCCAATCCAATTTGCAGCTGAGTGATAATTTTGTGGGGTCTTCAACTCCATTAAACATAATATTTTATGATTCATATTTTTAATACAAGAGATAACTACAAAAAAAAAAAAAAAAATGCTAATTATTAGAAACCTTTCTAGAAGAAACATCAATATCATCTTGAAACAGGAACCCAGTAGGTGTGCGAATCGTCTAGTTGGCAACAGATAATTGGAAAGTAAAAAGAAAAATAGGTATTTTTTTTTTTTATTCTTTTACTTATATTAATTAGAAAAATAATTTGTAATCAGAATTGCACAAATTTATATTTCAAAATAAGCACAACTGCATGTCTACCCGAGTTAGTTTTATTTTCTAAAAATGTTTGAATAGTTAATTGATTAGGAAAGGTAATATCATAAGGAGATGAAATGATACTAAAATCAATTTATATTTTAAAAACTGAAATGAGATGAGACTTAAAAAAAGTAAAGCCAAGTTTAAGAGCAACGATTTTCTCGATTCACACATCAAAAGGTTTTAAAAGAGAGGTCACCATATTAATAAGAAAAGCAGGCTTAGAAGTGATTTTTATATTTAATAATTAGAATAAAAATGATAAAAATAAATTAAAGAACAGATTAACTTTATCTAAAAAGATAATGAAAATTTTAGGGATGAAAAATTCTCAGGTTTGTCTATATTTTATATTAAAATTATTTATATTAAAAAGAGAGAGAGAGAGAGAAACTGCAACAGAAAAAAAATCTAATAAATGAATAAATACAAATAAATATTGAAGTTAATATAGCAATACAGATTTTTTTAATATAAAATATACATATATTTAGAAAGGATTATTGTGGGAATTACGGCTAAAATTGAATGAAATCTTATCTTTCTTCCATGGCCTCAACAGATCCCCCACCCACGCAAGTTAAAAAATAAAAAACACGCGACATTTACTTATGAATAAACCGTAGCTGAACAAAAAGAAAAGATGTCATAAAGGGATTTTAGATTTAAACTTTTTTTTGTGGGGATTGTTTCATCAAGTACAAAAAAATTCAATTCAATACAGCCAACATTTTATCAAAGAAAAAAAAAATCGTTCACACACGACGACTAAACGTATCTTTCTTCTAACTGTTCACACACATTATATATATATATATATATATAGTGAGATGGATCAAGGCTAGCAAAAAAGTAAATAAACATTTTATATAAAGATATTGATATAAAACTTTTTAAAGCAAATTGCACTCAATTTTGACAGAAATTTAATTGCAATCCATCAGAGAAATTTTAAATATTTATTTATATCTATATATGTATATATTTAGAACCGTTAAAGATCTCTTGCAATGATGGAGAGAGAAAAAATGAAAATAAAATTAAAAAATGCGACTACGATGTTTGTTTATCATTCAGTTGTTGTTTTAATCTCCTTTTCTTTAGTTTTAAATGTCTCAAAAATAAACTGAATTTAAAAGAAAATATTGAGTAACTTTTTCTGAAAAAAAATCGTTCGTTTAGCAAGATGAATATCATTATTTATGAAACATTTTAGTTTTTATCGCATTTTCTTAATCCTTTTTTTTTTTTTTTTTAAACTATTCTAGGCATATAATACACATATTTGTATGCAGCATTTTTCTTAAAATTAAATTTATTTAGAAAATAAAAAACAACCTAAAATCAGCAAATCAAAAAGAATCTTCAAAATAAATAAAAAGCAGTGTTAAAATGTAGACAAATTTTAATGCTCATAATTTTACGATAAAAACTGAAATAAAATGAAAACATTGTTTGCATCAAGTCATAAATATTCATAAAGAAAGATGTGGGTGTAAAAGATGGATAAAATGCCATTAATCAACGATTCATTTTATTCTTTAAACTTTAAAACAATCGTGATAGAAAATAAGGAACTACAGAAGAAGAGAATTAATTCTAAGTAAACAGGTAATAAACTGAATCCAGGTAAATAAAGAGTTAAGAGAAAGTAAATACTAGTAGACATCGTAATAGGGTAAAATTAAAAGTTACATTTTTTAGGAATTGATTTAAAATGCCGAATTTTGTAAATATTCAACTTTTCTATCATCAAATAAATTTTGGATTACGAAAAAAAAAAAAAAAAAAAAAGTTTTTGCTGAATATTCCTTCCTGGTTAAAAAAAAAAAAGGTAAAAATAAAAACGAACTTCGGGAAACTAAATTTGCATTTTACAATCTATATCTTTTCTGCCAAATTTAATTTATCTCTAAGGTAATTTTCTTTCTTCTAAGATTTCCTTTTTTTTTTCTTCATTTATAAAAAATATACAGACAAGATCAAGAAATTGTAAATTTTTAAAAAATCCAATCAAAAGTAGACACATTTTGTGTGGGTGTCACTACGAAAGGGAGAACGAAGAATTAATAAAATATTTAAGAAGACATTCAATTCAAATATTTTTCTTATATTAACTTACCAATAAAAGGCAATTTTATCTCCCAATCCTCTTTCTATGTGTCTGTCGAGCACGTTGTAACAAATATTGGTGCGAGCTCCTTCCATCCATTTCACAAAGATCGGACCTTTTGTATAGTCGAAATTATAATTAAAAAAACTGCCGCTCGGTTGTGATTCCCAATGAAAATCCTTGGCGATCTCTCCCCAAAAAGATTCAGGATCATTTATAGATTTATCATACATCTTTCGGTAATTATCCATACCCTGAACATGGGCTGAATTTAAAAGATCGGCTGGCGGTTGAAATATCAGCTTATTATTTGCAGCCTCCATCGGATCGGTATTAAAATTCGCCATGACTCGCGGTCTGGATGTGTTGGGTGATTTTTGTTGTTTTTATCTTAATTAAGAAGAGGAAGAAAAGAAGACAGAGAAGAAGGAACCTTCTTCTTTACTTGCTCTTTTCTTTCCTATTTTCTTTATTGTATTTCTTTTTTAATTAAGAGTCTCCACGACTTTGTTAAAATCCACAAGTTGCTTTACTCTGAAGCTTTTCTATTTTTCCCTATGCAGACATTAATCGGGATTTTTGTGATCTCACCCTTTTTTTTTTCTTTCACGACTTGGTCCCTTTTAAAAAAAGATACAAAAAAATACACAGTTAAAGATTGCAAAAAAGAAAAAAAAAATTAAAAAGCAAATTTGAGAAAGATGGTTATCATCTTATTTAGAGTATGCGGGTAAAAAGCGCACTGACTATAAGAAATGGAAAGAAAAAAGAAAAAGACACATAAGACAGACAGCAATATAAAAAAATCATTCTAACGTTAACCTGACTCTCACATAAAGGGTTATTCTTGCTTTATGTAAAATACAGAAAGATATTAGCACACACCTCCAGACCGTTTACAGAACAGCTCTCTCTCTCCTCATTCACCGACGACTCAGCTATATTTAGAGATATAGTAGCACTAAACATTTATACACTACAACAGATTCACGAGACATCGCGTTACCTTACTTCCGTTGGGTTTAACACACACACACATATATATATATATATATATATATATATATATATATATATATATATATATATATATATATATCACACACACACACACACATACATATATACAAACATGCATACACACTTACCTCCAGGGGTTTCAACAAAAACATATAATAAAAAAACAGAGCCCGTTTTCAAATTAAATCAGCTTAGATTATGGAAGAAGGATTTATATCTTTATATTTACAAAGAAAATTTGAAAATGAAATATAAACGTGTTATTTGAAGTTAAGAAAACAAACAAACGAACACACTCTCCTTCCCCTAAAAAGAGAAAATGGCTGTACTTTCATCATATATATATATATATATATATATATATATATATATATATATATATATATATATATGTAAACCAAAAATAACTCAAAAAAACTTTCACTTTAGCTGTAACCTTGAACTGTGAAATTCTGTTACCTAGAGTTAGTTTAAGGTTTAAGGTCATAGCTTCTGAGACAAATGAATTAGAACCTTTAAAATATGCTTTTTCTATTGATGGAGATATCCATCTTTCTTGCTGTTTTATGTCTTAAATCATATTCAGGATAAAACACAAACTATAAAGTTACCTTGACTACAACTTTAACCCTTATTAAAAGTAAAGATACCCTAAATTGATTTTTGCACTCACAAAGACTTCCTTAGACTATTTTGGTGTGGAAAAATAGTAAAACTTTCTGAAAGCCATATTTATTTTTCCAACTTTCTTTTTAGTCACTGTAAATTGAATTTGCTCTGCCACAGAATTAAATCAATGATCTAAGTTTTCTGAACAAAATCAAATTTATCTGAAAATTGTCATTTTTTTTCTTTCCCCAATAACTTAGAAGTAGTAGGATAGGCAAACTTGAAAATATTTCATGATGAAATCAAGTGAACAAAAGCGAAAAGTAATACGGAGATTTTATTGATAGAAATTTGATATACTTTAAAAAAAAAAAATGAAAGAGAAAGAGAGACATGACAAGTATTAAACATTTCTCACGTAAAATTTAGGGAACTTTTAAAAATGGAAAGGGAGTGAAGCTAAAGTGACAATTGTTACAGAAAGAAAAGGAAGAAGAAAATTTCATAATATTCTCATATGTTGGTTGATCAATCAGTTTGAAGCTTAACATATTTATTAGCACACTCCTCTCTCCCGTTAGAAAGGGCTGTAAAATTTGCAAGCTGTACAACTGCAGAGGAGTAAGACCTCACCTCTAAGTCTCCTGGATATGACACCAAATCATCTGATGAAGAGGCTCTCAGGTCCATTCTAATCTAGAGTGACTGTTCTTGTTGATTCTTGTCTATAGGTCAAATGGATTTTATCATTTACTATACTTAAAACCATTTAACAGTGTGCAAACAAATGATTAATATTAAATAAAATTCTTAGTATTAGATAACAATACTTGAAACCATTTACCTGTGTGCAAACAAAGGATTAATATTAAATAGAATTATTAGTTTTAGATGGTAATATTTGATTACTATTAAACAGAATTATTAGTATTAGATTGTAATATTTGATTACTACTAAGTAGAATTATTAGTATTAGACAGTGATATTTGAAATCATTTAGTGTTTTTGGCATGATACTAAACTACATCTGATGGTGAGGCTCCACTTCTAGGGTTTGGGTAATGTGGAGTATCCCTTCATTACCATTACTCTCAGGTCCACTTTGACCTGGAGTGGTAGTACCTGTTTGGGTCACATCTTTGGGACAAATAGAACTGTTCAATCTTTACTAGGAATCATTATTATTGTTAATTCAAAAACGTATGACTATGTGCAAGTTATTCATATTAGATAGAAATACTTGATAAATAGAATTACAAATGTTAACTAGTAATACTCAAAACCATTTAATTCTGTGCACACAAATGATTAATATAAGATAGGATTATCAATGTTATATAGCAATACTTGAAACCATTCAACTGTATGCAAATAGAACTATATGTGTAAAATAGCAACACTTAAGACTATTTGACTGTGTGCAAACAAATGATTGATATCAAATCAAATTATTAGTATTAGATAACGATACTTGAAAACATTTAACTGTGTGTAAACAAATGAGCTAACTCATTTCAAATAAACTTCCTAGATATTCACTTACAAATTATATATGCATATATATATACACACACATGCCTATATATATATATATATATATATATATATATATATATATATATATACAATAGGTATATATATATATATTATATACAATAAGTATATATATGTATATATATATATACATATAAATGTGTGGAAATTTTTTTAACGGTAGCTCTCTGAAACTAGTAAACAAGTTCACCTACTAAGGAAGCAGTGTCTCATCAACCGAGACAGACATCGACACACAACTAGCAAAGGCATGGACTGCTATCAATAGTCATATGAAAAGTCAGACCTGACCAATAAAATGAAACGCAGTTTCTTCCAAGCAGCAGTCATGTTGAAACTGCTGTATAGATGCACTACATGGACGCTAATGAAACAGATGGAGGAAAAGCTTGACGGCAACTACACAAGAATGTTGCGAGCAATATTGAACCAGTCCTAAAGGCAACGCCAACAAAGCAGCAGTTATACAGCCACCTACAACACATCACAAAATCTATCAAAGTGTGATGAACCAGACATGCAGGACACTGCTGGAGAAGTAGGGAAGAGCTCATAAGTGATGTACTTCGATGGACCCCTTCACATGGCTGAGCAAAGTCAGGGCAACCAGCTCGAACCTACATACAGCAGCTCTGTAGGGATATGGGGTGTAGCCCTGAAGACCTGCCGGAAGTGATGAACAATAGAGCAGGGTGGCGATAGAGGGTCAGGGATATCCATGCTGATGGCATGACAAGATGATGATGATGATATATATATATATATATATATATATATATATATATATATATATATATATATATATATATATATAAAGAGGATTTGGCATTAAATAACTATCAAGGGTTGATATTCCATTAAACCTCAAAATTTATTAATAGTTATTATCTGAATTTTGATCTGAAGTTTTTGTTGTATAATCTATGTGATTCACTGGATTAAGTGCATTTACAACAGAGAAATGATTTGAAATAAAAATATTTGTTGTGTAAAATAAATGCTTTTTGCTTTGTTAGGCAACAAACTTTCTAATGCAACCCTGTGTACTATCTGTTTAAGTAATTATATATCTTTTTGTTATATCTATAGATATAAGCATCAAATTTATTATTAAGAATATTTTCTTATCATAAACCCTTTAATATGAAAATGTACATAATCATTCTTCTATCTATCTATCTATCTATCTATCTGGGTGTTTTTTTGAAGCATCTATCTATCTATCTATCTATCTATCTATCTATCTATCTATCTATCTATCTATCTATGTCTCACTGTCTTCCTGTCTGTCTGTCTGATAATATCAATGCACTATGTTTAAAAAGTGTTAAACCCAGTTGACTGGGACTGTAGAATACACTGACTGTATCTCTACGGAGGGGTAAGACCCCCGACCCAACAAGTGTCCAGGATATGACATTAAACTATCTAAGCAAGGGTAGTGGAATAAGAATGAGGGTTCAATTTGAACTTCCTATAAGGTGACTCTGCTACAAAGATGAGTTGAGGGTATGACAGTAGAGTTTCATACCATATCAAAAGAGGCATTTCAGAGGTGCTCCAACAAAGAGAAAACTCACTGGATTAAATGTGTTGAATGACTAGGAGACTACCTTGAAAAAAACTAACATTTCAATCACTGTTTTCTTCTGTTTTGGTAAATACAACTTCCAATCTTGACAATTTTTGATTGGTTTGGTTGGGTTGGGTTGGGTTTTATGGCATATCAACCATTGTAGGTTTTTAAATGCCAAATCCTCTTTATATATATATATATATTAAATATATATAATTTAGTTTGGTTGGGTTTTATGGCATATAAACCATTGTAGGTTATTTAATGCCAAATCATTTTTAAACATATATATTGAATATATAGGATTAGGCTTGGTTGGGTTTTATGGTATATCACCCATTGTAGGTTATTTAATGCCAAATTCTCTTTATACATATATATTAAATATATATAAATGATTTGTAAACACATTTGTCGATAACATTAATAAACGAGGCTGAGCTCATTTGTTTGCACACAGTTAAATGGTTTCAAGCATTGCTATATATGAGGATCATTAAATAAGTTTCCAGACTTTTTTTGTATGGGCACTTTTATTGATAGTACACACATGAAACTTTAGTCCCCTTCAAAGTAATCTCCTCCGGCTGCAATGCACTTGTTGTACTGTTCCAACAACTTCTGGAAGGCCCCATGGAAGTCCTCTTGTATGAGTGTGTCAATGACCTTCATCACAGCCTCTTTCATCTCCTCAATTGTCTCATAACGACAGCCTCTGAGCTTAGGGAATAAGCAAAAGTCACAGGGAGCATGGTATGGACTATAGGGAGAGTGAGGAACTGTCTTGATGCCCATCTTGCTCAAAGCGTCTGTGACAAGGATGGAGTTATCGACTGGTGCATTGTCAAAGTGCCACTGACCCGATTTGAAGAGTGCTGGCCTCTTCCAACGGAATCTCTTCCTAAACTCCCTTAAAACCTCAACATAGTAACCCTAACCCTAACATTTGGATAATCAACTCTGGTGTATTGACTTCCTTACTCCTCCCACACCTCTCATCATCCCTCACAGACTCCCTGCCTTCCTTGAATCTCTTATGCCACTCATATTGTTCTTCCTCACGTCCAGATTGCATTTTTGAAATTCACCAGCTGTGATAATCTGGCTTTAGTAGGGTGTATTCCAATTGCTGCTGTAGCTATTCATTTGAACCTGAAAGCATAAAAATTGGTCAGTCATCTCATAAGATGTATAGAAATAACATACTGAATTTTCAAGAGTGTACAACAATTTTAAATGCCTGTACAAAAAAGTCTGGAAACTTATTGAAGGCACCACGTAACAGTCACAATTTAACATCAGTCATTTGTTTGCACACAGTTTTTTCTATTTGACCCATAGATAGAACCCTCTAAGATGCTTCCTCTCCAGGTTAGAATTAAACTGGGGGCAATGTGAATGAAGGGGTACTCCACATTTCCAAATCTCCAAGCCTGTGGTGGAGGGATTGAGAGGAAACAAATAAAAAGAGGACCATTTAAAAATGAGTCAAGTAATCATGAATTATTAAGACCAGATCAAATTCTATCTGTCCACAAGAAGGTAACTCTTTGCCCTTCACTCATCATAAATCTCTTATGCCTGCAGCTCTTATTTTTCCTAGCCCTTCGCTCATTGTAAAGTTCTTATGCCTGCAGCCCTTATTTTTTCTTGCCCTTCACTCATTGTAAAGTTCTTTTTAAAAAATGCAAAGTTTTTTGTGTGACTGCTGAATTTAACTGAGATGATGTGACTCTTTCTCAGTGATTTCTTTCTTCTTGACTGGTTGCCTTACCAAAGCTAAAATCTTAATCTGCCCTACTATTTACCCATAGCTGAGGTAAGAAATGATGGATTCATGCCTTTTCTTAGAGCATTAGTTCAAAGGGAAATGCAAACAGCTTCATCTAGTATTTGAACTCAGGCTGCTAATTCCATTTCTACTGATGATGACTTTTACCCTTAGCAAGTCTCTTTCTTTAGGAACGAAGTAGATCTAAAGAAGTAAATGTTAGAAACATGAAACTTTAATGTTAGCAGTTTTGGGTTGAGGATCAGGAAGTCTGGATCAATTTTTCAAGTCTTCATTGTAAATTTATCTATCATAAATCCACTTTCAAATAAAATTAATCTAAAACGTGAATACTATATGATCAATTATTTATTTAGAATATATACAGTAGCCAATAAGAAGAAAAATAACAGTAACTTGTAATTATAATTATTGTATACTATTGTTGTAATGACTGTTTCTTTTATTGCTTTTATTGCAGAAACAGTTAATTCTATTAAATATCCAAGTGAAAATGATTATTTTGCTGATTGCATTTAGAGAATTTTGCTTGTATAATAATTGACGTAAGCATAATACAATTGAGTGTATCAATTAGGACATTTTAAAGATTTTTTACACTGATATCAAAAATTGATTTGTTAGTTTTATTAAAATGACATAAACAGAAAAAAATGCAACTGATTAATTTTGTTTTTCTAAAATGAGACAAAAAAGAAAAGAAATTAGTCATTGTTTTAGTAAATGTATATGTTGGTATCCTTATATATATATATATATATATATATATATATATATATATATATATATATATATATATATATATATATATATAAGGTTGGAATGAATGTAACATCTAATTTAAGAATATATATTATATATAAAAGACTTATGCTGATAGAAATATTTAATAATTAACATAACCTCCATTGGTTTCTTGAACCTCATTCTATCTGTCAACAAACTAACAGACGCCACACTTGTAAAATTCTTTAGATTTTGATGCAAAAATATTAGATGTACTCATGTTTAACTTCTTCTCTTGATGTCTACATAAGACCATCCAAATGATTCTGCAATCCCCTAAACCAGTGATAATCAGAAAGAGTGAGGTCAGGAGAATATGGAGGATGAAGCAATTTTTCCCAACCAAGCTACTCTTCGATTTCTTTTGTCAATTGAGTTGTGAAAGGACAGGTGTTATTGTAATACATGCTTACTCTATTTCTTTTGACTAAAGAGGGATGTTTTTATCCAAAGCTGTTTTCACACAACAAAGTTGATTGCAGTAGAAATTAGTGGTGATTTTTGATTACTGTCAGACAGTTTGTAATTGTCATTTCTTTGAATATCTCACGATACGCTTGACGGGATCTTTTAATGAAGTCCCTCTCTTGGTTGCTGAGTAGGTCTGTTTCCTCAACTGATCCACTGTCTTATGCCAACAGAAAATGATTGAAAAAGTTTCAGGGTTGGAAAATAGGTCCTGCACGACCCGTCATGTAAGCAATGACTCACAACCAGCAACACTTTCATAAATGTTGTCTAAAACATTCATCGAGAAGATTGGACAACAGATGTATAAAAATCAGATGATTGTAATATAGATTATAGTTTTATGGCATTGTTTTTGTTTACAAACTTATTTGTAGAATGAAGATAAATATACGACTGATGTACCAAAATATTGCTTATATAAGAAAACCATTTTTCTTAAATCTTAAAATGCAACATCATGTTTCTGAATCTATTTTAATCCATTGTCGACTTGGTGTTTGTCTATTTTGGCTTTTTGTCATTTCATGTTTTGGCTTCTGATTTGAAAATAGATAATTTTGCTGCAGTCTTTTTTTTATCTTTGGAATCAGTCCAAAATTATCTCTTTTCTCCAATTGATCTGTTTTCCCAATTTACCTTTTTGTGACTGGTTTTAGGCATCTCAACTTATTCTCTTCACCTGGTTACAAGATCATTGAACATCAAATTCAATTATAAAATATTATCCATGATTCAGTAGTTGGAAACCTGCCCAATGAAAGGCAGAGGATAAAGCTAGTTATAACTGACAAAATTTTTATGTGGACAGCAAACTTTCCTGGCCTTAGGAGTTGGGTGAAAGTGAAGGATCTTTTCATCTCCCTAAAATCACTTTTTGTCTTCAGTCAGGATTAGTTCTGAGGATTTTCAACCTAGAGTTGTACCTCCTCACTAAAAGAGAATGTTGGCTGATTGAATGAATGGTTGATTTTAACAGCATATGAACCTGTATTAGGTCATTTTATGCCTGGAGGTCAGGGAATTGCATTCATGGTACATTCATATTTACATACTTTGTATAGTTGTTTTTTAAGAGGTTTTATTTTGTATGTGGTCCTATCGAATATGAATAATTTTTAAACAAATCTATTTGACTCATAAATGAGATCCTAATCAGTATTACTACTCTTGGTCTGAGTGAACTTGGGAGTAATGGCAATGAAGGGGTACTCCATACTTCTAAGATCTCCTAAACTGGAGCCTCACCATCAGATACAGTTTAGTGTTATACCCAGAACACCCTTTTTTGAGGCAAGCTTAACCTTCTGCAGGGGATACAGACAGTGTATTCAAAACTGATTCTATTGGAGCAGTTTGATGCCTTCAAGACACTGGTTGTGACAACTGGACAACTTTTGTCCTTGTCTGCAAGTGCCTCCCCCTGTTGTTAAACTGACGATCTGTTGCTTACTTCATCAGAGGGGGGGGTAGTTTAATATAGACTTTTAAGTTAATGAACATTTGATGAGACTTGAACATTTATGGCCGCCTGATAATCATTGCTTATAATACTCATATAAACACAATTCTTTTAAACTCTTGATTTTCTTTTAGCAGGAAAAAAGGTATAATTTTGATTTTTGACCAGGAAATTTTCAGCTAGATGTCTACTCTATATGGTTAAAAAAAAAAGATAAAGATTTCATTGAGCTAAACAAATTGAAATGAAGTAAGAGTCCAATTTAGCATTATATTTACAGTGTAAATTGAAAGGTTTATTTGAAATGTTCTGGAATTTTCAAAAACTAATATGCTAAAAACATTCTTTGGGACTCATTTGTTTTCCCAGAAAATTTGGTTGAGTAATTCTTGAGTTATATGTTGAGAGACAGGTAAAAAACAATTAGTGAATTATAATATTAGGAAAGCCTGGTAAAAAACATTCAGTGGTTTACCATGAGATTTTGAAAAGCTGGTAAAAAAACATTTGGCCAATTATAAGATTATGAAGGACTGGTAAAAAAGACATTTGGTCAATTATAAAATTATGAAGGACTGGTAAAAAAGACATTTAGCCAATTATGATAAGATTATGAAAGTTTGGTAAAAAAGACATTTGGTCAATCATAAGATTATGAAAGCAAAACTTATATCACTAACAATATCAGTCTGACTCTTTTGCACATTAGTCAAACTGCAGCATAGCAAATGCATGTAAAAAATATAAAAGAAAAAATATATTTGCTATTCTTTATTGAAAAATTTTAATCAATTGTTACTTCTCATAGTCAGAAAAAAAAAAGTTTAAAACTAATTATTTACCAGGAGATACTGAAATGTTCTCTACACAACCAAGTAGAGAATGGAGAATGACTGTTTTTTGTTGAATTTTTTGTTGAATTTTTTCTGGAAGTGTAAAAGAAACTTGTGAAACAATGCACCAATCACATTGAACAGTGTGAAATCAATATGTGGAATAGCATGTGTGTTTTATAACTCTGACTCATTTTCTTTTTGGCATAAAACAAAGGTTTTTCAACATTCCTTTCTACTAGAATTACATTGTCTGAATTTTACAATTAGAGCATAAAATGAAAAATATATGCCTGTGGTGTAATGGTTATCATCATTGGATATGGACACAGCGACATGAGTTCAAATCCTGGACAAGACTGATTGCATTTCACATAGCACTAATACCCTTGGGAAAGGTATGAATCCAATTATTCTCCCTCCAGCTATGGGTAAATAGTAGGACAGACTGGGTTCTTCAGCCTTGGTGAGGCAACTAGTCTAGGAGAAGGAAAAACTCTGAATTCAAACCTGTTAAACTCCGCTTAAAAATTGACCTTGTGTCATATCCTGCCCGAGCGGAGGGGTTGGTAAATATGGATAGTAACATATTCAAGAATTTGTTATGAAAATGAAATAAACTTGACTTTAAAAATTCAACCTTAATAGAACGAGAAGAAACTACCCTTATGGATTAATTAAAGTGTTTGGTTTGAATTTCCTTGAAAATTACTCGGACAGATACCCAAAAAAGGTTAGAGATTACAATAGCCTAAATATTGTGACTATGACAACCAAGATGAAGACATTAATCACAGTACATCAGTATATAATAGTGACAAAAATTTGTCTCAATACTATTGTTTTATTTAATGCATGAAATTTATATGCAAATGTAACAACTATTATGGGACAGAGGTAATAAAAGTTAAGAATCACCTCAAACTTTTATGAAAAATTGCAACATTTTTTTTCTGCAGTTTTTGTTTCTATTTTTGATATCAAGTCACACAAACGTCACTAACCCTGACTCCTCTCATTACAATGAATAAATCCTGTTTGGTGAAACAGATCAACAATCCATATTTGAAGGTATGCAAACCAGTTACAATCAGATACTCAACATTTATAAAAATTGAGCTTTATATCCTTCTATGATAGGCTTGTGCTAGTTTTACTTTTTGCTTTTGATTTGGCCTACTTTTTATGCCTGAGTGATTTGGTTTTTTTTCACATATTTAACTGAACATTTAACCAAAATGGGTGACTAGATTTGGACGCCATGGTGATTATCTGCCAACATTTTGTATGTAAATTTTTTTGTATAAAATCACCTTTTGGTGATCAAACCATCTTAGAGGTCACATTACAATGAGTATAGTTGCATAAAATAAATATCAAAGTCATTACGTTATAAATCACAAATTATTGATTACTTTTTTAGATTATAGGTAATACTAGATATCATATGATCCCACTGAGTTCTCTTTGTAATGGTAGTTTGAGGGAGTTTGAAAAGAAAAAGAAAATAAATAAATAAGAAAAAATAAAATAAATTAAAAAATGTAGCTGTTCCCAGAAGACCTCTGACAGGAAGCAAGAATGGCACATACCCAGTGTTTCCGAGCACTGAAGAGAAATTAGCTCACTTCCTCTTTACCCTTGATACTAAGTGGACTTCCTGTCCTCTTAGTTGCTAGTAGGTAGCATACGTGAAGTGTTCACCTGGTCTCAGATTTGGTGGGCAGGTTGTATATGCTCTTGCAGCCTCTATTGGAAAACACCCACTGGATATAACTACCAACCTTAATCTCATCACCACCAAAACTGATAAATATATTTTAACACCTTCTCAGGGGAAACAGAAACATTTCTACTAGTCCAGGAAAATATTTCTTTGTTGCAGAATAGCTGTTTTACCCCCTACGCCCAAAAAGTTGGAATTTAAAAGTTGTCTTCATCTCTTTCCTTCCTTCCTCTCACAATTCTCTTGCAGCCTTCCACAAACAAAAAAGACAAGTTAGATAAGGTAAGAGGAAGAACCATGGAGTTAGATTTTCTAAATCCAAAACCAACAACCGACAACAACCATTGACAACAACCTGCGAAACTAAACACCAAATCTTCTTATTCCTCACAAGTTCATAACAATATGGATTTTTCTATTATGAAAAGTCTGAAAGGATTTCAGTTACTTTAAAAATGTCCTCAAGAGAAACTAAGAGGTTTTACAAATGCATAAAATTTTAGCATTAAATAACCCATAAGGAGTTTGTATACTTTTATAAACCAAACAAAAACAAGCTAAAACGAGCCAGTTGCAAAATTTTAAACTTTGGTTTACTATGGGACAAATTTCATTTAGGAAGATGACATTATTCTTGTGCATAAAATCAATGAAGTCAAACTTTAGTCTTGCTTAAACTTTCCTAAATAGACTGGTTAAATATAGTAAGCCAAAGTGGTTTGTTTACAAATTAATCTAATCATAACAATATATATATATATATGATAGAAATATGTGGAAAGTTGGATAAATCAAACACTTAACTCAGATTTAGATTACAAACTTCTTTCATTACGTGTTTGATTTCTCCAACTTTCCACTTATTTTTATCATACTGTCAGATTCACTACAAATTTATCTTTTCAACATATATATATATATATATATATATAATTTGGGTTACCTTAAAACTGATAAGATTTATAAATAAGTTCAGTTTGAAAAGTGTTAATGTCTAGGATAATTTAAGATGGAAAATCTCTGCCTTGTACTAGTGGATTTGTTCAAGTGGGATTTATTTGAAGGCGTGCTTCAGTGTTTGTTTAATTTGATGGAAAAGTAAACATGCCATAACACACACACACACACACACACACACACACACACACACACACACACACACACACACACACACACACATATGCACACATACACATGCATACAAACATATGTGCACAAACATACACACACACACACACACACATACATGCACACACGCGGGTGTCTTTGTGGTGTAATGGTTAAAATGGTGGACTGCAGAATTGTAATAAGCGAGTTCAAACTCCAGTCACGGGATTACATTCACTTTCTGGACAAATACCCTTGGGAAAGATATGAAGCCGTTATCCTTCCACCTATGGGTTAAATAGTACCACAACTGTCCTTCTAGAAGTATGGATCTGGCATTAAATAACCCAAGAAGGTTGGTATGCCATTAAACAACAAAACAAACATATACACTGTAGAGTTGGTAGTATCTGTAGTATGTCATGTACACTAGCTGCCAACAGACTAATTTGTCTCACACATCTGCTGTTGAGGCCTATTTGCATACCTCTTACAAATGCATCCGACAGTACTCTGTAGGCAGACGTCCCGACTAGTGTTCCTCCATTCCTTTACATACACATGTCACTTGCCTTTGTAAAAATAAGTTAAAGAATTGGTGGGGGCATGAATAATTAAAGAAACTTGAAAAACAAAGTGTCAAGTATGAGGATCATTAAATAAGTTTCCTGACTTTTTTCGTATGGGCACTTTTATTGATAGTACACACTTGAAACTCTAGTCCCCTTTGAAGTAATCTCCTTCGGCTACAATGCACTTGTTGTACTGTTCCAACAACTTCTGGAAGGCCCCTAGAAGTCCTCTTGTGTGAGCATGTCAATGACCTTCATCACAGCCTCTTTCATCTCCTCGATTGTCTCATAACGACAGCCTCTGAGCGTAGGGAATAAGCAAAAGTCACAGGGAGCAAGGTCTGGACTATAGGGACAGTGAGGAACTGTCTTGATCCCCATCTTGGTCAAATAGTCTGTGACAAGTATGGAGTTGTGGACTGGTGTATTGTCCTGGTGTAAATATCACTGACCCGATTTGAAGAGTGCTGGCCTCTTCCCTAGGAATCTCTTGCTGAACTCCCTTAAAATATCAACATAGTAACCCTAATCCTAACCTTTTGGCCAATCAACTCTGGTGTATTGACTTCCTTACTCCTTCCACACCTCTCACCATCCCTCACAGATTCCTAGCCTTCCTTAAATCTCTTATGCCACTAAAAAACTGATGCTTGATTCATGCAAGATGGTCGGTCCAAAAGCAGTCTGAAGCATTCCATACGTTTCTGTGGCATTTTTCCAAGTTTAAAACAGAATTTTACTGCAAATCGTTCTTCTAAAGTGTCCTCACATCCAGACTGGATTTTTGAAATTCACCAGCAGTGACAATCAGGCTTTAGTAGGATGTATTCCAATTCCTGCTGTAGCTGTTCATTTGAACCTGGAATCATAAAAATTGGTCAATCATCTCATAAGATGTGTAGCAATAACATAGTGAATTTTCAAGAGTCTGTGGCAATTTTAAATGCCTGTACCAAAAAAGTCTGGAAACTTATTGAAGGCACCACATATGTGGAATTGTGGATCACCAAGTATGTTTCATGATTCCTGGTTAATTCTGTCTTGGTTGGACAGAGAACTTTTTAACATCACTTGTGAAGGTGTCTAAAAAAGTTGCTTTGAATTTAGAAATTAAATAATATTTCTGTTGGTTTTTTATTTATGTTTATTTTGCTACAAGAAGAAAATTTACAAAATAATGATTAACTTAACTGTAATCATTAAAAATTCTGCTGCTTAGATGTTCTGTGTGCATGTATGTGTGTGTGTGTGTGTGTGTGTGTGTGTGTGTGTGTGTGTGCATATATGTGAGTATATGTGAGTGTATGTCTGTGTGTACGTGTGTGTGCTTGTGTATGTATGTATGTATGTATGTGTATATATATATATATATATATGTGTTTATGTATATGCGTATATGTGCGTGTATGTGTGTATATATGTGAGTATATGTGTGTGTGTATATGTGTGTGTGTATGTATGTATGTATGTATGTATGTGTGTATATGTATGAGTGTATTTGTGTTTATGTGTGTATGTGTGAGTATATGTGTGTGTATGTGAGTTTATGTCTGTGTATGTATGTATGTATGTATGTATGTATGTATATGTGTGTATATCTCTGTGTATGTATGTCTCTGTGTATGTGTGTATATATATATATACATGTTTATGTATGTATGTATGTATGTATGCATGTATGTATGTGTATATGTGTGTGTGTGTTTGAGCTGCTTGTTGGGTAATGGTTATCATCTTAAGAAATTTATTTGGCCACCAAAGTTTGAATCCTCAACGAGGCTGTGTACATTCCACATTATGCTAGTATCTTCAATTTTAAGATGTACCAGTTAAAAATATTTGACATTGTCTGACATTTTTTATTTTGCAATGAAAAAAAAAAATTCAGTAAAATAAACCATTTGTTTCAATTATTTACTTCACATCACATCATCAGGTAAGAAATAAAAAGGAAATATGTAAATTTTAACAAAATAAATTCCAATCTTTTCTGAAGCTATACAGTCTTTCATGTTTTCAAGCAGAAGAAGTTACCTGAGTTCAAAACCTGGACAGGGCTGTTTGTATTTCAATTCATACATCTGTTGTCCCTTAAGGGAATAATAGAGCAGACTGAACTCTTTAATCTTGGTATGGCAACCGGTCTAGGAGAAGGAAAATTGTGAATCCAAACCAGTTGTACTCCACATAAGAACTGACCTTATATCACACCCTGTTTATGTTACAGGGCTTGGTGAATACATATGTACATATATAGCAATGGGGATAACATTATTGTTATTATTATTATTATTGTTGTTGGGTTTTTGGTTTAAGGTTTAAGTTGATTTTGTTGGTATTACTTTGGTTGCGTTGGTATTTCGTTGGTTGCTTTGGTATTTCGTTGGTTGTTATCCCCTCGCTAAATGTTGATGGAAAATAAAGGTAGTGGAGAAGAACGAAGACGTCGTTAGGTTTTGTATCAAGGTTTTAATGGCAGCATGAAGTAAAGGGGTTTACTCTGGTATGCTATGAGGTCTCGTAGGAAGGAAAGAAGGTAGGAAGTTGTTAGAGTGTATCATCTAATTTGTTTTTAACTAGGATCCCTTGGTCTAGAAAAATAGACCCAAACTAGATGGCTCTCCTCATAGTATATGATGCTGCTACTCTATTCAGGAGCAGACGAATAGACGTCCGTTTCCATTGGGGATTTCTGAGGGAGAGAGAGATTCGCAGGCTTTCTTCAATTTTTGGTGCTGCTAGGAAATATGGTTCGGGCTGAATCGGACAAGTCATCCTGATTGGGTGAAAATGTTCGGCGACTCTAACGGTCAAATTAAATTACGCGCCAAACAGAAATTCAAGTTTCTTTCTGCAACAGATATTTGGATATATAAAGAAATAAAGTCATTTATTTTTAGAATGTAATATTTGCATATTTATGTGCGTATGAGATATGTGTGCATGTGTATGTGTAGGGGATGTAATAGTAAAGGTAAATTCCTATATGAAATGAGAAAAACGTTTTTATCAATTAACATGGATGACCAATTACATTCTATTCTGACTAACAGATGCTATTCAACTCAAATGATCAATAGTCTTCAATTAATACGTATGTAATAACTCAACCCAATCACTGTGAACATGATGTGATACGATGAAGTACAGTGAGTTTGAATTCAATGTTGTCCGTCTTCTGGACCACTTAATGCACAGAGTCTAAAGAGCCAAGTTCAAATCCTGGATGAGGCGGTTGCATTTCACTTCAATCTAACACCCTTTTGCTCATTCGGCTGGGACTGTAGAATACACCGACTGCACCTCTGTAGTGTGCTAAGACCAACGAGTGTCCTGGATATGATACTAAACGATCTTATTTCCAGTGATTCTGGAGCTTTGGGGAATGCAGAGCACCCCTTCATTGCCATCGCTCCCAGGTCCACTCTGACCCAGAATGGTAGCACCTGATAGGGCTTTATCTATTGGTTAACTAGAACTAAACTGCATATGCTAAACTGAATTGGCTGAATTAGAACTGTTCGAATATACTCAATAGCTTGACATAGAGCTGTTTTTGACAATTAAACTGTGTACTCATGCTAAACTGAATTGTTTGAAATAGAACAGATGGATTTTGCGTTTAATAACCTACAAAGGTTGATATCCCATAAAACCAAACCAACCGACTATCTAATGCTCTTGGTTAAGTCATAAACCCATATTTTCTCTCTCCTCCAGTAATGGGTAATAGGAGGACAGACTGGCAGTGAAGGGGTACTCCATGTTCTCCAAATCTCCAAGGCTAGAGCCTAGCATCAGATGGTTTAATGTCATATCCAGAACCCTCGTTGCAGGGGGTGGGGCTTACTCCTCTGCAGAGATACAGACGGTATATTCTACAGCCCCAGCTGACTAGGTTACATCCAAATAGAAGAACAGTAGTGGTATTATTAAACCAATAACTTGGGAATAAGGGGTTTCATGCCTCTCTCAAGGATATTAGTTCAAAAGTTAACATAATAGTGTGACGGTATTTCAGATTCACTACATTTGAACTATTTCACCATTGGGACTCCTCCCAATTAAAAATGAGTGCCTTATTATTTATGACACAAAATAATGACACAAAATAATGGCACAAAATTGCGTGTCAAATTATCATGTTTTGTTGTTTTTTTTATACATGATTAATTCACTTGAACTCACTCTCTAAATTTTTCTGAAAACAATTCGTCCACTCTAAAGAATTAAAAATAATATCTGCCAGGAAAGGGTTAAATGATAAACACACAAAACACAACAGTCATAAAAGTTGTTCAGGTATGTGTTGTTAGGGGCATGTTCGTAAATTTTTGAATTTTTATCAACCTACAGTGTGTCATGCTCTCCCAAAAGGTTTTTATTTTGGACAAGTTGTACCATGCTGTGAAAGGCAAGAGAAATCTGTTTTATTTATTATACATGTCAAAAGAGAAAACAGGAAATTCAACATTTTTATTTCATAAAACATTTACAAAAAATTAGTTTATTTTTAGTATGCTTGAATAAAAGTATGTTTGTTTGTTTGCTTTTTAAAGGATTTTTTTCTTTTTAGCAAACTATGATAAAAAGGTTTTTATTTATCTTAGTTATTAAATTTCCATGTTCGTTTTCCTAGAAATTAAATTGTTCAGTTGCTTGATTTTCTTTGTGCAATGAAAAGTCTTTAGTGGCCTCAACAGGAATTCTATCACATTGTTATATAACGAAGGATGATAATTAATCATATTAGGCATTTATTTTATTTGTGGTGATAAATTGTTAGTTAGCTAAAATTTTTGAATGAAAGGTTGGTCGCATGTGAAGGTCATATGCCTATACGAGTCGCAGGATAAGGGACGACAGTCAGCCTGTCATAACAGGGTTCTGATGTGAAATCGTTGTTAGAGGCCGGATGTTTAAAGTAAACACATTTTAGATTCAATGACAGCTGATTTAGCTATCGGGTATGGAAAGAAATGTAATGACACATATTCTTATATCATTAGAGGATGAGGTAATTAATATATTATATAAGCCAGAGATTTTTGGAAGTGATGTCAGTTGGGGCAGTCGAGTTCAGATTTGAGGGGCGGTTTAGTTCTGAGATTCGAGCCCTCTGGAGGCAGATGTAGATTGGGTGAGAAGAAAGCCGTTTGTATCTTGTTCGTCTGTCACTCATGAATCTTTCAGCGTTTCTATGTAAGAACTGACACTTTTCACACTGTTTCTCTCGTGTTTCGGATGACGACTGCTGTATGAAATTTTGCGGTTAGAAATAAACCTTTTGTATTTGAAGCAACGAGTCTGTCTTGTATTTGAGAAAAGTAATGCCAATTAATATTCGAGACGGTGCTGGATCGGTAAGGCAACGTTACAACATCAAGTCTACCCTCCATTGATCATATCTGCCATGACAGTGGGGCTTAGAATATGCTGACTGTATCAACTGTCGAGGGTTATGAGCCCTCTCAAAAGAGTATTCTGTGTATGACAATAAACAACATTTAAGGGTGAGACTCCAGTTCTAGAGATCTTGGGGAATGTGAAGTACCACTTCATAGCCATTACTCCCAGGTCCACTCTCACCCAAAGTGGTAATACCTGTTAGGATCTCATCTATGAGTCAAATAGATCTGTTTAAAAAGTATTTGTATTTAATAGGACCGTGTGCAAATAAAAAGATCCTCTCCAGAAGCAATAATAAAAATCTAAATACAAACGTACAGTGAACACAAATTCCTAACTTCTAGGAATAAAATAACCCTAGACGAGTTGACATGCCGTTAGAATGAATGAATAAATGAATGAGTCAATCAGTTCAAATCAATTCAACCTTTCTCATCAATGCATCTTATATTGAATGATTCAATTAAACTACTGATCTTGTGGCTTATTGTTCTGCATTCTACGATTTAACTTTATTCGTGTTTGGATCATAAAATAGCTGATGATTATCCAATTAAATGAGATTCTATGTTATTGTAAAGAAATAAGCACATGTTGGATATACCTGCTAATCATGAAACCAGTAAGCAAACTGGATGCTTTGATGTATTGATTTATTTGAAATCGATCCCTTCTCTTCAGTATCTTGATTGGCTATTTCCGCCATTCTCGTCGTCTGCTCTAAAAACCATTCAAACTGGATTAGGCTCAATAAAAAATGGATAAAATGAGAATTATTTATGATTAATTGCAATTGCAATTGGCTAGAAATATCTGATCAACAATAGTGAGTGTGATCGATTTTGTTTTATTGTAGAAGAGGTAACAATATTGACTTTTTTTTGTTAAGTAAAAGCATGCGATATTGGGGGAGTCGTGGGATCGAACACACAACAGTAGTTGTAATTTAGATGAGCCTGATAACCACTACTCCAAAGCGAAGTGAAATGTCTTTCGTATGCTTAGTTTAGTCTGGTACAAGGTGCAATGTTGTAGGCGACTCTCACCACCAAGTTACCTGATGCCTAGCTGTATGACTGGCAGCAAGGGGTCAATTACATGAACTTTCGCTGTGGGTGCGCACGAGAATTTTTGGAAAGAATCAGTCAGGCTTAAATTTCGGGGCTTGCAAAACTGACTCTGCGCTCTATTGGGAGTAAGCTACGATTTCTTCATCGTCTCAAATAATATCACTTCACGTTTTCCTGTGGCCACGTGTCTGACTTTTTTCTTTTTCCTGATGTGAACTCATTGTTTTCTTTTCATCTCGTCATTGTCTCTGGCAATTTGAGTTGAGACCCCACAACGCAATAAAGGCCACAATTATTGAACACCCAGTAGGTTTCGAACCTACTATAGTGGCCTTTCGAAGTGGTGCACTTGGCGTAACGGTTATTGTCGTAGGAAACGGAATCGACTGACCGAATTCAAATCGTGGATGAGGTTGTTTGCGTTTCACTTTCGCGTTCATGCCTTTGGGAAAGATATGAATCCTTTCCTTCTTACTTCAGCTATGCAAAAATAACAGGGCAAATTGGGTTGATAAGTTAGACAATCAAGGGTAAAGAAAACTCTGAATTCAAACCAACTGTACTTCACTTTAAAAAGTTGACTTTGTTTTGCATTTTGCTTGTGACGGAAAGGTTGGGTAAGTACATATTACAGTGGCCTTTCGAGAAGGTGATGTGTCTACGTTTCATAAAGCTAATCTTTATCAGGCCCAAGACCATAAAGTGGATCGAACCAATTAGTTTGATGACCACAATTTCAAGACGAAGTTATTATTTTTGAAATTTTTATTAATGAAATTCATTCAAAATTCCCATGGTAAATCTTAGATAAAAAAAAAATACCATTAAGATTTCCTATTGGACATATTAAGTAAAAATTCACCCTGAAAATCATTTTCTTTTTGTCTGCAGCCCTATTTTTAATTTAACTGTCCTATTTTTAACAGTCCTATTTTTAATTTATCTGTCTGAGGCTTGAAGATTGAAAAATATATATATATATGCTTTATTTATTTATTTATTTTTTTATCATAAACGCAAAAACTGAAATTTCACTTGCGGTAAAATAAACGGAAACATAGCGTTCTATTTTGTAAGAATTGCATGAAAATAAATGCATAATTTTAAACTTAGACTATACCGCCCGTCACTTCTAGAGTTTCTGAAGTTACTTTTGTTGCAGTACCAATCTACAGTCAGTCCAGTTTCGTTGGTTAACCAACTTCTCTCCACATTGTGTTCGATTTAAAATAAAAAGTCGGCCGTCGGGTTTTGGTCTAAACTGCATAAGCCACGAGTCAGTTCCACAAGGGAAAAAGAAACAAAACGAACCCGAGAATAAGATCGTATGGCCGACTTTATTTAGGACAATTTCTCTCGAGCCAATCCTGGGGAAGCGTGAATGATCCACGACTAAAAACAAATAATGAACTCGTCAGAATCACAATTAAGGCACCATAAAACGGAATTAATGACTACAACTGAAAACACGTCTAACACGTTAAGCTTTAAATACCAAATTTGGACATATATACCCAAGAATGACTAACACATTTTAACACCATGAGTGGGAGATTCAACCATTTCATATGTATTCAGGAAAAATTTCCTCACCCACTGAATGGTTGTTGAACCCAGAAATAAAGGCAAAATATAAAAGATATCTTCGTCTCCAATTTTTTACTATCTTCTTCTTTCATATAATTCCTTTACAGCCTTAATATCCAAGGAGTCAAACCAGCAAGATAACGTGGGGTAAAAATAGAATAAGCCAGAATGGAGTCAAATAGCAAACAATATCATAAATCACCTTTGAAACCCCATAGATTTTAGTAGCTAATCTCGGACATCAACAACTTCCGTTATTATAGATTTTAGAAAATAATCCTTTCATTTCTGCTTTATTACTTAGAAATCCTTTACTTTTTATTTTACTTCCTTTTAAAATTTGCTGACTTTCGACCTTGCTAAGCTACCTTTTTAATACTATTGCAATATATACTTCTTCTTTTTTTGTTTTTTCAATAGTATATCAACATTCGTGGGTTATTTAATGCCGAAGCCATCCTTTGAGGAGGACATAAGTGGTACTATTAAAACTACAGCTGGGGGATAAGGAAGATTTATACCTTCCGAAAAGCATTTGTCCATAAAAGAACGTAATATCGTGACTGGAGCTCGAACTCGCTTACAACGAGGTCACATTTCAGCACGTTAGCTATTACAACACGGGGACTCCCACCTATTATACACATACGTTCACCTACACACACACACACACACACACACATATATATATATATATGCTACACCGATGTGTTGTGAAATAAATTTGACAGTTTGCTTAAAAGGAAAAGAAAACATGATTTCCAAAAATATAAATATTCAAAAGAATCAAAGATCATTATGAAATTATTGGCATAATGGTTAGAGTGTTCGCCAATGATTCGGGAGACCAGGATTCAATCCCAGGAAGAATCATTCCAAAGACTTTAAGAATGGTACTTGATATCTCCTTGCTTAACACTCAGCATAATAAGGTACGGATCAAGGGTAAGTAGATCAATCCAGGGAAAGGAGTAGCTCCATCCCCAAGACTTCGTTGTAGTAGCTATTGAAAAGTGAGCCTTCGGGTCGCCCTCGACAAAGGTCGGTCATCAACAACTATGAGGTATTCACTGGTGCTAGAACTTATGGAGAATATGATACTTTTTTTTTATTTAGGAAAATGTAATTTTCCTTTTATAACGATATAAAAATTCTGATTGACTTTGAAAGAAATTCAAAAGTCAATTTAAAAGGTCAGTACTAAGCGAACTTTCAAATCATGAAAAAAGAAATTAAGCAAACTTGGAGTTTTGTCAGTGCGTTCATCATTTAAATCATCACATCTCTTGGCCATTTGTAGGGGTTAAAAGATTAAATCTTCAGATAGATTAATCGGATTTTGATTTTTGCTTTGGTTAAAGTGAAAAGAGATACTCCCCAACAAGGCGTGGCCTGGGATCCTTAATTAACCAAGCTCCTATATTGTGGTTTGATTGGATGACCAATCAAAATTGATACCTCGAAGGGATAGTCTTACCACAAACATAGATCAGAGCATTTGATTGGCTGACCAGTCAAAAAGCAGTAAAAGAATACGAAATGATCTGTGATTGGTTAGCCAATCGGGAATGTTTGTTCCCAGGGGAATCTATAAAAATAAATGTTTCTGGGTTAGATGAAAGAAGAGATACAATGTCCATACCGAAGACAAAAAAAAATTATAAAAGAAATTTCACCAAGAACTAAAACATCTCCAACAAAAACCTCACTCTCCGAAAAATTGAGTAAGATTGCATCAGCAAAATGCTTCAATTGTCTATCTCTCAATCACAATAAAAGCGACAATTTCCGTAAATGTATATATATATATATATATATATATATTGTATATATTATTGTTACACCATTGTGTTTCAATAAATAGTTTTTAATTGTTGGCGAAGGTTTTTTGTCTTTGAGTTATCAACACCCTGGCAACTTGTTCCAACTAACCAGCCCCGCCGTAAGAAGTCTCGGATAGATAAAGTCATCCTCCATTTGTGGATCTTACACAACGTGGGCACAAGGAGAGTTGATAAACCAACTAGCCGGAAACGCATGTAGTAGTCACGGAACTAAGGCCACAATCAAGTACAGTAACTAGCCACCCTGGCTCCAGTAGAGCTCCGGGACCTAGTGAATGCATTCCTCCCTGTGTCCAGGAGATCTTCGAATACCTTCTAGATAATTGCCACCAGTTCGACCTTGGTGTTGCTGGCAGAATGGTTGGCGTTTTCATCAAATGCACCCCACGCCACATATTTGTTCATCGAGGCAACTAAGAGGCCAGAAATTGAGGCTGGTGAAGTCGTAAAAGGTCTCTAACAATAACTTCTGATTCTTTCAGGAAGAAAGGCAACCTTCCAGCTATAATCCTCTCTAGTCAGGGTTTTCCAGGGTCTCCAGAAGCTTTACATAGCTGTCTGAATTAAGGATCTGTTCAAAGATACTGATGTCAAATTCACTGGAGACACACTCAAAGAATATCACAGTTTAAGAGAATTTGGTTTTCATGATACATGAGTCACAACATTGATTGTAAGCAAGCCGCATATTGTTCCGGGAGAAGTTTTTTTTCATCAGAGTAGAAGCAGGTCATCACCGGCTCAACAGGATGTCTCAGCTTTTTTTTTAGGAGTTTCTTTTCCTTCATCAAGTAGTTCACCTTTGCCTTGGTTGTCATAACTTGACCTTTGCACTTCTAGTACGAATGGTAGCGAATGTCTTCATTTAGGGTCAGCTTCATGGCGGTGATTTTATCATCCATCTCTTTTTCTCTCTAAATCCCGGATTCCCCTGTTCGGAATTATCCATCACTTTGTCCTGCAATTGGATAAATTAAGCTATGTATCTTCTTGGTGGCCACGATTTTGTCGACCTCATTGCAGCTGTCCATCTCACGTCTTGCAGCCTTTACAGTCTTTACGGGGCATTGAGCAGCAGTCATGATGTTGTCATTTTGATATCTCACGCGAATCACGTAAGTTTTTTCAAATATTCAGATGGCTTCCAGTCCTCCATGTCCTTGAACTTTTTGTTAACTACGACTTTAATCTTTATATTCTTTAGTGTCGTTGATTAGTCACGAATACATTAAGCTGTTCCGGACAAAAAGACACAAAAATTGTCAAATGTTGTGCGAATAACCTGTATATGAATTTATCAACTCCTCCGTACGGGCAGGATGCTACGCGGGGTCAATTTTTTAAGCGGAGTGAAATAGGTTTGTATTCAAGGTTTTCCTTCTCCTTGACTGGTTGCCTAACCAAGGCTAAATAACCCAGTCTGCCTCAGTATTTACCCATAGCTAGTGGGAGAATAATTGGATTCATACCTTTTCCACGGGTATTAGTGCTATGTGAAATGCAGTCAGCCTCGTCCAGGATTCGGACTCGTGTCGCCGGATCCATTTCCTACGACGATAACATTACACCATATGTACCCCCGAATAACCTGTATATACCCAGAGATACACTTGCCGTAATATGCATATGCATTACTGCACCTAAATATGTGCACCTAGGGACAAAAGAACTTATAATGTCATACTTATTAAATGTCCCATTTTTGAGGTGCTCGTGGTGTAATGGTTATCGTCGTAGGAAATGGACACGGCGACACGAGTTCAAATCCTGGACGAGACTGATTGCATTTCACTTAGCACTAATATCCTGGGGAAAGGTATGAATCCAAATATTCTCCTTCCAGCTATGGGTAAATAGAAGGACAGACTAGGTTCTTCAGCCTTAGTGAGGCTACTAGTCTAGGAGAAAGAAAACTCTGAATTCAAATCTGTTAAACTCCGCTTGAAAATTGACCTTGTGTCATATCCTGCCCGAGCGGAGGGGTTGGGTAAATAGGATTAAATGTCCTATTTTTATAACAATTTTGATAAATGATGAAAAACGGATACTTTACAACAATAAAATAACATACGATCTTGGAAAAAATTATATGAATTACCACTAAACAATATCAAAAGTTCTGTCTTCATTCAAAGGTGATGCTATGTATATAGTTAGATTGGAAAAGAGTTTTTTTTATTGTAAACTCCTTTCAGTGAAGAACTAAATGATTGATTCGAACAAGTACTGCTCCCAGTTCGATCAATTAAAAGCAACAAATCAAAATTAATTAACAGAAATCCTTTTCCTTCTGTTTTATTATTTAGGTTTCACTGGTGTGGTTTCTTTTGTCCAATGGAATATCAACCTTCGTGTATTATTTAATTCCAAATGTAGAAAAATAGTCGCAGAAGTATTTGACCCATAGCTTGGGTGGTTGTAGATAAAGAAGTCCATATCTTTTTCAGGGGTATTAGGCTGAAAGTAAGCGTAATAGCCCGACTGGAGATTGATCTCGCTTTCTACGACATCACAGTCCCGCACGTTAGCCACTACGTCATGGAGGTTCCCCCCTGTTTTATCATTTAGAAATCCTTATTTTTTTTACTAACTTTTAAGATTTGCTGACCTCCGAACTTGCTTCGTTACCTCTTTAGCGCCATCATACACTTATCCATATACACGTATACATATAACCATACAGATACACTTGCATCTACATGCATACGCATTATTGCGCCTAAATATGTGCATCTTGGCAAAGGAAGAACTTGTAGTGTCACACATTATCAAAGGTTTATCTTTACTTTCTATCTACTATGATAAGCAACTGAAAATAATCTAAAAAAGATCGCATGAATTTTATTCAATTATCTGATTTGTAAATAGGGTATTTTTGTAGCGTTTTATAAAAATTATAAATTTGATTAATCGATTTTAAAAACCACGCCAGCCATTAAACAATTCTCAAGGAATTCCACATTTAGAGTTCTTCTTTAGAGGTCAATGAATTTAGAATCTGAATGAACTGAAGAGAAATAATGAATTGACGTCTTAGATAATTGTTTGGTAATTGTTTCGTTCGGAAAGATTTTGAATGAATGTTAAAAACAATGTACTACTTAATAACGCCGAAAATACCGCAATTTTATTTGAATTTTAGTGATGCACATAAATAAAAAAAATTCAGTTGCATAAGTCGTTGGCATTATACATTGAAAAATAGATATCAAAATTCAGCTAATGAATACATGCTTGGCAGCAAAATTATTACTCTATCCAACGTATATATAGTGTATTTATGATTAAAGTGTTGGCGAAATAGAAAACACTTGAACACTTGTTAAACACGACTGAAGCACAGGAAAAAAGGGAGAATAGATAGATAGATAGATAGATAGATAGATAATGAACAGACTGAGATAGATAGATAGATAGATAGATAATGAACAGACTGAGATAGATAGATAGATAGATAGATAGATAGATAATGAACAGACTGAGATAGATAGATAGATAGATAGATAGATAGATAATGAACAGACTGAGATAGATAGATAGATAATGAACAGACTGAGATAGATAGATAGATAGATAGATAGATAATGAACAGATTGAGATAGATAGATAGATAGATAAGCTTGATCAAATTAGCTAGGAAAGAGTGTTGCATCTTTAAAATGAATGTCTTGTTTATGACGCTGTAGAATCGGATTGAATGAGCTTTAGTATCGATAACTTGAAGCTTTGTCTTTATATATTTGTCGTATCTGAGTACCAAAACTCACCACTGCAGTTATTAGAAAATGAGGAACGCAATTCGGACACTTGTAGTAGAGGAAATGTATAAGGATTTAACCTTTCCTCGTGCTAACCGATAAAAAAACAAAAACAAAACAATTCACGACGAATTAACAATAAATCATTTATTGCCTGAACAAATTTAATAGAAAGATTAGAGGAACTCCTTGAAATACAAAGAATACATTATAGAGAGAAAGTCATATGTCTTGTGGTTGAATAGTCTTTTATAGACTGAAAGTTGTTTTACGAAAACGTATGTCAAAGCATGGTACCGTGCGTGACACGACACGAGGTTTGACGGGACGAGAGTTACTCCCTAGCATTAAACGCCTACACTTTGTTGGAGCAAAATCCCTACCTTCGCGTCAAGAGACGCACTCACACATGCGTGTTTTTTTATTGTCGAGGCCGGAACGAAGAGAGAGAGAGAGAGAGAGAGAGAGAGAGAGAGAGAGAGAGAGAGAGAGAGAGAGAGAGAATTTCGACTTTGCAGCGCGTTCTGCAATGCTACTTTGGTGACATCACGTTGCAACCATTAAAAGTTGTATTCTTGAAAGTAATGGATGTTATCCCTACAACCCTGTAAGGGTCCCATTTATGGGTCAAATAAATCTGTTTTAAAATTATTCGTATTTGATAGGACCGTGTGTAAAAATGAAAAAAAAAAAAAAAAAAAAAAAAAAAACTTTTGAGAAACAACAACACAAAAATAAAGTGATTGTACACTGAACGATTCTCTAACATTTAGGTATAAAATAAGCAACCCCTGATGATGTCCTATGACAAGTCCGACACTTATCAGGAAACTTGAAAGAATCTTAATATGATTATATAGACAAAATCTGTTTTTATTATTTAAAAGAAAAACCTGCATATATATATATAAGTATCATTCACTAAATAAGGG
This sequence comes from Sepioteuthis lessoniana, assembly GCA_963585895.1. Taxonomy (NCBI): domain Eukaryota; kingdom Metazoa; phylum Mollusca; class Cephalopoda; order Myopsida; family Loliginidae; genus Sepioteuthis; species Sepioteuthis lessoniana. Next base: position 127,407,463 of record OY757907.1, read on the forward strand.
GATATTTTAAAGCAAAATAATTTCTTTTAAGAATTTTTAAAAAAGAATTTTCTTACATAGATGATAACAATATATATATATATATATATTCTCACAGAAGGACCCGGTCCATGACCAGACTAAAAAGACTCTACAAACACAATTTAGTGAGACAGAAATAGAGAAGAGAACAGTTAGCAAAGAATTAGAAATATGTTTCTTTTTTTGTATTTGAGAGATTTCGCCCAATGATTCAAATGAAAAGTATTCCTTTATTTCATAAATTCTTTTTTCTTTTTTTAAATTCTTTTTGAGTTTACAATTAAAATAATATACAGAAATATGTATCGAATCCACGTAAAATTTTTTATTCAAGGGATTTTTTTGCTTAAATTTAAAATAATTTAAAATTTTTTTTATCTTAAACTCATGATATTTGCTTAATTTATGTTTTAACTTACAAAAATCTAATAATCAAAAGAAGTTAAGAATTAAAAATGTATTCTTATTTTTTGGTGGAAAATTTCACGTGTTAATTCAACTGGAAACTCTTCATTTATTCTATAAATAGTTTCTTCCGTCTTTTTTAAAAAAAAGTTACACCGATTAAAAAGTAATATATTTTATCTAACACGAAAAGTATTTGTTTAAAAAATCAGTTTTTAAGTTAGCAATAAACAATGTCTTCATTTATTTTTTTAGCCTCTCAAAACAACATTATAGGTAGGTACAATAAAAAGAAGCTAAGAAACAAAAATGTGCTTTAATAATAAAAATAAGCTATGAAATAAAAGCCCGAAGGCCGATTAAAGTGGGGGGAAGGTCGGGAACGAGTCGAAACTCGAACCCTGCTGGTCTATGCTGCTCATCGGCTCACTTGGTACAATGTGATCCTGATGAGGCAAGCAGTTTCACGAACCCAAATGGGGGTCCGGGCACGTATGCCGGGTTATGGCTTGAACTAGACACCAAGGTCTAGTGCCATACATAGGTTCCTGAGAGCGTCCGAGGACCTCCTGTGTGATATTCAAACATCGCAGCTCTTAAGATAAACTTTTTATACTTACTTATGAAGAACTGTAAGAGTTACATAAATCGATGTATTTTTTATTACCAAATTATATCATTCAATCAGTAAAAATCAAAAGCCAAATTTTATACTTTTCCTTTTTATAAACATATTAAAAGTACCCGCGATTTTAATACTCAATGACATCTCTTTTTGGAATTATAAGTCGACACGTAAATGCCAAAATGAACGCGATTCCTTTATATATATATATATATATATATATATATATATATATATATATATATATATATATTATGGAGATTTTTTATAAGCCCCAAAAAGCCCGTTTTATTCCTACGTTTTGTAAAAGAATAAACCGTACTTCAACAGCAGTAGGGAATTGGTGACAGCTTTTGAAGAAAGGAAGACGAACGACTTTTAGTGCAACAAAATTTATATACAACAACAACAACAACAACAATAAACAAGGTTTTACACCAAATGCAACAAACAACGAATATGTAAGAGTTCACAAAAGAGTTCAAGATTCCGATAGATGGTAGGGTTTTGTAAGGTTTGTAAGGTTTAGTTGTAAAGTTGTTATAAGGTAAAAGTTATAAGGTAAAGGTGTGAGATAAAGTAAGGCTAGGTTTGTTATGTGAAGGTTGTAAGGTTGTCAAGTTTTGTGAAGGTTTGCAGATAAAATGCCTGCTGGAACTTAACTGTCTGTGTGTCCTGTTCCTTTTAACTCAGCACGTGCGTTCGTCGCTCTTGGCTCCTGGCTGGTGGAAGAAGGTACCAAATACGTTGCCGTCAAGGACTGCTACGAATGGACCTGTTGCTAACAGCGGTGGGAGTGGAAAATAGAGGAAGAATCTCCAGTGGAGCTCTTTTTTATAATGGACACCACCTGACCCCAAGAGGCTGCTGCTGTTCGGTGAAACAGGATCACCAGTTCCGTAACAAAATTTCTACAATATATATATATATATATATATATATATATATATATATATTTGTGTGTGTGTGTTATGAAATATATGTATGTAATATGAAATTTGGGAATCGTTGGAAAGAGGTTATTGATAATGATGGAACCTATATTTATAAATTCGGATTAACCATGATTTTAGTATATTTTCTGACCATAATTTCAGACTTATAGAGTTATCAGATATACCTACCATCGTCCAATCTATTATTGGAGGAAAGGTACTTATTTTAATAGTTTTATCATAACACATCAGCCAATATGTTTTTCAGTTTTTCTCAAATAGAAGTTATATTTCTTGGTCTTTTTTTTTTAGTTTTAAAGTATTTTTATAAATTTATTATTTTTTCAGTTATCTAATTCTTATGCAACCTGACGACCAAAGTTTTGTGATCGTGAGATAATTTTTCTGCGAGACTGGGAAAACCTATCCATTTCTATTATCATATAGTCAGGTAGTTCGGTAACAATAGACGAAGACAAATTTCTAACAATGAGGTGTCTGTTTATTCCGTTTCTTTTTTCTGCTTATATATATATATAATTTTTTGAACGAACCTTATATATATATATAATTTCTTTTGCACGAACCTTATATATATATATATATATATATATATATATATATGTATATATATATATATATATATATAAGGTCGCGTCATACCAAAGACTTTAAAAATGGTACTTGATACCTACTTGCTTAACACTCAGCAATATAAGGTACGTATCAAGGGTAAAGTGGAGCAATCCTGGGAAAGGAGTAGCGCCGCCCCCCTACACCTCGGTGTTGTAGCTATTGAAAAGGGAGCCTTCGGGTCGTCCTAGACTAAAAGGAGACAACTTTACTTACTTTACTTATGTGTGTGCGTGTATGAGTGTGTGTGTGTGTGTGTGCGTGTGTATCTGTGTGAGCACGTGCATGTGCATCTGTTTGCGTGTATAATTGATTTCTTTCAATTTTTTGAAATAAAAGCTTGGATTTGATTTTGAAAGCAGCAATAAATGCTTAAGAAAATCAATGATATCTCTGAGTTATAAAATGAATGGACCGCAAATAAGTTTTTTAGCTTAGCATTCGGCTTTAAATATCGATTTCTGTTCTTGATCAAATACAAAATGTCTGACCTTCACTACATAGATGGTCAGTTGCACTTATGAAAATGGCGGCCTCTAAATACGGCAGGCAATGAAACGTGGCATCAGCTTGCTGATGGGATGTGGTTTCTTGAATAGTCAGACGACATAAATCATCGATTCAAATCAGGATTATTTTGCATGAAGGCAACAAATTAAACAGTCAACAACCATATGTTGTTTTGATCAATTGACTGACCGGCTTAATATGTGTGTGCAATTGGGGTATGTATTGTACGCCTAGAAGTGGGCGAATACAACAAGTATTTGTGGTTACTTGTCGACAAAAAGCACTAACAGCTATACTCCCAGCAGTAAGCTGTGTTCGCTTCGAGACACACACCGCAGTTAGATTCATACATATCACCACGAGTCTTGTTCCTCATCATCGCAGTCAGATATTTATTGTCTTCTGCTCGTACAGCGTTATTTTTATTGACGGAAGCTATGAATATTTAGTTTACATCTCAGATAAAAGCAGCACCCCTTTTTTAAAAGAGTTTCTCATAATTGCGGTTGCCAAATCATACACAACCCACTGTCTCTTGATTCTGACTGATAAATCAATCCTTGGTTTTTAAGTCATCGCGATATATTTGTGAGGATTGAATAATAAGTAAAAAATCAATATAATAAAAAATGAAAATAAAATAAACACATAATAAAATAATTGATACCAAAAATAACAATCTCCCGGGAAGCTTCTGACTGGAAGGGCAATCTACGCATGCCTGTAAATATGGGGTTCCTCGAGCCAAAAAGAAACTCCTAAGATTCCTATAGACACCTCGACCGGAAAGGAAGGCTATGTGAAGTAAATGCTTGAAACATTTATTCATTAAATTAAAGAAAATATATTTTTATCACCAAATGAAAAATATATCAGAAAGTGTCACATATCTTTAATTGGCATGCCTCAGAAATGTAGCTATTAATAAAAACAAATAGTTGAATTGAAATTCAAGTGATAGTGTATATGTATAAATAGAAAAGTTTGGGGGTGGACTCACTGTGGTGTTTTTGTTAACGAGCTAAACATCGCAATAGATGAGTTCGAGCATCCAGTCACGTTAATTTTCGAACTAATATCTTTATCCTCCGCTTAGGGTTTAAATAGTTCCACTACTGTCTTTCGACAAGGATGGTTGGTTGGATTTATTCTATGGCATATCAACCCTTATCGGTTATTTAATGCCAAACCCTGTTTATACATATATATTAAATATATAGGATTTGTAAACGAATAGTTTGTTGGTAACATTATTTTTAAACGAGCCAGAGCTCATTTGTTTGCGCACAGTTAAATGGTTGCACACAGGAAAATGGTTCTAAGACTTGATATGTTATACTAATAATTCAATTTAACATCAGTAATTTGTTTGCACACAGTTAAATGATTTCAAGTTTAGAAAATGATTAAATATTTCTATTTGATCCATAAATGGTGCCCTTATCGGTACTAACACTTTGGGTCAGAATGGACTTGAGAGTAATGGCAATGAAGGAGTACTCCACATTCCCCGAAGTTCCAGAATTGGAGCCTCACCATCAAATGCAGTTTACTGTCATACACAAGACAGTCATTGGAAGAGTCTTACCTCTCTGCAGAGATGCAGTCTGCGTATCTGACAGCCTCAGTCAACTGGGTTGTTTAAGGATGCCCTTGGCATTAAATAACCCACAAAGGTTGATATGCCACCAAAACAAAGAAACAATAACGACATAGAAATTTTACTATTCAACCCATAGCTGGTGGGTATAAGGAGTTTCATGCCTTTCCCAAGGGTATTAGACTGAAAGTAAATATAATAGCGCGAGTTGAGATCGAACCCGCTCATACAACTCCCCAGCCCAGCACATCAATCACCTCACCATGGGGACTTCCCATACAGAGATGCATGCACATATACACGTGTAGACACTCATATATATGAGGGATTGAATAAGAAATAACAATAAATAAATAAATAGAATAAAATAAATTCAAAAAGTGTTGAAATTCCCAGAAGCCTCTGACAGAAAGTAGGAGCAGCGCATGCCCAAAGAAAGAACTATCTCTGCGCTAAAGAGACACTCTGCCTCACGTCAGCCTCCCCCGTAGCCCTGAACGGAGCTTCTTTAACGCACATGTGCTGATCAAGTCTTGTGGCCTGATACCTAGCCTTGTCTGTTGCTTGCAAGCCGACACCACCAAAACATATATCACTAAAAACACCCACTGGACATAACCACCGACTTCAGACTTACCACCGACCGAAAATGACTAATACATTTCAACGCCTCGATTGGGAGATGCAACTGTTTTGTAATAGTCCAGGAAAGCATTCCCCTGCAACAGAATAGCCATATTAAATCCCCATTAGAAAGTTGACATTTAAACGGTATCTGCGTCTCCTTTCTCCCTTCTTTCAGTAATTTTTTTTTTGCAGCCTTCACGGACAAAGAAGACGCCAATGAGTTAGATGGCGTAAGAAGAAAACAAATCGAGTCAGATACAAGTAAAACCAAATAATCAAGAAATCTTCTGATTCCCCATACATATACACACTGGCGCAACATTATTATTTTCTCTCTTCCATCTTCATCATCATCATGTCGCACTGCCAGCACAGATCTCCCTGACACTCTCTCGTCACTCGTTTTTATCGGCCATCGCTCCAGGGAGGTATTCAAAGCTATATCCCGTTTCGGCACAGATCTGTTGAATATAGGTTCTAGCTGGTCGTCCTGTCTTTGCTCGTCCATATAAGGGGGTCCACAGGAGTAGATCACTTATGAGCTCGTCCCTACTTCTCCAGCAGTGTCTCGCATGTCAGGTTCGTCTGACTTTGATAGTTTTTGTGATGGGTGGTTGGTGTGGGGTGCTGCCTCCAGGACTTGTTCAATATTTCTTGCAGCATTTTTGAGCAATTACTGTCAAGCTTTTTCTCCATACGTTTAGTTAGCGTCCATGTGCATCCATATAGCAGTATTGACATGATCGTTGCTTGAAGGAAACTGCGTTTTATTTTATTTCATTTTATTTTATTTTATCGGTCAGGCCTGACTTCCATATGACCGATAGCCAATCAATAGCTGCCCATGCCTTTGCTAGTCACGTGTTGATGTCTTTCTTGATTGGTGAGCCACTGCTTTCTTGGTTGGTGAACTTGTCCACTAGTTTCATTCCGTCTTGTCTGCGTTGACATGGAGGCCTATGCCATAAGCTGCTCATTTCAGGGTAGCAGGGTTTCGGCTTGGGCGGGTGTATTTACCAGAAACGCTATGTCATCAGCGTAGTCCGCGTCCGTAATTGTTTGTGCGGGGTATCTTCTACTTCTTTCCTTTGTTAGCTTGAAACCGTTTTTTTTTTCATTAAATCAATAGACATTCTAAGCACGTAGTATAGGCAGATGATAAACAGGTATGGGGCTAATGTGTCTCAATTAACTCACACATACCTAAAAGAACAAACAGAATATATACAAAATCAGATCAATAAGATTAGAGACTCAGTTGAAGATAGACCATCTATGATAGCGTGGTAGACGGTAAACGAAGTGAGCAGAAGGAAGAGTACTTCGAAAGCTAAACTGAAAGATACCAGCCAAGAAGAACGACTATACCTGTGGAAACAACATTCTGAGAACTTACTTGGAAAACCCCCAAATGTTACGCATGAACTAATCACGAAAATGATAAGTAATTAGAAAGACATAAATATACATATCTATATATATATAATCAATTAAACATCAGACTAGGACAGTTTACGCAAGAATTCAACTCAGTACTGAGAAAAATTAAAAATAGGAAAGCAGCAGGGGTTGATGAAATACCCCCAGAAGTATGGAAGACCCGGGAATTTGATGACATACTGCTCCAACACTGTAATGCCGTATATAACCAAAACAATAGACAGATGGACAAAGGGACGCATCCTCTCTTTCTCCAAGAAGGGTGACCTCAGATTAGCCAAAAACTACCGAAGTATAACCCTTACATCCATAGCAGCCAAGATCTACAATGCTCTACCATGCAACTGCATAGAACCAAAAATTGGATACTTAGGAAGAACCAAAATGGCTTTCGGAGAAATCGATCCATGACATCACAAATTTTAACTACCCGTCGAATTCTTGAAGGTGTACGAGCAAAAAACCTTGAGGCAACAATATTATTCATCGACTTCTCCAAAGCCTTTGACTCCTTACACAGAGAGAGAAGATGGAGCAAATACTACTCGCCTACAACCGACCCAAAGAAACCGTCGCAGCCATAATGATGCTATATAAAAACACGAAAATAAAAGTTCACTCACCAAATGGAGACACAGACTACTTAGAACTTAGTACATTGAATCTTTATCTTTTATCCTGTAGTTACTGCTCCTGTGAATAAATTTTTTGAATAAAAAAAATATGTATTTGCGTCATTCCTTTTTCATCTTGGCTTCCCCAGTTTTTTTGAGACAATAAAAAATCTCGGTGAGATGAAAAAAAAAAAAAGCCAAAAATGAACCAGACGAGAATAATTCCAAGAAAAATTCTTTACTGAAGCGAAAAATGAAAATAAGAATCACATTGATTTTTTTCGTTTGCCCATTTTTATCAACATAGTCGGCTTTTATGATATAGACTTTATTTAATTACAATATCTGTTTTTGAATGATCTTATTGAAATTCTATTGTCTGCCAAGGTGAATCATATTAACTGATATTCATCCAATAAACGTTCAAGAAGTTCAAAATTCTTGGTAAGAAAAGCAAATGTTCTGAAAATAGTAAAAGAAAAAAAAAATCAACGTTTAATATTTATTAAAACTCTCAAAAAGCAAAAGAATGAAACTAACGGTTAGATTTTCAAAGATAGCTCAGTTGATGCAAAATCGTACTGACCAGTTTAATAATAAGTAACTTTGAAGAAAAACGTTTTCACCTTGAAAAATGCGTACGTAGATCAGTTAAGAAACATTAAATGAGTTTCCGTTCAAGACAAATACGATAAACTCCTTAAGGTGAATAGACATTGATTGATTGACAGTTTTTTTTTTTTGGCAGACATTCAGGAGTCAGTACACGTGAAACTTAGCTGCGCATGTGCGGTGGTTTCAATGTGAGTGAAAGAAAAGTTATTTTTTAAGCGTTAAAGTTCATAGCGAAGTAATCATAGGTAGAATCGAACGTAGATTTTTTTTTACTTCTCTTCCGACTTTGTAGATCTGTTGCCTCAAAGTGTATGGGGATTAAAGAGAAGAAGAAGAAGAAGAAGAAGAAGAAGAAGAAGAAGAAGAAGAAGAAGAAATTCTACTGAACACTCCTATTCAATAGGTGTTTTTCTGTTTAATGTTGTAAAATTAAAGGGTTGCAAAAAATCTGTATCAGTTTTATATTAATTTCCTGAATTAATAATAATAATAATAATAATAATAGTGTCAAAATAAGAATACATGTTGTATAGCCACATCATAACCATAGCCATAATCATATCATAATCACAATGATATCTCAATCCAACGGCACATGTATAAATTCAAATACAGGGAAATACACAACACATTAACAGGCGAACTCACTGTTGTTCAGGTATGAACGTTTATTAGCTTCTTGACTTCTGAGTTCGGTTCTTCGACACGAGGAGAGAGAGTGACACAATTCTTAAAAGTCTTTCGTAATCATTCTATACTAACAAAACTAACAAATGCCTCGTCGGACCCCACAAACGCGCAGCGCATCTCATAGTGTTTAAGATCTCTGTCGGTAGAGATCTGCAGAACTTCTGGTCAGACTTCAACTTCTCAACACCATGGTCTTAATTCAACTTCTACAGTCCGTTTACAGGGCCCAAGTCGACTACCAACTCGACCGGTCCCTATTCGACAACCAACTGGACTGGTCTCCAGTAAACTACCAACTCGACTTGGCCCACAACCGAGACCCAGCTGATGTGTTTTTCAAAATACCCAAATTTTCAGCTTCCGGGCATGACGTCATTCACACTCCAGTCCCATTTCCTATCTGGGGTTTATTATGACAATTGCGATTGTCATATCCTCTGCGCGCGAGCGTAAATTGTACCCAATGTCTGTGCACCTGAACTAAGAACCGAATAGTTCAAAGCCCAACCAAACTGAATGATAAAATATAATTAACGAAAAAGGATTTATATAAAAAATCATTCCGTAATTATATGACATATATAAGACGCAACAAAATTGTCGATGTAGATTATGTGGAGATAGAGACGAAACGATCAGTCACATGATATGCGAATGCAGTAAATTAGCACCAAAAGAGTTAAAGACTAGACACGGCTGAGTGGGCAAGGTAATCCACTGAGAATTGTACAAGAAGCTTAAATTTAAACAAATATTTTATGTACGAGGATCATTAAATAAGTTTCCAGACTTTTTCGTATGGGCACTTTTATTGATAGTACACACATAAAACTCTAGTCCCCTTCAAAGTAATCTCCTCCGGCTGCAATGCACTTGTTATACCGTTCCAACAACTTCTGGAAGGCTCCATGGAAATCCTCTTGTGTGAGCGTGTCAACGATCTTCGTCACAGCCTCTTTCATCCCCTCAATTGTCTCATAACGACAGCCTCGGAGCTAAGAGAAAAGCCAAAAGTCACTAGGAGCAAGGTCTGGACTATAGTCCAGACCTTGCTCCTTGCTCCCTATAGGGAGGCCGAGGAATTGTCTTGATGCCCAGGATTGAAAAAACTATGAAATATGAAGGTGACAATTATACCAATTGTGATTGGTGCTTTTGGCACGGTAACTAAAGGATTATTAAAGGGACTGGAAGATTTGGAAGTTGGCGGCCAAGTGGAGAACATCCAAACAACAGCATTATTGAAAACGGCTAGAATACTGAGAAGAGTCCAGGAGACTTGAGGAGACTTGCTGTCACTCAATCTCCAGTGAAAGACCATCAGCTTACGCTGATGTGAAAAACTCTAATGAGTAAAAATAATAATAATAATAGTGTTTAAAAAGAGGCAAAAAGCTGGAAAAATACCTGAATCTTGCTTGAGAGCTGAAATTCAGGTAATGATACCTATCATTATTGGAACCCTTTGTACGGTCCCCAATTATCTGGAATAAAGACTAAAGGAACTGGCGACTAGAGGAAGACCACAGCACGGTTAAAATCAGCTGGGATATTTAGAAGAGTCCTGGAGACCTGAGGAAGCTTGCTGTCACTCAGACCCCAGTGAAAAACCATGAGTTAGAATAATAATTTGTTCCTACTAATTGATATAGTTGCTAATTAGCTAATTATTTGATACTAATAACAAGTTCTTTGCTAAGATTTTCTTAAAAACTGTTGGTTAATTGCAATTAAGGCCACCATATGCCTGCCTTCAGTCAAAGATTTCTGTTGCATAGCAGTCCGACCTTTGCTATAAATAAAGCCTCTGCTCAAACTTAAGAGGGAAGATATTACAAATTTATAGTTTTCTTTACAATGTGAGAACATGTTTTATTGATTACGCCTTTAACTGAAAATGTAGATACCATTTTCAATAGCATTATTTGAGCAAAATGCATCATTATTGCCTCTCAGAAAGAAAATATTGTCTTCTGAATTTTATTCATTTTTTTAATCTTTGTGTTTCTTCATCAATATCATTGTACCCCCTATGTCAAGTCACTCAAAAATGCTACCATGTAACTCAGTAATATCTGCCGCTCAGTTGGGTGCTAGGCTTATTTGGTGAGGAGGTGGTTAGATACACAGCAAGATGTAAAATAAAAGTTATTAAAAGATGTACCAACTCTCTTTTAGGGTCAACGGTCATTTGTTAAATAGCAGAGAAAGGCAACAACAGCTGATGTATTAGAATATAATCTGTTTCTTTTCTTTTCCTTTTATGACCCGAAATGTACGTATAGGTTGAGTAAGAGAGGATCGAAGATGGCTGAGTTTACCTAGACACTGGGGCCGAGGGACGAATCTGCGGTGAAACCTCTTCTGCCTTTTCTTCTTTGTTCTGTACTTTCGCGAGACTGGTACGAAGCCACCTCAAGGCTTCGAATCATATTCGTTTCTTACTTCTCTACTCTCAACAGTCTGGCCCAAGACTAGAGTATGGAGCGACGGGACGTCTTGTTGTTGTCTTTCGCAGTTTTCTGCTCATCTCTCCTGATTATGTAATTTTCCGAAGGCCCACGCAAATTCTCGTGGCGACACCTGCAGTCTGCCGTCAATGCATTCCCCGTGGACACACCTCCTTCTTGCATGACACCCACGCAATTTACGTGGCAGTTTATATGGCACTTCTGCTGAAGAATAACCTGCGTCCTGTTTACGTTTAGAGACAGGTGAACTTCCTGTTATACCACCCACACGACTTGTGCGGCATTTCAGCAGGGGAACAACCAGCGTCCTGTTTACTTTAGGAAATAGATGCACTTCCTGTTATGCCATGCACGCAATTTAAGCGGCATGTCAAAGGAGTCTTCCAGTCAATATCCAACAAATTTTGTAAACTCGTTTCGTGAATAGCGGGAAGAGTACCCTTTGTATTGAAGTTTGGTCCGATCATTCACAGCAAATGAACTATAACCATAGAGATAAAAATAATTGCATTGCATAAAACATCAAAAATCCATATTATGGTAGATATAAGTAGTAATATTCTGGCAATTTAAAGAAGGTTTCTGAGCCACTGAAGCTGCTCGCAGATTTCGGGATATGGAAGGAAATAAAACAGTATCTGACCGTATAACTCTAAACTGGTTTAAGTGTTTTAAAAGCGTTGACTTGTCCCTTGAAACAAGGCTTAGAAGTAAATGATCATCAGTTGTCAGCTATGATTCTTTAAAATGCAAGACGTTGGAGAACTCACCCATCAGTACTGAAAGACTTTCAATTATTCGAGATGTATTTACGTTAAGAGAAAAACAAAACAAAACAAAACAAACTTTAAGAACTCATTTCATTTCTATAATTTATAGTCATACCCGGCACCGTATCCTTAAGTAGTTTTTAGCCTTATTTTTGTTGTTATGCGGGGGAAAAGTGGTAATTGCATGTTTTGGGAATAGTTTTTATTTACAGCATGGAATATTGGGTTTGCTTTTGGTGCTGCAAGACTTGTGGTGAGTAAGATTGTGAGTAAGGAGACGAAATGGATTTATGAGAAGGTTGAGAAGATTGAGATGGCAGGGTGTGTCGTCGGACGTGCGAGGTATTGTGTTCGCTGTAGTTTAGCGAAAGCCATGTTGCAGTTGGAGGAAAATGAACTTTAGAGTCACCGTGTAGTTTTGTGCGTCTGATGTTTTTGGGGAGGAGAGTCAGCGTTGTCTCCATTAAAGTGGCCCAGAGGTGAATTGATAGCTAGGTCTCGAGAGCGGAATAAAAGCATCGCGTTGACATAGCCAATTTTGGGGTGACATAAAATTGTGCCTGTGCGAGGCATGTTGAATGTATCTAATTTATATTCAACTGGGATTCCTTACAAGGAATCCATAAATCAGATAGGTTCCCTCGTGTGTCCATGCTGCTGCTGCTGCCAGAAGAGCACCCAATGAGACGTCTGCATTGGGCGGCGTTGTCCAGCTAAAGAGAGTGTGTTTGGCAGCTTACCCAATCTGCTGCCCGGGAAAAGGAGATCCGGGTTGAATAGGATAAGTTATCCTGATTGGGTGAAATTAAGTGTCGAATTAAATTGCACGCCAAACTAAAATACGAAATTTTCTTTCCCCTACAAGTTCATAAAGTCGTGACGAAATCGGTTTTTTGACTTAAACCTAACATAATGCCTCAAAATGAGAACAAACATTGTAATACTACCGTAAATAACCCACGAAAGAATATAACTATAGTTAAACCGTTAAGAATACTAAAACACATTTTAATCATATTTTTATAAAGAACAATGAATACAATAAATTTACAGTCATACCCAGTCCAATGTCATTAATTAGTCCCAAAAGCCGTGACATGACCCGGCTTTTGAGATAAACTGGACGCAGTAGCTTAGAATTGTTTACAATTTTTCAATGTAAATATTTTATTGTACTGTATATAAATTTATTGATCTTTCCAATGCTATCACATCTTTCTTCCGTATGGTTTTCTGAAGCTTCTCGTGTAACGTATAGGGATTCTTACTTCCTGATTTGGAGAGTGCAAAATACTTGCTTTTTGCTCAAACGTTAAATGCGTTAATGATGTATAGAGACCCTAATGAATTCACAACTAAAAGCACAAATAACATGTACCAGTGACACATATAAGCGAGCTAAATCTGCATAAATATATTCACATTAGTACATATATACGCATATTTATATATTTCCAACAATAAGTGTATATCTATATCAATACGAAATTAAGTGGCAGTGTTTTAACATGTATTATACGATAGAAATATAGCCAAGTGATTAAAATTCTAATTTACTCACGAGAAAATTTTTTATAAGTGGTTAGTTTTGTTAATATTTCCCAATAACGATTGTATAATTAATTCTTTTTAGTTAAAAATCTATTAATATAACAGCCAAGGAAACTAAATGATAGTTTATATATTTCAAAGACACTTATGGATATGGTGACCCGAGTTCAAAACTAGGTCTTGGCTGTTGGTATTTCACATAGCACTAATGCCCTTGAGAAAGGTATGAATCCAATTATTCTTCCTATAACTACGGGTAAATAGTGGGGTAGACTGCGTTCTTTGATACTGATAAGGTAACCAGTCTAGAAGAAGCAAAACTCAGAATTCAAACCTGCACTTAAATATTGACCTTGTGTCACACCCTGTTCGTGTGAAGGGATAGGTATATATTTATATTACCAGTCAAAAGTATATGGCCACCCACCAAAAATTATTTCTCGTCCTAAAAGTATTATTTTAGATTAAACAAGCACCACAATGATTTTATTTATAAAACAAAATACAAGTATTCCTCAGTAGTTTTGACTTTTGTCTAACCAGGCATCTTTTGAAAAATTGATTTGAAGGTGTTTTTTTTTCTTTAGTACTAGAAATAAAAATTCTCAGATCTACATTGGATCATACTGTTAGGAGACATCAGGAAACGGGATAAAACAAAACCAAAATGTCCAGATCTTCTCGTGTGCAATCTAGCCAATTTGTCGCTTGAAATATCCATACAGTTGTTTTTCTTATTTCTTTTTCTCTTTTTGTTCTCATGTTGCCAGCGGTGTTATTGGCTGCTGCAATCAGTCTCTTTTTTTTCTCTTTTAATGTTCTCCACGAATCCTTGTATTGATGTATCTTCGCAATCCTCCCTCCTTTTCTTAACACATATAACCTGTCAATGTCATCTCTCGGGAGTAAGGCCTTGTGCATAGTCATTAATTTTCTTGTCCTTTGGTACATTTCTCCGAGTTCCTCCCTTGTTTACTGTAAGAATGGTCCCGAGTATCTTACAAGGAGGACGGCTCTTTTGTCCATTCCTTTGATGGTATTCTTGTTGCAGAATTTGGTTTCGAGAAGCTTTCTCCCTCTTCAAAGGTTTTCTTCTTTCTTTTTTCTCCAAGAGCTTTTTAATGCCAAATTCCATTTCTATATCTTGATGATTGTATATTCTTATTGTTTGAATTAGGGTTTTCAGTTTTTTTTTTTTGTTTTTTTTTAAATATCTAGGTATCTTCCTAGTAGGGTGATTAATATTTTCTGATGATTTTTCAAATTCGCAGTCCTCTGTACACTTCCTAAGTACGTAGTTGATTGGTGTCATTGTTATAACGAATAGCAGTGGCAGGAATGTTTTCCTCGAAGAAGCATTTTCAATATTTTTCCTCTACTGCTATTTGTCCTCCGGTTGATAATTCTACTTTCCAGTTTTCCATGGCTTTCAGAAAGAAGTTTATGATTTTGTCGGATATTTTATACGTTTTCAGACACTCTATTATCTAAATTTACGAGACCATATCATAGGCTTTTTTGTTGTAAATCTCTGCCATAGCAACATTGTTTACACTTCCTTGAGGATATGTTGATCAATATATAATAGGTCATCTATCTCTTTTGTTCTCTCGCAGTGTATTTTTTGTTCTTTCGGAAATACTCCGTGTTGTTAAAGCGAATAATAGATTTCTTCCTTTTTCTGTGCGGTTAGGTTTTTCTACATCTTAGGAAAACACGTTATTGTTCTATAGTTACTTAGGATGGTTGCATTTTTTTTTTTTTGGAGAGGGCCTTCTAGATATTATAATTAATATGTGGCTCGTACCTTTATATTATTGTTTCTTTTTATCATATCTTTACTCTTGTAGTTAATTGAGTAAATTGTGTGGATCGGAAATAAGGGTAAATTTTGATTGTAACAGAGGAGTTTTCAGGTTACTGTGATAAAAAGGCTGAAATGAATCATGAAATGAAATAAGCAAGCATTAAAAAAATAACAGGAGTTTGAGTTGAAACAGACGTTGTCTATTTATGTATTATTTTTGGTAATAAGCAATAATTTACCAAATGTTTTTGTGAGAGTATTAGTTTTTTATGCGTATAGAGTACGTAAATGTTTTTAGAATTTTTTCATTGCTTATTCGCGTGTCTGTCCTGAATTCCTTTGAAGATAAAACTTAATTATCAACGTGAAATTCAGACTGATATTGTTAGTTCACCGGCTAGAGAATTTAGAATCTGGGTCTGTCTTTGACAACTGGATTGCTATTGATTCGTGGGGAAAGCTACCCCTTAGTGAAAATATTAGGAAAAATTATTTTGGAGAATTATGACACACGAGTTTTTTTTTTCTATTTTTAGATTTGGTAAGACAGGCAGGTTAGGGATCATTTAGAATTCTTATCAATTCTTTGTCTATTAATCTTTTATTCAACAAGACAGAGGACTTTAAAAAATAGGATCATTTTAACGTTTCTGTCTTTACTAACATGAATATCACTTATAAGTGTAATTAAATGTATCTCAAGTTGATATGTTCATTTTTTTAAAGATATAGATATCTTTCATCGACAGAAGACGACGTTATTATGTAATTGAAATAAATAATAGAAATACAAGTTAAGACTTGCGAGGTGGATAATTATAAAATAAAAATAAAAATAAAGCCGACAATTATTAATTGGATGTCAAAATAAAACTATTCAGCTATTATTCATTCTCAGTTTCCGTGAAATCTTTTTCACATACTGAAATATTTGCTCGTCTGCCACAAGCAATACATTTTGAGCTTGTTATTTTCGAGTTAGTTTTATTTATTTGTTTGAACTATACTCATTAGAAATAGTAGAAAAATTTTCGTATGGACCGGCATTTCTACTCAGGATCAGTGTAGTATCAGTACACTCTGCCAAGGATCAAAATATGACACTCCAGTACATCTACCTGTTTGAAAATAACATGAGTTTTTTTAAAATAATATATTAGATTATTAAGTTATCATCATCATCATCATCATCTCGCACTGGTAGCACAGATATCCCTGACCCTCTCTCGCCACTCCTCCCTATCGTTCATCGCCCGAGGTAGGTATTCAGGACAACATCCCGTATCCTCACATAGCTGCTGAATGTATGTTCGTGCTGGTCGTCCTGCTTTTGCACGGCCATGTGTGGGGGTCCATAAGAGTACATCTCTTATGAGTTCGTCCCTTGGACCAATAATTAACAATAAAACGACTTATGCGTCTATAACGACCGAAGATCATTTTAAAATATTGTGCAGACATATAAACAAATTTCTTTTGTCATGGTTGACCGAAAAAGTAAAATATCTCCTTATTTCTAGGTATTTTGGACTTTTCAGGTTATAAGAATCAATAATAACTGTCATTTTTGTCACGAGTATGAACATCATACTACATGACAAATTCTTCTACCTTGAATTATGATTACCCAGTCACTTCTTATAGATCTCTTTGACGATAGGAGACTTCACCTGGAACTGTAACAGACAAAGCTAAGCAAAATCGCAATTTTAATATTTCAAGTTTTAAAGTCGCTCTGTTTATAGTAGCGGTGAGCACTTTATTCCAACTCTTACTAGCATTTTTTCTTCAGTTATATATATATATATATGTGTGTGTGTGTGTGTGTGTATTTTGAAATAATTTTGTGTGTGCATATATATATATGCATAAACAAAAATTATTTGTAAAAAATAATTACCAGTAAATTTCAAACCACATTACCACACACACACACACACACACACACACACACAAATCTCAAAACACACATACACACACATACAAATCTCAAGACACACATACTCACACACAACACAGAGAAGAAAAAATTAACTGTCAGTGAAATCCAAAACCACTCCAACACACACATGCAACAACAAAAACATATCAAATATCAAAGACCAATTAAGGGTAAAGCAGGCTAAGGTAAACACACTAAGAAAAAGAGAGGAAGGACCTCTATATAAACCCATAACCAACTGTAAACAGTTCAAACTGCAAGTGAGTTCAAGTCTCATTGAGTACCCTATTAACAAGGCCTTGTGCCATATATGTTCTCTGACGATAGCAACAAGCTTGAAACATACACATAAGAACGAAATAAATAAATCCTAAAAAATATAAACTCTTCGCGGGCCTACTCAATTTAAAATATTTCTTTCTCTTTTTGGACCTACAACAAAAATTATATATATATATATATATGTGATCATCATCATCATCATCATCATCATCATCATCAATGTGAGCTGATAACGCAAACTCCCTTGACTCTCTCTCACCATCCTTCCCTATTTGCCATCGATTTTAGTCAGTTCTCTTGACGGCATAGAGTGTCCACATAGAGTTGATGAATGTAAGTTTAGGCGAGTTGGCCAATACTGATGTGCCCATGTGTATGAATCTATAAGAGAATGTCACTTATGACTTTGTCTCTACCTTCACAACTATGCCCATCATGTCTTGCTCGTCTTACTCAAATAGTTTGTGAGATGGGAGGCTAGTGGCTGTCCAGCTGCTTTTTGTAGAGCGTGGTTTCCAGGATTTATTCAAAATAGCATGCAGTATCCTTGTATAGTTCCCAATATCCAGATGTTTGGCTAAAGTCCAAGTGGTGCAACTATACAATACTGCTGGCACAGTTAAAGCTTGGAATAATTCTTGTTTTGTTTTATCAGAGAGATCAGACTTTCATATGGTCATTAACCTGTCAATAGCTGTCCATGCTTTACCCATTTGTATATTGACATCGCTTTCAGTAGATGAGATATTACTACCAAAGTATTTGAACTGGTCTACAAATTTCAGGGGCTGACTATTTAATGAGGAGATCACACCATATATATATATATATATATATATCAGTAGTGTGTCTTTAAAAATATGCCGGAGTAAGCAAACAATATATATGATAGAAATATGTGGAAAGTTGGATAAATCAAACACTTAACTCAGATTTCCATGTGCGATATTTGGTTTGGCTTTATTTCATCTTCCCAAACTTCTTCAAGAGCATCTTGAAGGTCCTAAAGAAGTTCACGAAGATGAAATAAAGCCGAACGAAATATTACACATCTAAATCTGAGTTAAGTGTTTGATTTATCCAACTTTCCTCATATTTCTATCATACAATCTGATTCACTACAAATCTATCTTTTCAACATATATATATATATATATATATATATTTATCAGTAGTGTGTCTTTAAAAATATGCCGGAGTAAGCAAACAATATATATGATAGAAATATGTGGAAAGTTGGATAAATCAAACACTTAACTCAGATTTCCATGTGCGATATTTGGTTTGGCTTTATTTCATCTTCCCAAACTTCTTCAAGAGCATCTTGAAGGTCCTAAAGAAGTTCACGAAGATGAAATAAAGCCGAACGAAATATTACACATCTAAATCTGAGTTAAGTGTTTGATTTATCCAACTTTCCTCATATTTCTATCATACAATCTGATTCACTACAAATCTATCTTTTCAACATATATATATATATATATATTTATCAGTAGTGTGTCTTTAAAAATATGCTGGAGTAAGCGAACAATGCAATTATGATCTTGAAGGTGGAATGTAAGATAATTAAGATAATTAACAGGCATTAAAGATTAAATTAACTGCACAAAATTACCTCTGGGGTGTTTACTGCTGAGTGTAAAAAATTTGAAAAGATTATTATAATAATTTCAATATATATATTCATTGGTGGCCAAAAAAATCAAAAGACATAATATGTATTAGTTCAGATGCATGCAGAATCATAACGACGACACAATAAAGACGAGCGACACAGTTCTTTTGAAAAATATACCTCTCACTTTATTTGAAAGGGTACGAAAGGGTTACTAAAGGTTATACTGTGTGAGAGGGAGTTGGAGACTGAACAGAACTGCAACATATTGACCCCACTCTATTGGCCATAACAGCGTTTCTTTCCCGTTCTCCTGAGCTGCTCAACCGGGGGCCTGGGGGCCCAATCTGCTGGGTGCTGGTTTTCTCTACCGCATTTTTTCTCCAACTGATTGAACTTCCTGTGCACTGAGTTATATAATAGTTCAATGCCCACCTTCTTCTTGTGGGCATCACAAATCGCACTCATTCAACCCGTCCACAGTCAAGGTTATATTCTGATATTCCTCGACTGGATGCACCTGTTATTTACATGGGTGCATTTCCTATTTTGACAGCCTGGACAGGTCGGAGGTCAATATACAACAATTCTCCATGATTCTATTCTTATTTGAATCTCAATTATGAAATAGATGTGTTTTTATTATTAATACTGTAGATCATACGGACATTCTAATAATATATAATTGTATTTATGTATACAACTAAATTGCAGTTTATTGTGTGAATAGGAAAAGTAACTTGCTTATTGATCTTAAAAATTTGATTTTAATTAATATTTGCTTGGTTTTATTGATTTCTGATTGTTTGGTTTTATTTCAATTAATATTAACAAGAAAAATCTTTTAAAAAATCCATTAACAGAAAGAAATAACTTTTATTTTATTCTTTACTGTCTAATTTAGTTAAATGTTTAAATAATAAATTTTAGCAATGAAAGCCGTGAGTGATGGGAAGAGCTAGTGTTCAAGTAGTTCTATTCTTCAGTTAAACCTCCTTTTTTTCAATGTAATTATAACATAATAATTGACAACTTAATTTGGAATCTGATATCATATTTTATTATATTAAAACTTGAATACTTGCACCCAAAAAAGCATGTTTTTGCTAATAATAATGATAATACTAATAGAATAAAAATCTCTGGGGTTTTGAGATATACTGATCCTAGTTGAAGGCCAGACATAAAAAAAGACCTAGTTATTTGGTGGATTTTGTTGATTCAATAATTTGGTGAATTTTGCTGATCCAGCAAACTACAGACTGAAAATTTAAAAAAAAAAATGCAAAGATAAAAAAATTCTTGAATCTTGCCAGGATGATGTTCCAAATTATGGTTTATGCTCTTGGAATGGTCCCAAAAGGCTTGGAAGGCAGACTGGAGCAATTGGAGATTAAAAGAAGAATTGAGACTTTACAAATTACAGAATTGTTAAGATTCACTAGAATACTGAAAAGAGTCAAAGAGACCTGAATAGGCTTGTTGTCACTCTGACGCCAGTGAAAGACCACCAGCAGAAACTGGTGTTAAAAACTTACAAGAAGTAAAATAATAGTAATAATTGAATCTTTATCTAAAAAATGAAAATAGAAAAAAGATCTCTAGAAATTTCTTTCAGTTTATTTTTTAATATCTTATGAAAAAACATCTTTTTTTTTATGTAGTCCTTGTTTTAAAAGTCATTTTGCTCAATATCACATCACACAAATATTAGGTATTCTTTTCTGTAGCATATAGATAATAGAAAATAAAATCAAGTGGAACTATTCGCTAAAATATTTACTTATAAAACTAGTTGGCCTGAATTATCCTTGGCTGTTTGCCTGCCAGTCATTTATTATCTCTTAGTGAAAACCCTGAGACCAATTTATATCTTCATAATACAAAGACAATAATTCCTTTAAGGAGTTTGTGTGTTCGTGTCCTTTTGATTCAGCGATAATTTTAACCTGAAAAAAAGAATGAGAATATTTCAGAATACTTAGTTTTAAATGTCCTTTTGAAAAGTTTCGAACAGGATTTCACTGATGTGAATAAAAATTTGGCGGGGTGAATTTATTAGTTTGGATTTACAGATGCCTTTATATATTCAGGTTGAAATTGGTTTATATAGATTTAATTTTGAGGCAAGTTTAGCATGTTGGGGTTATTGTCGTAAGAAATAGAACTGAAAACCTGAGTTCAAATCCTGGATGAGGAACGTTAGCATTTTTCTTCATACTAATGATTTTTATCATAAAGGGTTTTCAGACTATTGTCTTCATCTTTATGGTTTCAACCAATATGTCCTCCGGCCTTCTTCAGGTGATTGTCGAACAATAAAGGACGTAGTTTGAAGTTCCCTGAAGATTCCTGAGTTCAACAAAACCTGAAGAAGGCCGGAGGACATATCGGCCGAAACGTTGTGGAAATAACAATAAAGATGAAGACAATAGTCCGAAAACCCCATCCCCATTGATTACCCAGTTGGCTGCACCTCTACAGATGGGTAAGATCCTCCCACGAGTGTCCTGGATATGACACTAAACAATCTGATGGTAAGGCTCCAGTGATGCTGGAACTTTGGGGAATGCAGAGCACCCCTTCATTGCCATTGCTCCCTGGTCCACTCTGGCCTGGAATAGTAGCATTTAATAGGACTCTATCTATGTGTTAAATAGAACTAAACTGTGTAATTATGCTAAACTGAATTGTTTGGATTAGAACTATTTGACAAAACTGAATAGCTTGAAATAGAAATGTTTTTGACAATTAAACTGTGTATTTACATTTAAACTGCATACATATTATGCTAAACTAAATTGTTTGAAATGGAACAGTTTTTGATATTGAAACTGTACTTACACTGAACTGAATTGTTTGAATTAGAACTGTTTTGACATTTAATTGTATAAACAAAATCTATACTTATACTAAACTGAATTGGATGAACTAGAACTGTTTGAATAAACTGAATAGCTTGAAATAGAAATGTTTTTGACAATTAAACTGTGTATGCATAGTAAACTGAATTGTTTGAAATAGAACTGATTATTTGTATAAAAATGGATTTGGCATTAAATAACCTAGAAAGGTTGATATGCCATAAAAAAACAACCAACCAACCAACCAACCAACCATCATCGAGAGCAGTGTACAAATGACCATATATGGTATTTTACATTTCTTGTGTGAATATATTTATCAACGGTTTCATTTGAAATTTGCTCAGACCAGCCACAAAAGAAGAGTTTTTGTTTAAAACATAATTTGAAGAATTTAATTTATAATCTATACTTACCCTCACGGCAAACACATTTGATGTGAGCCAGGCTCGTTCATGGAAAATGTCTTTTATACTGTAAAATTATTTAGATAAAATAGATGCAATATTAAAGAAATGTTAAAAAAAAGGTTTGCAATGGGAATTTAAAAGGAAATATGTTTATTACAAATTGTAAAACAGAAAATATTAGTAATTAAATTGCAATAAAATATTTTCAGAAATGAATGATCATTTGAAAGAAAATCCTAAAAGAAAATATAATAAATTTGTATATAGTAGAATCTGAGTTAATCCAGATGTATTATTTACTAAGCAAATAGAGAAACACTTTAAATATAGAGTATGCTTTACTTACAAATAAGTAAGCTAATGTTTGTAATTTCTACAGTGCCAACCAAAACTATTCTTCCCATTAAAAAATATTCCAGAATCAAAGGCATCTTTGCAGTTCAGGTGCAAGTACTGCTGATGGCAGTACAATTGACTATCAGGGTAAATGTAAAGATGGTGATTTAGGGAATAAAATAGATTATTTTGATGAGTATGATCCCAACAGAAAAAATATTGAACAATGGGATTAATTTGTATACATAGCTCACAAGTTAAATTTAAAATTGTTAGAATTTCCAAATAAATCCAGTCTGAAAAGAGTTACATTATAAAAAGGAAAAAAAGAAAAGAAAAAAAAAACACCAGCGGTATGCTTAGCGTAATGTTGCCGTCATTGAAGACGGAAATGGAAACCTAAGTTCAAAACCTGGACAAGGCTGTTTGTGGATTCGTTTTGTGCTAATGGCCTTAGGAAAGGCATGAATCTGTTTTCTGTTTGTCAGACTGAGCTCTTTAGTCTTGGTTAGGAAATATGTCTTACAGAAAGCAAAATTGACCTTGTGTCACATCCTGTCAGTGGTGAGGGGTGGATACATACATTAACAAAACTGTGAGATAAATTTGCTATCAAACTCAAAAGTTTCTGTCATCATTGCTAAAATATTTTGATTGACATTTTATTCAAATGTAATAATCTAAGACTAACCTTATTGTTATTTACAGACAGGTTTTTACTTTATATACAATAAATACAATGAAAATCTTCAATATCTTTAATTGGACCAATGACATTAATTCAAGTTCAATTTATGATTCTTTACTGAAAACATGAAACTGAACATCATAGATTCTTTCTTTGGAATATTAAAGAATTCATCTTTAAGAATTATCTCATCTTCAGTGAAAAGAATTTTCTTGGAAAAAAAGGAATTATTTTTCACAATTTTGGACTTACATAACATGTGTTTCTTTGCTTAATCACATTATTTTTATTGATTTTCTTTGATTTTCAATTATATTTTGTCAAGTGACCAATTATTAGGAACAAAATGAATTTATACTAATCACCTGAAGCATTTACAAAGTTTTATTTTATGAAAAATTAAATTGTGCAAAATTAATTCTTTAATTATAAACATTTTAATTCTGTGTTAGTTTGAATTTTTATTCAACTTGTTGTATTTCAGCTAATTGAATTTCAATATTCAAAAATTTTCTTTATTTTCTACTACAACTACTAGTAGTAGTTGTAGTAGAAAATAAAGAAACTTTATTACTACCAATAATAGTAGTAGTCGTTGTTGTTAATATTTATTATTTATATCCAACTAGTATACAAAAGAGTTACCTCCCTTGAATTGAAATTGAGAATGAATGTAAGGGAGACAACTCTAGATAAAATACATATTTCTTTTATTTGAATACGTTTACTATCAGATTTATATCTATAAAATTATTTTGAAATTATCGTTGGAACCACCTAGTAAATATAAACACAATTAAATTGGCTCAATATATATAGTATTAATAAACCAGACACGAAAATTTCATTTTATTTGTGGTAGGGGTGGGTAACTTAAAAATACCTGCTTTGCCTCAAATGAGATGCAACTTTTAAAACAGCTACGTGTGTTATAATGAACGTATGTCCAGTGTGTTTGTACACATTTTTCTCAACATTTTGGGGGGGTATCTTTATCCCTCTCCTGGAGATACAGTCAGCATATTCAATATTCTCAACCCATTCAACCACAAAAAAATGATTGATTATTTTAACGGCATATTAACCTGTCAAGAGTTATTTCATGCCAAGAGGTTAGAGAATAATGTTCTTTGTACATTGTATTTACATTTTTTGTTTTCTTCTTTTGTAAATGGTTCTATTGAGTACGAAAACGAATACGATCTATTTAACCCATTAATGGGATTCTAACATACTCCATACTCCTCAGATCTCCAGAACTGGAGCCTCATTATCAGATGTGGTTCAGTGTCAAACCCAGAACACAACATTTTGGGGGGTATCTTTATCCTTCTCCTGGAGATACAGTCAGCATATTCAATGAATCGCTGAGAGAGCGATCAACCATGAAGAAAATATCTGTGAATTTCTATTTCAGCTTAAGAAAAAGAAAAACTTGGATATTTCTATTTTGCTGGCCCAGTCGGCTGGTGCTGTAGAATACACCGACTGCATCTCTGTAGTGGGGTGAGACTCCCCCAACGAGTATCCTGGATATCACACAAAACAATCCGATGGTGAGGCTCCAGTAATACCGGAGATTGCCAGATCCACTCTGACTTGGAGTGGTTGTACCTGATAGGGTCCTATCTATGGGTTAAATAGAACTGTTTGACATTTAAAATGTCTACTTTGACATTTAAACTGAGTGCAAACTAATGACTTATGCTAAATTGAATTGTTTGAAATAGAACTGCTTGATCATTTAATTGTGTGAACAAATGACTGATGTTTAATTGAATTGTTAGTAATACATAGCAATACTTGAAAGCATTTTAATGATTAATAGTAAATAGAATTATTCGTATTTGATAGAAATAAGTGAAACCATTTAACTGTATGAAAAAAGATGAGCTCAGGCTCGTTTAAAAATGTCATCAACAAAATGTGTTTAGAAATCCTATATTTAATATATATGTATAAAAGGACTTGAAATTAAATAGCCTACAATGTTTGATATGCCATAAAACAGAACCTAACCAAATCTAATATGGCAGCATGTCTCTGAAGAGGATTGCTTCAACTGTGTATAATGCTAATAATATTATCAGCGTTTCAAACTAGGAATAAAAATTCTCCAAAGTCGATTCCTAATTTGGACGACCAACAACGTCAACGGACGTTGATCATATTGAGAATGTTTTAGTGAAGTACGAAACAATTTTCGTATTTCAAATGCCTTTCTCTTCTAATTTGTTACCCGCGGACATGTTTTTTTATGTGTCACAATCTAAAAATCCATCTTTGTTGGATCGAAAAAATCGATTTTAGACGATGGAAGAGATAGAAGAAAATAAACTGTGAGACCTTCACGCTAAACCCCTTCCCCCACAAAAAAACGAAGACTGTCTCAAAAATGCTATGAAAGGAACATTAAGAGTCAAAGGAGTCATATTTTGATGTAGGAAAATGTAATGTTGTTGCTAGTTTGAAAAGAAACTGACAAAGAAGTGATGAAAAACGTGATCCGATTGTCACTTGATCTCAGTAACGAAAGGAATAAACGAACAGGTTGTTACAAAAACTCACTGGTAACGCGCTTAGCGTAACGGTTATCTTCGGAAATAAAATCAGTGAGCCGAGTTCAAATTATCAACGAGGCTGTGTGGATGTCACTTCATGCTTATACCCTCGGGAAAGACATTAATCTATTTATTATCCTTCCAGCTAGGCGTAAATAGTAAGGCAGACTGGGTTCTTTAGCCTTGGCTCGGCAACAGTCAAAAAGAAGAAAAACTCTGAATTCAAAACAACTGTACTACTCTTAGCAAATTGACCTTGCGTTATATCCTGATTATAGCGGAGGATTGGGTAAATACAATCAATATGAACCAGTTTTATAATCAGGAAGACCTGAGTGGTTACTGTTTAGTTGATAGAAAAAATAAACTTTTGTCACCTGAATCGTAGCCCACCCTCATTTTGGTGTGGGGTGGTCTCGCTTGAAACGCAATCAGAAAGTCTTTTGATCTTAGTGTCAGAAACTCTTTATTTTAAAAAAAAATCTCTTAATTTGACTGTCAATAAGTACATTCATAGTTTTCCCTACTGAGAAATTTGAACTTTGACCTGTCACCTGTCAATAACTCCTACCTAATGTTCGACACACCCAGTAAATGGAGGAAGCTATTACATTGCACAAATTTTATTAGATTATTGGTAAAGCAATAATTTTGTTGTAAAAGTTTTGCTTTTTTTTGACAAACTTTGCATGTACTACCTTTGGTAGAAGTTATGGAATTTATACACTTGGAAAACGTTCACTCTTATAGCCGTAAATAAACTACTAACAGATAAGACATAAAACATTTTTAATAGCTGAACATTTCTTTTCAATAAGTTTCATGATTTTTCCTCAACATTTGGCCATTTCATAATATTTTCCTTTGTATGGTTTGGAAAAAAATTATACTATTAATTGAAATAATTTAAACTAGTTTGTTTAAAGGTCATTTTATGCAACAAAAATGTTCAGCTAATGAAGAAAATATGTTTTGCATCTTATCTGTTATTAGGTGATTTACTGCTAAATAAAAGCTCAAGTGAACATCCTCTAAGTGTCCTAAGTTCATTATTTTTGGCAGGAATTGTAGAAATGAAATTTTAAATTATGTTGAAAAGAGAAATCACATTGAAAACAAAATTGGAAAAGATGAACATATTTTTATTTTTTAAGTAGAGGAATTAATCTTGTGAATTGAATTACCATGACCAGAAAATCCGGCAAAACACCTACGCACGACATACAGGAATACTGGACAGCTGTTTCGACCTGATGTCGTTCCCGTATGTCGTGCGTAGGTGTTCGCCGGATTTTCTGGTCATGGTAATTCAATTAACAAGATTGGAAAAGCTTCAACATTTGAGTCTTAAGAAATAAAGTAACGGGTCACTTTTTATTATTTACTTTATATAAAAGTTTTATTATTTTCTACAAAAGATTTTTTGAGGTCAAAAAACTTATAAGTGAAAACCTTATTACAGATTCTATATTTTCATATATATAAGTAAGTAAAGTTGGCGAACGTAGTCGAGGGCGACCAGAAGGCTCCCTTTTCAATAGCTACTACACTGAGGTGTAGGGAAGGGCGCAACTCCTTTCCCTGGATTGCTCCACTTTACCCTTGATACGTACCATATATTGCTGAGTGTTAAGCAAGGGGGTATCAAGTACTATTTTAAAGTCTTTGGTATGACGCGACCTGGGATTGAACCCGAGTCTCCCGGATTCTTGGTGAACACGGAAAAATTCCTCATTTTCTATTTCTGTTTTAGTTTTTGATGGTCAAGTAATGCGATTCTGACGCAAACAGACGTTAAAGATTATTAATAAAAGCGATGATGCCAGATACTTTGAATTAAAATATTTCTTGGTCTTACCTTATTCCAATACTGGCTATTAGTCTTGTCAGTTCAGCTAAGCCGCCAGGTCTATCACTGATGGTGACAACAAATTTAATTAGCCGACCATCAGCGGCCAATCCTCGTTCCAATACTCTTCCAAGGGCAGGTGTATCTATGTTACCCCCGCATAAAGCAACAACCACTCTGTAGTTATCAAGTATAAAGAAGAAGTTCATTAGTCAAAACTGAAAAAAAAAAATGAAGGCTTTTAAATTCTGATTAAAAGTAGAATATCGAAGCGTTGGTTTAAGCAAAGATCAATTGACAAGCGTGTTAGTTTATTGGATTCTTCTGTTTCTTTGTCTAATGGCATATTAACCTTCGCGGATTATCTAATGTTGAAGCCATCCTTGCAGAAGAAAAGTTGTGGTAGTATTTAACCCCTGGCAGGAGGGATAAAGGGGTTCATACCTTTCCCAAGGGTATTTGTCTGAAAGTGAACGTAATTACGCAACGAGAGATCGAACTGGCATACAACGATGTTACAGTCCATAAAATTAGCCACCACAATATGGGGACTCCCCTTCTGTTTACTTACGAGAAGAGTTTTGGGATTAGATTAAGGGTTTAACTAGACGTTCTTTTTTATATAAATTACACATGGCTACAATCAAAATGAGATGCCCACCCCCACTCCTAATTATATGGCTGCTCTATTGAAAGAGTAGCTTCCATAAAAATTTATAACTTCCTTCGAGGCCAATAACACTGCTGTTATGTTCATTCGTTTCTACATACAGACACGCATCGACACAAAATAATTTTAACAGAAATTTGATGGGACAATTCTACAATTTCAACAGGAAACCTTTGGAAGAAGCTATAATTTAATCATAAATTTGAAATGATTCGGTTTGGGTGTCTCGGGTGGTGTAATGGTTGGGAAGAGAGACTAGAAAACCCTTCAAAAGTGAGTTCAAGTTTTTATTGGGGATCCCTTTCATACGGCCTTGTGTCCTATCAAAGCAAAAAGCTCAGTAAATTACTAAAATGCAAGGACCCAGTTTAGAATACATACATAATAAATGGAACCATTGACTAAAAAACACAAAAGTTTTAGAATTTTCAAATACTAATTTGCTAACAGCACACTGAAGGATCTTATTA
Organism: Sepioteuthis lessoniana; assembly: GCA_963585895.1. Taxonomy (NCBI): domain Eukaryota; kingdom Metazoa; phylum Mollusca; class Cephalopoda; order Myopsida; family Loliginidae; genus Sepioteuthis; species Sepioteuthis lessoniana. Next base: position 127,436,467 of record OY757907.1, read on the forward strand.
GTAATAAGTGGTGTTCCCGTGGTGTAGTGGTTAACGAACTTGATTGCAATATCATTGTACGTGAGTTCGAACTCTAGTCATGCTACTACTACCTTCACTTTCGGACTAATACCCTTAGGAAAGCTAAAAACTCCCTTATTTCTCAGCTATGGGTTAAATAGTACCAAGAATGGCTTTGGAATTGAATAACCCACGAAGGTTGATGTGCCATTAAGCAATGAAACCAAAAGCATTAGTAATAATCTCGAATGCAATGCCCATTGCTCCAATCATGTGATGCCAAATAGGCAAACAAAAAGTACGTTTGGTAAATTTTAATAAAAATTTGCAAGAATTTTTATTGATGATAGAATGAAGTTGCAATATACTCACTTTTTTCCAAGCAATTCTGGGCACAAATTTTGCAATATAGCTGCTAGACCCACAGCACCGGCACCTTCTACGACAGCTTTTTCTTGTTCCACAAGTCGCAAAATGGACAGCGCAATAAAATTTTCGCTTGAATATAAAAAACAAGAGAATCAATTTGAGAAAAAAGTCATTACTTCTCCAGATGTAATATAAATCAAACAAGGAACTTTCTTTACTTGAGTTTTATTCATTATAACTTAACTGAAAATTAAGAAGAAAAAAATATGAAAATGTAATGATAATTTTTTTTCTTAGAAACTTAATGAAAATTTGTTTCTCCACCACGTTTTTTTTTAAATTTTGATTATCAATTAAGATAAATTATTCTAATTGATTTGAGGTTTGTTCTATGAAGCTGGCACGTTTAGCAATTAAATAAAATGAGTTTTGTCACAGATTTGTGCTTAGTTTATTTTTCATAGATTAAAAATAACAAAAGAAACGTTTTTTTAAATGTGGAGAGGCCATATTGTTTTGCTTTGGGAAAAGGAAAAAAAAATGGAACTGAAAAAACAGTTGTAATGACCATTGATTTAATTTAATGCTTTTTTATAAGGCATAAACACAGAAACATTTGGGATTTTTTTTAGTAATTGTGTCAGGTTTGTAGTAATATTAACTTTTTTCAATTTCTCCCTGACCCTCCATAAAAAAAAAAAAAACAAAAAAAACCCAAACAAACGAAAACGAATATTTCTTTTCAAATGATAGAAAAAATTTAAATGAGATTTTTTTTCTTATTGATCAGGATGCAGTGATAAAACTGTGTAACTAAATAATCAAACTTGAGATTAAATATTCCCCAGATAACGGGACGTAGAATACGCTGATTGTTTCCCTTGCAGAGAGTTAGAACCCCCCTCCAAAAATAGATGTCCTGTGGACAGGGCGCGGAAGCAAAATATGGAATGATTTTTAAAACATTTTTTTTATTAGTCCAGTTTTTGAAAAAAAATGTGATAAATCTAAATATTCATGATTAGCTCCATTATTCAAGCACTTTTTCATTAAAATTCAACCCAATATGAGTGAGCAAGAAAAGAAATGACAAAGAATCTTTGATTTGCTAAATGCCGAAACCAAGCTCCCCACCAAAAAAATTCCGAAATAACTGGTGCTTCTTAACGGCCACCATCAAGCCTAGACCATAACCCCTTGATTACGCTATATGGGGCATTTTAGAAAACAAAATAATGCAACTTCCCATCCAAATATTGATTTGCTTAAGATTGCTATTGTGGAGGAATAGAATAAAATGTCTGAAGAATTTATTTTAAAGGCATGCAAATCGTTTCGAAGGTGTGTTGATACAATAATTGAAAAAAAAAAAAAAAATTGACGGCCATATTGATTAAATTTACTGTTTTTTGTCTATCTTCTTATTTGTTTGTTTATTTTTTTAGAATTAAAATAAATCATGTTTTATAAAAGAATCGTTTATTATTTTACTAGAATATTCCTAATTTTGCTTCCGCACACTGTATAACAATAAATTGCACCTGATAGTGGGGCTCTAGTTCTAGAGACTTGAAAAATGTAGTGTACCCCTTTATTGTAATTACTCCCATGTCCACTCGGATCCGGAGTGATAGTACTCGTTAGCGGGGCACCTATTTAAAAATTATTCCGATTCGATTGGACCGTGTAAAAAATTAAAAAAACTAAGAAATAACTGCATGAAAAATGAAAATATGAACGCAATTCCTTAACGTCTAGGCATGAAATAAGCCTGGACAGGTTAATATGCCATTAAAATCAACCAATCAATCAAACTTCTAGGGGAATTTCCTTGTGGCGTAATGGTTAAAGTGCTGGACTGTGATATCCTTATTCGCAAGTTCGAACTCAAGTCACGCAATTACATTCACTTTTGGACTGATAACCTTGGGAAAAGCCTGAGATCCTTTTCCCTTCCCCTCCTCTGAGTTAAATGGCACCACTATTGTCCTTCTACAATTTGATTCATTTGTTGGCATTAAATAATCCAAGAAAGTTGATATGCCATTAAAATAAAGAAAACGAAACGCAAAGTGATATCAGTTATTGCGCTCGTTGTGTAATGGTTACCGTCGTAGGAAATGGACATGGGTTCAAATCCTGGATTAACCTGTTTGCATTTCACTTATTGCTAATACCCTTGGAAAAAGAATGAATCCAACTATTCTCCCTCCATCTATGGGTAAATAGTCGGATAGACTAGGATCTTTGATCTTGGTATGGCAACCGCTCTAGGAGAAGGAAAACTCTGAATTCAGTTAAATTCCACTAAAAATTCTGTGTCGCATCCAACTCGTGCGGATGGCTTGGGTATATATATATAGTCATCCACAGACAGACTGTTTCGTTCTATCAGAACTCTTCAGTGTGGCTAGACACGTAGGATGCTTGAAGCCGGGATCGAAACCCGTCCAACTTTACGTTAGACTTAGTATCAGACCGCTTGGCTAACAAGCGTACCACGTTGGCTAAGGGAATTATAAGGTATTATGTATCAACAGCAGCAGCAGCAGCGTCCGTTTGTTTATAATTTTTTTCTACCTTGTCGGCTACCAGAGTGCTCAATTCTTTCGAAGAGCTTTGCATTATGCTAGCGGCGACCGAAAATTCCTTCGCCAGAGTGCTCAACCCCCATGGGGAGCGTATATATATATATATATATATATATATATATATATATATATATTTCAAATATCCAGAGAAGATGAGTTAGAAATTATTCAAATTGAGAATATATAAGAGGATTCTTATGAATCTCCAGGTGTGCTCAATATTGGATTATTAATATGAATTTATAAATGACCTCTTGTGGTTGATATGCCGTAAAACAAAACAAAAAAAATCCATATAATTGTAAGAAAAACTCAAAAGACCGTCTTTTGTGATGGCTATCTGAAGAGGTTGGTTGTTTTTTATCGAATGGCCAACTGAAATAAATTTATAATACCCAAATGACGGTCAGTTGAATTTGTAAAACCAAACGGGAGACATCTCCACTCTAGAAGGAACCCCACTTAAACTAGTAGACAAATTCACGTACCTAGGAAGCAGCGTCGAATCAACCGAAAAGGACATCGAAACGAGGTTAACGAAAGTATGGACAGCTATCAATAGGCTATCGATTATATGGAAATCAGACCTAACCGATAAAATGAAACGCAGTTTCTTCCAGGCAGCGGTCACATCGATACTGCTATATGGATGCACTACATGGACGCTAACAAAACGGCTGGAGAAGAAACTAGATGGCAATTACACAAGAATGCTGGGTGCAATCCTGAACAAGTCCTAGCAGCAACACCCCACAAGACACCAACTGTACGGCCACCTGCCCCCTATCACGAAAACTATTCAAGTTAGACGAACCATACATGCAGGACACTGCTGGAGAAGCAAAGATGAACTCATAAGAGATGTACTCTTATGGATCCCCACACATGGCCGCGCAAAAGCAGGACGACCAGCTCGAACGTACATTCAGCAGCTATGTGAGGATACGGGTTGTTGTCCTGAAGACCTACCTAGGGCGATGAACGATAGGGAGGAGTGGCGAGAGAGGGTCAGGGATATCCGTGCTGCCAGCACGATATGATGATGATGATGATGATGATGATATATATGTAACCCCTCATAGTCCTGATGATGGTTCAGCAGAACCGAAACGCTATAGTGTCGACTTTGTTTCTCTATAAACCCCCACATTCTATTTGGATTACTTGTCAATTTTTCTTCACAAATTGTCGGATTACTATCCATTATTTTCTTCCATGTATATATATATATATATATATATATATATATACGTGTATATATATCAGTTATAGCGTTTTTAAACAAAATTGTCTTTTAAACTTCACCTAGTGTAATATTCTAAGCGATTTGTCTCAGGGTGTAAATATATAATTGAAAAAAAGAAAAGAAAAAAAAAAAGAAGCAAGCCAGAAGAAAAACAAATAGGCCCGGTTCAACATCTCGTCCAGTGAGCTGTGTATGACAAGATAAGCTTGATTTAGTATCCCGGACAGAAAACAGTAGTTAACAGAGACTTGCCAAGGTCACCGGACTGGATCACACATCTTAGTGATGACAGAGGCTGGCCGGACAATTCCGAGACGGAAGAAGTAGTGGGTGTTTGGGGAACTTCAATAAAAGACAATAATTTTGCCTTCTTTTACAAGTTGGAGTACGACAAGCATTCGCGTGTACAGAGAGCGAGTGAACCTTTCTAAAATACTGGCCAAGTCGGTTCCTTCAACAATGAAGTAGCGAGCTCCACACTTTATATCTATAATCCCCTACTTCTATGGTTACAGAAACTGAGCCGAGAGAATAAAGCAATTGCGGTCGTCACACTTGAGACGAATTGTGTTTTTTGTCTTTCTTCTTTACCGTCGGATGATTAAATCATCACCGACATTGTTGCCATTGATGAGTCCGTTACATTTGTGTGGCAGGTTCAAACACGTTTTCCTGAATCAGAACGAGTCAATAGTATAAACTAAGAAAAGTTATGCAGAAAAGTAATGATTAATACATAAAACTAGAAAAGGAAATTTAGATTGAAAACAAAACTGAGAAGCTCTGATGTTATGTTGGTGGGATGTGACTATTTTCAGTTTGAAAATAAAAAGAATATTTACTGGACAGTGAGGACTTTGTCTACTATTTTGGATGCCGTTGCAAAGGCATTTACACCAACCATGGGAACTGCAAGACCTGAAAAGAAAAGAAAAATCATTTTCATATCAGCAATTCGGGTTGGGAATAGAGTTTAATGGAGATAAAAATCGAACCCCCAAACAACACACTCACATGTTATTAAAAGCTACCAGTTACATAAAAAAAATGTAACAAGTGTTGAGATGGATTTAATTGGAGATTTCGTTGGCTGTACACATTATAAAAGCCACCAGGGTTCGTTGATGTCGAAGAGGTCACTACCTAGCAATAAGCTGGTGTTTGATCCGCACCAGTTTGGTCATTTAAGTGAAGGAATATGATGCTGAAAGACTCTAAACTCCAAGAGATACCAGGATTACATCACCGTCGAATACAACTTTCAGATGTATTTTTTTGAAAAGTTATAATATTTGAAAGAGCAAATATTACAGGCTCTCTCTCTCTCTCTCTCTCTCTCTCTCTATATATATATATATATATATATATATATATATATATATATATATATATATATATATATATATAAAATTCACATGATTTCCATGCTAAATTTCAATGTACTCTACTTACAGTCTGTACAAAAAATATATTTATTTTCATGTTAAATCATTCTTTAAAAATAGCTTTCTTTACTAGAAATTGAAAAAATAAGCGTGTCAGATATCTTGGGAAAAAATTAATTATTCAGAATAATGAAAATACCGAGTCTTTGATACACATGAATATGTAGATATTTTATACTTTTTGTGATCAGCTTTTTCAATTCAGTAGAAAAAATTACCTTAGTTGCAAAATCAGCAATAATGAAAAAATAGACTTTCTACAATAATTAGATCATTCGTTGTTACTGACTTCCACTAGGAAAATTGACAGTTTGCTTTGAACATCAAATAGGGTATAATATTTTTGAAAGATCTGAAAGTCCTCGTAATTACACGATAATAGCTAGGTGGATCTTCCAGCGGTATTTCTTAACAAGTTTTAATATTCGAAAAAGTAAATATTACAGACTATCTATCTATCTATCTATCTATCTATCTATATATATATATATATATAACACAGAAATTAAATCGCCTTGTTGGTGGCTGGGACTATATAATACGCCAGCCTCAATGCTGCAGAGGAGTAGGACTCCGACAACGAGTGCTCGGAATATGACATTAAACTTTATCTGATGAAACCTGGGGAATGTGGAGTACTCCTTCATCGCCATTACTCCCAAGTCCACTCTGATTCGGATTGGTGATACCTTTTTGGGTCTCATCTATGGATCAAATAGAACTGTTCAATCCCTTACAAAGGAATATTATTATTAGTTATTTGAAACTATTCAGCTGTGTGCAAATTGTTCATATTAGATAGGAATACTTGTTAAATAGAATTATTAGTGTTAGATAGGAATACTTGAAACCATTTAACTGTGTGCAAACAAATGAGCTCTAACTCGTTTAAAAATAAGTTGACTATGTACGATTCGCTTATCATACATACATACATACATACACGCATATATATATATATATTACCGGACATTGGCCCAGCGGTTAGAGTGTTCGCCAATGGCCCGGGAGACCTGGGTTCAATCCCAGGTCGAGTCATACCAAAGACTCAAAAAATGGTACTTGATGCCTCCTTGCTTAACATTCAGCATTATAAGGTACGGATCAAGGGTAAAGTGGAGCAATCCAGGGAAAGGAGTCGCGCCCTCCCCTACACTTTGGTGTAGTAAGCTATCGAAAAGGGAGCCTTCGAGTCACCCTCGACTATGGTCGCCTACTTTACTTACTATATATATATATATATAAACAGAATTTTGTAATAAATAAACTACAAGGTTTGATATGTTATGAAACACCAACCAACGAACCAACCACAAAACTGAAAACCACATGTAGCTACAAATAGTTTCACGCTTTTGCGATCATCAGGCAGTCCAACATTCTGTAGAACTGAAGTACGAGAGGGTTGTGAGTAGAAAGCGAGGAGGATAAAATTGCCTTGGATTTACATTAGAGAAGATCCAAGAAGTGTAGAGAACGATAGACCAGAACAAAAAGAACAAACAAAGATGTCTTCAAAAAAGGTGATTTTGTTTTTAGTTGTAAAAGCTTGTGTAGAGCGAGCTGTATTTTCGGATGAGCATATATTGTCGTATAGCTGACAATATATATACGCTCCCCACTATCCTCTATGTTGAGGACTCTCGAGGGGAGATTTGCCAGCTGCCACATACGCTGAAATGCAATAGCTCTTCTCAAGAACTGAGCATTCCAGGTAGCCGATAACGTGTACGTGGTGTAGTCGTTATCACCGTAGGAAATGAACACGGCGATACGAGTTCAAATCCTGGACGATACTGATTGCATTTCACATAGCACTAATACCCTTGGGAAAGGCATGAATCCAATTATTCTCCCTCCAGCTATGGGTAAATAGTAGGACAGACTAGGTTCTTCAGCCTTGGTTAGGCAACTAGTCTAGGAGAAGGAAAACTCTGAATTCAAACCTGTTAAACTCCGCTTAAAAATTGACCTTGTGTCATATCCTGCCCGAGCGGAGGGGTTGGTAAATAGTATAGTTATATGTAAAAAAATTCCCTCACTTATGCTGAGAATGACGAGGGATCTGCAGTAGGATGTCTAGGTTCCGATTCCAGTTTAAAGCAACTCGCCGGTCTAGCCTCACTGAAGAGTTGTGATGCAACGAAACAGTCTGTCTGTGGATGACAATATATAGTCATCCACAGACAGATCTGTTTCGTTCTATCAGAACTCATCAGTGTGGCTAGACAGTAGCTCCCGTAGCTGAGATCGAAACCCGGTTGACTCAAACGCCAAGCCAAAGCCTCTAACCATTCAGCCACGAGGAGATATTAGCTGCAAAGTAAATTTTAAACGGTTATGAATCACAATTACAATTGTTTACATACATCCGTTCAACGGCTATCGAGACCTCAATTCATATACGAAGAGGCTTGCAATAGACGCTAATGGCAACACGATTACTTCTTCGCCAGAGAACTCAACCCTACGGGGGTAGGGGAGTATATATATATATATATATATATATATTAGTATAAGTTTATTTAGTGATCGTATTGGCAGTAAACTGACTGTCACTAAGCACCGTTGACCCCGTGTACGCTGTCTAAAATTAAATATATGTTTTATTACCGACATTGAGCATTCTTTATTTATGAATATAGCAAACTATATATATATATATATATAAGTATGCATGTGACCTTTGGAGTATTGACTTGGTTCGCTGTCTTTCCTCACCATTAAACACTTCAGGTTTGATATCATAAGATTGTATCAAAATGATTGCATGCCATGGCCATACTTGATTTCATGGTGTCAGTCACAATATATATATATATATAACAATGTTGGTTGATACTAAATTACTTTGTGGATTTGTGGCGAACCAAGTGCAATATATATATATATATATATATACATGTATGTATAAGATTGTATTTTATTTTTGCCAGTGTTCCCATATGTGTGTGTGTGTGTATGAACCAACTATACAACTTTATGCATTTTAAAGATCCTAAATTTAAAGATCCTAAATTTAAAGATCCTAAATTCATAAAGTTAATAAAGAAAGTTTGTACTTTTTCTTGATGACCAAAATTTCGCCCCGCACTTGCTGAATGAAAATTTTAGAAAGCCATAAGCAGATTAGATTTCTTGATAAAAAACAATGATTATTTTCTTTTGTGTATGTCAAAAGATAAAATCTAAATTGTTTCATGGCGGCAGAAACGAAAAAAAAATTATTCTAATATATTGTTTCATGTTTTCACTTTGTCATCAAACAATCAAACATCTTTAAGGAAATATTATATATCCATTCCCATTTGGTTTGGCTGGGTTTTATGGCATATCAACTATTATTTAATGCCAAATCTTGTTTATAAGTAAGTAAAGTTGGTGACTGCACTCAGGGGCAACCAGAAGGCTCCCTTTTCAACAGCTACCACACCTAGGTGTAGGGGAAGACGCTTCTATTTCCTCAGGATTGCTCTACTTTACCCTTGATACGTACCTTATATTGCTAAGTGTCAATCAAGGAGGTATCAAGTACCATTTTTAAAGTCTTTGGTGTGACGCCACCTGAGATTGAATCCAGGTCTCCCGGACCATTGGCGAACACTCTACCCACAAGGCCAATGAACTGGTTTATATATTAAATATAAGATTTGTAAACGCTTTTTGTTGATAACATTTTTGAACGAGGCTCATTTTTTGTACATTGTTAAATGTTTAAAATATTTCTGTCTAAATATGAAAAATTCTATTTACTACAGACAGTGAATTGGTTACAAGTATTGCTATTTAAAACTAATTATTCAATGAGAATTAATTTTTATTTATTGCGGACTTTTTATCCTCATCTTGGTAGTTCTTTTGTGTTGTTTCTTCTTTCACTACGTTTCGGCCAAATTTCACCTCTGGCCTTCTTCAGGTGGTTAACCGTGACCTCGGATAGGAATGCTGAGTCTTGTAACCGTATCCCCAGTAATTACTGGCTTCCATTGTTGTTGTCTGTCGCACCACGTTTTTGACCTAGTAAACTTCTGGCCGGCTTGGGTAGGAATTGAAACCGCTATCTTCTGACAATGCTCACCTGGAACCGTAAAGACTCAACGCGTCTATCCGCTGCGCCACGGATATGGAAGGCAGTAATTACTGGGGATACGGTTACAAGACTCAGCATTCCTCTCCGAGGTCGCGGTTAACCACCTGAAGAAGGCCAGAGGTGAAATTTGGCCGAAACGTAGTGAAAGAAGAAACAACACAAAAGAACTACCAAGATGAGGATAAAAAGTCCGCAATAAATAAAAATTAATTCTCAGATTAAGAAGCCTCATCTCAAAAGGATTCCCAATAAAGACAAATAATTATTCTATTTAACAGTATTCATTCATCTGCACAGAGTCAAATGGCTCCAAGTATTGCTGTGTAATATCAATAATTTAATTTAAGCATATAATTAAAGAGTTTCAAGTATGACTAATCAATGATAATAATCTTATTCAACGTTATTTATTCGTTTGTACAAAGTTAAATGATTTCAAGTATTGCTATGTAACACTAACAATTCAATTAAACATCAATCATTTGTTTACACATAGTTAAATGTTCAAACTTTTCTACTTCTTACAATTCAATTTAACATAAGTCATTTCGCTTAAAAATTGACCTTGTGTTATATCCTGCCCGTGCGGAGGGGTTTGGTAAATATGGATAAGTTAATTATTTGCCCACGGTTTAAATTGTCAAAACATTTCTATTTGACCAATTGATAGGACCTTATCAGGTGCTACCACTCCGGGCTAGAGTGGACCTGGGAGCATTGGTAATGAACGGGTACTCCACATTCCATAAAGCTCCACGTCTCACAATCCGATTGTTTAGTGTCATATCCAGGCATTTGTTGGGGTGGAGATCTTAGCCCACTTGAAGAGATGCAATCGGCTGGGTTGTATCCATTCGGGGTGTATATACATATACATATATACATATACATATATATACCAGTGCCCATCTCTTCATTTTTGTTTGTTCTTCGGCCATCTTGTTGATTGCCTAGTGTCGTCATCTTTGTTCTTGTTCGTTGTCTTCTGTCATCATCTTGCGTTTTCCTAAGTTCTTCTCTGTTGGGATAGTGAATAATAACGTGATCGCATTTTCATGTGCGCATATTAATTTTATCACTTAGCTACTTTTCCTTTCATCACCCGTTGCAGCCTAAACGGGGAATTAGTGAGCATGATGGGGCATTCAACCGTCCAAGTCAAGTGTTTCTCACCAACTAACTTATTTCTAACTTCTAGAACCATCTTGGTCAATTGATTGAAACCATCCAATGAGAGTCCTTATCTCAGATTGACCTCGAGTACTCTAGTTTTCTATCATGCTGATTGTCACGCTGTGTTTTTTCACACGTTTATCTGCTCTGGACACAAATTGAATGCTACACTATATGTGAATAATAGAACTCACCAATCTATGATGTAACAGTAATAACTTTGATATTTTTAGAAGATAAGAAGATAATCTAATCAGAGAAATTGTGAATATTTTTCGATGATCCACAACTTGAACTTATTACGTCAATTTTCTAAAGTATCTTTTTTTTCTTACTGTTCTTCTTTTAGTTGTTTGTTAAATGAAAATGTTTATGATAAAAAGATGTTTACTGTTTGGTTAATTGCTATTGTCTATTGAAATAAAAGAGAAAAATCGTCGCCACCATGATGTTGCTTGATTGATCGATTGATTAATTTTAACGGCATGCCAACCTGTCTGGAATTAATTGCAACCAAGAGGTTAAGGATTAGTATTTATTGTACGTTTATATTTATATCTTTTTACATAATTGTTTTTTAAGAATTTTATTTCCACACGGACTTATCGAATACGAATAATTTTTAAACAGATCTATTTGAGCATACAGTATCATACTACTGTATGGATGCACTACTTGGACGCTAACAAAACGGCCGGAGAAAAAGCTAGATGGCAATTACACAAGAATGCTGCGAGCAATATTGAACAAGTTCTGGAGGCAACACCCCCACAAAGCACCAATTATACGGCCACCTACCTCCCATCACGAAAACTATCCAAGTTAGACGAACCAGACATGCAGGACACTGCTGGAGAAGCAGGGACGAGCTCGTAAGTGATGTACTCCTACGGACCCCCACATATGGCCGAGCAAAAGCAGGACGACCAGCTCGAACATACATACAGCAACTCTGTGAGGAGACGGGATGTAGCCCTGAAGACCTGCCAGAGGCGATGAACGATAGGGAGAAGTGGCAAGAGAGGGTCAGGATATCCATGCTAGCGGCACGACATGATGATGATGATGATGATTTGAGCATCAATGGGGCCTTAACACATACTACTACTCCAGATCAGAGGGGAGTAATTGCAATGAAAAGGTGCTCTACGCACCCCAGAGCTCTACAACTGAAGGCTTATCATCAGATGTAGTTTAGTGTCATATCTAGGACATCTTTTTTCGTGGGAGAGGGAGAGCTCTTACCCCCCAGTTGGGGAGACAGTCAGCGTATTAGAAGGCTCTTTGTCAAGATGATCAATTTCATTGCGTTTCAAGATATTATTGCTGATGGGAGTAAAAAAAAAAATAGAATAAGTTCATAAAATCACGGAGTTAAATATAAAAAAAATCCAGAAGTTTAAAACGGTTATTTAAAAGTATGTATTAACTGCGCTTCCGCCACGAGCAGGATGTGACACAATGTCATTTTTAAGCGTACAACTAGTTTGAATTCGGAGTTTTCCTTCTCTTGGACAGGTTGCCATACTAAGCTTAAAGAGCCCAGTCGGTCCTACTATTTACCATTAGAAGGAGGGAGAATAATTGGACATATCTTTCCCAAGGGTTTTACCGTTATGAGAAATGCAATATACCTGATCCAGGATTTGAACTCTATTTGTCAAATTCATTTCTTACGACGATAACCGTTACATTACGAGCGCATCCGAATGTCTATAAGTACAAGTATGTCGGTGAGTTAGATATATATATCAGAGTCCATAGCATTATGCTTACTTTAGCATTAGAGCGATGGAAGCCGTACTGCTCACGTCATTTTTTTATAGTGGGGTGTTTCGTTCTTGTTCTTATCAAATGACAAGTGAAAATGTTTTTTTTTTCATATTCTTTTTCCCCGATTATATTCGTAATGCTTTACATATGTATGTCCATTGTATTGTACCTATTTATTTTTGTTCGTGAATACTTGGATATTATTGTTAGAGTCAAGTTTACATGTTCTTTGTTACTTTATTATATTCTTCATGGGACATTTCCCGTGGTGCAGTGGCAAACGTCTTAGTGGTAAAAGTAATAAGCGAGTTCGAACTCCAATTAGGCTATTTCGTTCACAATTGGAGTAATACTCTTGGGAAAGATATGAATCCCCCATCACGTATGAATTAAATTGTACCATTTTTTTCCTCTGTAAAGATGGCTTCAGCATTATATAACCCACGAAGGTTGATATGCCATTGGAAAAAGAAAGGAAGAAAGAAAGAAAGAAAGGAAGAAAGAAAGAAAGATATTCTTCGCTAGAGGCGCGCTTAGCATAGCGGTTATCGCCGTAGGAGATAAAATTGGCGATCGAGGTGAAATCCTAACTGAGGCTGTTTACATTTCACATCGTGCTAGTATCATAGGAAGAAGCACTTCTTTTCCCGCAGCTATGGGTAAATAGTTGGGTAGATTGGGGTCTTTAACTTTGGTTAGACAACCAGTCTAAAAGAAGGAAAACTTTACTCAGCTTTAAAATGGACCTTGCGCCACATCACAAAAAACAACCAACTCAAACTACCTTCCGAGGTGCCCAACAGTTTCCTAAAATTAGCTTAGTTGAACACAAATTCAGAAGTATACTATCTCTCAGTGAGAATCGAACTCACTTGGAATAATCTGCTTGCTTAGTTCACTAATCATTACACTAAGCAAGGTTCCCAACCCGGTAGGATAGGTACATATATATATATATATATAAAAATTTTTTATATAATTTAATAGCATGGATGCTTATCTTCGACCACTGGTTTCATGCTGTCCTTACATAGCAATCATCAGGCAGATGATGAATGCCATATAAAGACAGCATGAAACCTTGGGTCGCAGATAAGTATCTATGCTATTAAATATATATAAAAACTAATATATATATATATATATATATATATATATATATATATATATATATTATTATATTATATCATATAATAGCTCTATCACAGATATTTAGTACTCTCCAAATTATATCATATTTAGTCTGTTACTAACCTACGAAGTGAGATAGTGACCACCATATATTGTAGTAATTATATATATATATATATATATATATATATATATATATATATATAGGCAAACCTTCTGCCAAAAACGGGAAATGCCACATGGTCAATGTTTTAAGCTGATTCATATCGGTTTGAATTCAGTTTTCCTTCTCGTAAACTGGTTGCATAACCAAGGCTAAAGAACCTTGTCTGTCCTATTATTTACCTTATAACGCAGAGAGCGGAGAGATAAGATAGAATCATGGCTTTCCCGGGAGCATTAGTGCGAAGTGAAACGTCTAGGGTTTGAACTCCGGTCGCCGATTCCATTCCCTACGACGATAATCGTTACGTTAAGAGCGTCTCCGAGTTCATTATGTACAGCCAGATAGAAAGGTAGACGTAAAAGTGGGTTGACGTAAAGGTAGGTAGATTTAAATATAAATAAATGGGTGAGATGTAAACAAGTGAGTCGGGCAATGCAAGAATCTGCCAAAACATGTCTCCACACACGTAATTGCTCCTGCTGTGCGCGTCTTGTTTTGAAACTGAATATCGGTGCGCATGCGCTTGTGTACGACTTTCTTACCGTCAGCCAGAGATGATTGTGGTTTGGTGTATATGGGTGCCCCGTTTTTCAGAGCTTCTGAGAAGCTAGCACAACATTCTGATTCCACGCCCTAAAAAAAAAAAAAATCGTTGACTTGCTGAGTTAAGAATCCTATATTTACTACCAGTATCTCATAATAGTTGTTACATTTTCCGATAAATCTCATGCTCTAAATGTAATGATTATTATGGGACAGTATAACAATATTGATAAAAGAATTAAATATTCTCAATTAAAAAAAATCTATTCGCATGTTTAAACATCAACAAATAAAAGTCTTTTAATAAGAGTAAAGTAACACTGAATATCGATTTTACCATTGTTATACTACTTTCTAATATACCATATCTTTTGACCAATCAGGAACTTTCTCGTTTTAACATAAAAAACACAAAAATCAGTCTACAATTGCAAGACTAAAGCTTCAAAAACCAACACGTCTTGTCGACAAGTCAGGTCGGCAGGACCGAGGGATATTTGTGGCACGCCCCACCTTAGGGGCAAGTGTGGCACAAGGCCTTTTTTTTCGGTTTGTCCGGGCGCCGGGCCGTAGCCCACACGCGCCCGGCATTTCCCCAAAAATGCCCACGCCCCCGTCGGCATTCCCCTTATTAGGGGCGCCTCAGGCGCCGGGCGATTAACCCAACCTCCCCGAAAGGAGTAATAGCCTGGTGGGGAAGGCCCCCTGAGGCCGTAGGAAATCCCCAGGCACCGAGACACACTCCACCCGAACCGCGTCCCGATAACACGGCCGGCCAAAGTGCTACCCAGCACCTGGACAGGTCCAGCCCGAAATCAATCTGTCACCAAAATGATTTGGACCGGGTCCAGACAATATCGAACTTAAGTCGGCAGGACCGAAGAGGTTTGATCTTGGTGGGCGCTTGTTTTATGTCCTACTTTATTCACGCCATCTATCGACCATTAAAAGCACTATTTGGCAGACAAGGGATATAATCCCTACAACATTGATGTTGATCACTTTATATAAAGATGGCAATTTTATGATTTAAATTCCAAATCTGTTTTGCTACCTTATGGGAGAGGAATTTATTTTTATTCTTATTAATCAATCAATTTCATATTGAATTTTTCATTTAATTAAATCTTTCTTTTCAAAGCATACATAATAACAAAGAACTGAAGGCTTATCAGAAAATTCTAAATATTCACAGTGATGATAATTTTTCGTATTTGAATGTGTCAGTCTTTGAGAGTCCAGAATATCGTGAACCAAAAAAACTCTTCTTGAGAATTCATTTTGAAATCAAAATTGAAGTGATGATTTTTTTATTTCAAATAACCGAAAATTAATACTGTCTGAAACAGTAAATAAAACATTAATTTTTATCAGGTTCGATAAAAATACATATGATTAAAAAATAGACTGTTATTTTACTTAAATTAGCTTGTAGGCAGTGACATCATAATGAAGGTCTTGTATAAAACGAGACATTATCTCTATTTTAAACAAACGCAGTGGTGGGGCGCTCTCGACCGGCTGTGGTTGCATGCTGCATGATTCGTTCGGCTGTATTCCACCACTGGATGCAACACATCTGGCCTCAGGGGGCCGTCCCCCTCAAGGCTTTAACCCTTTTCGGAGGGGTTGGGTTTATCGCCCAGCTCCTGAGGCGCCCCAAAAGAGGAATGTCGATGGGACCCGAGGCATTTTTGGAACTGCCTGTCGTGTTGGGCTTCGGTCCTGCGACCGGACCCACCCTAAAAACGGCCTTGTGCCACATTCTTAAGCTGGTGGGGCGTAGGATTAATACAACGCAGCAATTAAAACAATTCTGTTAGTTGTGCTTTCCTTCTCTTCAAACAGCGGCCCCCGAAAGAAGACAAAAAAGAACAATTCAAAATTAAAATTGGCTGCCTTAACCGAAACGTGAAAATACCTTGCGGCGGATGGAATCAGTCATTGCTATGAGATAAAAATACTCTTTTTTATTATTCAATTTCTGATTTAATATTGGTTCTTATTTGTATCATAGTTTTCACTACACGATCAACGTGACAGGAAAAATCAAAGAATAATTTTATCATAGTTTCTTTGCTTGGTTTCTCAGTATTCGTTATTTTTATAGCTGGAGGGATAAGGTGGTTCATGCTTTTACCAAGGGTATGAAAGTGAACATGATCGAGCGACTGGAGTTTATTTCGTTGCCCAGTCGGCTGGAACTGTAGAATACACCGACTGTTTCTCTGCAGAGGGGTAAGACTCCCCCAACGAGTGTCCTAGATATGACGCTAAACAATCTGATGGTGAAGTTCCAGTAATGCTGGAGCTTTGGGGAATGCGGAGTACTCCTTCATTGCCATTGCTCCCAAGTTCACTCTGGCCTGGAGTGATAGCACCTGAAAGGGTCGTATCTATGGTTCAAATAGAACTAAACTGCATACTTCTGGTAAACTGAATAACTTGAAATAGAAATGTTTTTGACAATTAAACTGTGTACTTATGCTAAACGGGATTGCTTGAAATAGAGCTGTTTGTTTGTATAAAAATAGATTTGGCATTAAATAACTTACGAAGGTTGATATGCCATAAAAGCCAAATAAATAGAAACAAACAATCGTTTACTTTTAGACTTCAGTCCAACACTGTAGCTAATACAACACGGGAGTTCCTTCATATTTATATCAAATCATCATCATCGTGTCGTGCCGCTAGCACAGATATCCCTGACCCTCTCTCGCCACTTCTCCCTATCATTCATCGCCTCCGGCAGGTCTTCAGGGCTACATCCCGTATCCTCACATAGCTGCTGTATGAATGTTCGAGCTGGTCGTCCTGCTTTTGCTTGGCCATATCCAGGGGTTCATAGGAATCCCTACCTTGTAGTTGAGATTCACAAAGAACGCTTCTTCAGTTATGTACTGAATTTTTACAGAGGAAGTTAACTTCCCCATTTGACTGAAGTAGAGTCTAGTTTTCTACATGGTCTTAATTTTGACGACACTGACCGCAACAAATTAATTAAAATTCCAGGAATTCACATCAATGTAAAAACATATATTTTTATAGAACCTGCTAAAATTTTACTGAAATAAATTGTAAGATCTGTTCAAAGGATCCGAAATTGAACACGTTTTCTAAGACCAAAAGACTGAGAAGCTTTCTTACTCAAATATCCTTAAACCTTTTCTATCACTAAAAGCCTTAAAATCTTTTTAAAGTAAAAAATTTTTCTTACACAAAACCTATAAAAGATATCTATCACTAAAAGCCTTAAAAGTTTTCTAACGCAAAAACAATCCTCTTATTTCCAAGTCCTCCAGTTCCTGTACCAATCCTTTGGTGATGTACCAAGAGTAGCAATTACAATCGGTATCACTGCCAACTTCATTGTTTTTATTTTCTATTTTACTTCATACAATCTGCGAGTGTTGGCATTTTAGTGAAGACAATGATGGAATTGGTGTTTAAAAGAACAAATGAATCGAAATCGTATCTTTTTGTGCCTCTTGTCGCTGCAGACATCTTTACTCAGTCGAATTCCAATTAATGATATTCCCTGCGTAAATTTGTTTTGAAGAGTCAATCTCCTTTCCACGTTACTTAGTAAATCTATGCGACACTAATGCACGTGTTTGAGAGGATGTGTAAACAACAAAAAGGTCAGGCTGCTTTTGAAACATAAGTCCTGCTAAACAACCTACTAGCACGAATCGTATATATATATATATATATATATGTAATTTCTAAGCAGAATTGAGGATTTAATCGGTACTCTTCTCTTATTGACAAGAAGACATTAGTGAAATAAAAATCGAGTTACAAAACGGTATGAATCAAATTTATGGATAAAACAACGTTTTTCCCCTTAATAACTGTAAAGAATAAGTATACAAATAAATTTATTTATTTATCATTTTGTATACAAATGAATTCATTTATTGAAAACTAAAATGTTTTCTTACTAAAATCGATATCAAAGAATAGATACTTTTTTTTTCATAATCAATAAAAGATTCTTCAATGATTGGATGCTATGCATCCTTAAATTTAATTACAACAATCAAAGAGATATAAAAGATTTGAAGCAGGATTCAGCAATATGAACTAAAGACTCTTAAATGACGCCATATTTGAAAAAAAGCAACATAGACATCAGTTCAAGTTCACCGGGAATTTTTTTTTCATATTCTAATTCAATGTAGAACGATCACTCCTTACCGGAACAGTTAGCATTAGAAAAAAGACAAGTAGCCAGACAGGGTGCACATAAAATCGGTGGAGAAAGCATGAAGAAAAGTGAATAACTGGATGTAAATGAAAACTATGGGAACAAAAACAACTCAACAGAAACGTAGAATGGTTAAATAACATTAAAGATAAATTGCAAAGAATTGAAGAAGACCAAAAGGTTGAAATACACCTTTTTTCATTAAGGACGATACTCAAGAAAATATCAAATTGGAATGCACTAGGCTACAATAGGATGCATGGATTCTGATTTTAAAAAAATCCCATCTATTCAAGATAGATTGTCTCAATAACTGATTAAATGCTTATGTCAGACAAAAACACCCGAATAAATGACATTTTTCCATTCCAAAATATTTTGTCAGTAGAGTTTAATAGTTTGTATAATGGTTTCTTGTTCTTTTTCATTCTTGGCAAAAATCCATGTACAGTTGCTGTTCAATCAAGGTTGCCTACCAGAAAAGTTTTAAAAGAAAATTAACCATTATTTTCAAGACAGACCTACTACTTTCAAGTCACTTGTCCGATCTGGAAGTTATACGCGAATGGAGCAACTTTTATCATGAACAAATTACCTGGAAAATTGATCTTTTAATTAAAATCAGATTTTGGGGTCTTATCTCAGTTGCAATATCTCATCTATTGAAAGTGATGTCAACATGTGTATGCGATCATAAAGAAATCTGACCTCTCTGATAAATAAAACAGAAATTCTTCCAAGATATAGTCATGTCAGTACTATTGTATGGCTGCACTACTTGGACTCTAGCGATCTGCCGGGAGAAAAAACCCAACTAGATGGGAACTACACAAGAATGCTGAGTGCTTGGAACTGTAACTGTTCGACCAATTACTCCCATCTCACAAACCATTCAAGTAAAACGAGAAAAACATGTTAGGCACTGCTGGTGAAGTAATGACGATCTCATTTGGGACGCTCTTCAATGGACAATTACACAGGGACACACCACCTATGTGTGGACACTGAATGTTGTCTACAGGACGTACAAAGGGTGATAGCCAATTAGGGACAGATGGTGAGAAAGAGTTAAGGGAATCTGTCAGCAATTCTTGATGATGAAGTCAACTAATAGATAAGCAGAAGAAAATTCAAGTGTTTGAAACGAAAGGCATATTAAAGAACTAATCCAAAATGAAAGGCTTACGTATATTTTACAGTTGGGTACCAAGAACTTCAAGGCGACAGCACTACCCGCAATAAGACCTCCACCTCCAATGGGAATAATGCAGACATCAATATCTGGAACTTGATTCGCAATTTCTAAGCCCATTGTTCCCGCTCCCGCCAAAATGTGAGGATGATCATACCTGGAAACAAAAATAAGAAACAAAAACTAAGAGACATGATGAACAGAATTGATACAAGAAATAATGTATGGGGACAAATAGATTCATGCCTTTTGCAAGGTCATTAGAGCGAAATGAAATGCAAACAACCATATCCAGGATTTGAACTCGGATCATTGATTTAGTATATGTACTCCTCTTAGATGGAGAGGGACTCGCAATAACTGATCCCATTGTTTTAATAAAATCATTAGGTTGGCAGAAGACCTTGTAAATTCTCCTTCAAAATGTCGTTTACATCCACTTACCCATTGATGTATATCAAATCTGATTCTTTTGCTATCTCCAAAGCGTACTTGCGCGACTGAAAAATAAAACATTTCTATAAGTGGATGGTTATCAAAAATTTTTATTAATACTGATTCCTACCCAAAATTTTCTATCAGTAATTTAATATCATTAATAGTCAATATCTAACGATTTAGGATCGAAATTTATTGAGCGTAGATTAGATTAGCACAAAGCTAGGATTATAGTGGACCCCGTGAAAATCGAAGTCAATAGTAATTATTCATATTTACCAACAGCTCCGCTCGGGCAGGATATGACACAAGGTCAATTTTTAAGCGAAGTTTAACGGGTTTGAATTCAGAGTTTTCCTTCTCCTAGACTAGTTGTCTCCTGAAGGATGAAGAATACTATTTACCCATAGCTGGAGGGAGAATAATTGGATTCATACCTTTCCCAAGGGTATTAGTGCTATGTGAAATGCAATCAGTGTCGTCCAGGATTTGAACTCGTGTCTCCGTGCCCATTTCCTACGACGATAACCATTACACCACGGGCACCTCCAATAGCCAATAGTAATTATTTGTTAGCTTAACCAGGTCGGCGTGAAGACAATTTGACCATTTGTTCTAAATTGGGCCCTATGTCTAAGGGAGTCCCATACTCAAGAGGACCTAGCGCGAGAGTAATTTACTCTTGGCTCGTCAAATATACACCTCAGCATATTGCAATATATATGTTCCCAATTAGGCTCCGTAGCCACTAAAGCCGGCCCTGGGCCTAACTCTTAAAACCTTTACACTACGCTAAGCGCCCAACCTCATCCTGAGGATAGTATATATTAGAACGAAAGACACGAGTTATAGGTTTAATTTGCGCTTATACAAAAAGCCTGCATGTGATAAGTTCCACCAGGATTCCTTTAGACAAAATAGAAAGTGAGTTCGATTCTCACTGAGTTCTACATTATTCACTGCTAATACCCCGAGACATATGTGTACTATCTATCAATCTATCTTAGTTCATATATATATATATATACACACACACACGCACATATATATATATATATAAATTTATATATATATATATATATATATGAATGATCGTTAATAACGACTTTTATGAACACAATTGAAAGCAAATCCATTTGACCAGAGGAACTTTCGCTCTGTTTGTCTTCATACCTTGTCCGGTGGCAAAAGCTGCTGGTGGCGCCAAGGTGGCAGTACCACCGAAACTGTGGCATTACCCCTGGTTGGTGGCTGATGAGGACAAGGTATCGTATGTGTTTTCATTTGTTGTATGATAAAATTCATATATATATATGTGTGTGTATATATACATGTATATTGGATATTTTGTTAGCAAGACGTTGGTTATACAAGTCTGGTTAAAGGACATAGAACTTTCTTTTTATGATCTTATGTTTTTTCTTTTTCTTGTTAGTTTCTTTGTATCAGTCGAAGATTTTCAATATTGTACGGTTTTGTAATAAATAATATCTAATATCATCCGTTTCTATTCTCTAATATTCTACCAGAAATAATAAAATTCTGATATCTTTAATTTTGAAAAAAATTAAATGTTATAAAAAGTTGGTCGGGATGAAGGAAACAATATATATATATTTATATATATATATATATATAAGATGTGTGTGTGTGTGTGTGTATGTATGAGCACATGTATATATATATATATATATATGTGTGTGTGTGTGTGTAAGTATGCATATATATATTGAGTGTGTATATATATGTGTTAATGTGAAAAAAATTAGTGGAAAAGTTGATAAACCGAAACTGAGACAACACATTCAAGAATAATATTTCGTCTTTATTTCAAAAAGACTTCATCTTAATTTTTTCACATAACAGAGAATCATATTTAGTATATTTTGTTTTTTCTTTCTTCTGTAATACATGGGGAGTAACTGGCCTTAACTTGCCATGCTGTCCGAAGACGTGTTGGTTGAATGTTTTGGAATTCGAAGTTTTCCTTTCAATCCAAAATTAGAGAAACGAAGTCTACCTTACTATTTACTCATAGCTTGGTGAAGAATTAATGGGTTCCTGCCTTTCTCTCTGACATTATCGCAAAGTGAAGGGCAGTCTTGTCTGAATTTTCTACTTGATTCAACGAGTTCCTTTTCCTCGATAACAGTGACGCTACACACACTTTCCTAAATTAGTAAAATGAAATTAATCTAAACAATGAAAGGCTCCGTCAGGTGGGTGGGTGATGTTCTTAGAATATACTGATTGTATCCTGTGTAGAGGGGTTAGACCCTACCAAAGAAGTGTCCTGGGTATGAAACTAAACTGCATCGGATGGTGGAGCTCCAGTTCGGGATATTCAGGAAATGTGGAGTACCTTTTCATTACCATAACTCCAAGTTCCACTATGACGCAGACTGGTAGTACATATCTGGGTCACATCTCTTGGTCAAATAGATCTGCTTGAAAATTATTTGTTTGATATAGGAATACTTGATACGATATAATTGAATTATTTGTATTAATTGTAGTTCTGCTCAGTCAGCTGGGGCGTTAGAATATGCCGACTGCACGCCTCTTGAGGAGAAGGAAACTCTAATGAGTGTCATGAGTATCACACTAAACTGCATCTGATTGTGAGGCTCCAGTCCTTAAGCTTTGGGGAATGTGGAGTACCCTTTCATTGCCATTACTCTCAGCGTCACTCTCTTAGGGGCCCATCTATGACTCAAACGTAAATATTTTATCATCAACTATACTTGAAACTATGTGTAAACAAATAATCAATATTAAATTAGATTATTAGAGTTAAATAACAATACTTGAAACCATTTAACTGTGTGCAAACAAATAATTGATATTCCATAGAATTATTAGTGTTTGATAACAATATTTGAAAACATTTAAATGTGTGCAAACAAATAATTGATATTCAATAGAATTATTAGTGTTGGATAACAATACTTGAAAACCTTTAGTTGTGTACAAACAAATGAGCTACCTACAAATTATTCACTTGCAAATTATATATAAACAGGATTTGGTATTAAATAACCCGCTCGGGTTGATATGCCATAAAACACAACGAAATGAAATGATGCTTATAGTTACTTAACGCTGTAATAGTTTACTAAAGAAAATTTTAATTAGTTACTTGAAACCATATACTTATGTGTCCAAAAACCATATACTTATGTGTCCAAAAACTCTTAAGAAATTACACAAAAAAACGTAAATATAAACGTACAATGTACGTAATTCCCTTACCTTTAGGTATAAAATAACCCTTGACAGGTTGACATGCCGATGAAATCAATCAATTAATTAAAGCAATGAAACTGTTTTAAAACTTTAATTCAAAATTTATTTTGTTGTTTTTTTTTTATGTAAAGTGAATCACTTGATTTGATTTTATTATTTTAATTAACTTCTTTTCTCGTCATATGATCATTCTGATAAAGAAGAAACGGTATGCATCACTAAAAGAAAAATAATCTGTTGGGTCAGTAAAATGGTAATTCCTGTTTATGGAGTGAGTGGGAGAGAAGCTCTTTGTGATTGGATACACTAATCACGTGATGAGCCCGGAAGTCTTGGCGCAAAATCCCAAATCCCGTCAGATAGATTTCACCAGGCGTTCAGTGAGGCAGTGACATTAAAAGCTCTCAGAGAGACAACTCTAAGATACCAGATATCTTATTCAGCACGCCTGTAAGTCCCTTAAACTCAACTTTATACACAGGAAAGACTGTATATTGTTATTGATTGTTTCATGTGTTGATTAATAAATTGTTAGAATTAAGCGAAATATTAATTCATTTATTTGTTGCTGTTAACCTTAGAATAAACGCTATACTAACACAATAATACCATTTAAAAAGAAAATGATTACCTCACTAATATCGTCTCCCTTAATGGTGACAGTGGCATTATATAATTGACACGCTTGAATCTTCATAATTGGTGCAATGACAGGCATAATTACTGTGACGGGGATTCCGAGGTCGTTGCCATGGTAGGAAAGGGCCAAAGCGTGGTTTCCTGCACTGGCTGCAATAACTCCTCTTTTCTTCTGTTCCTTAAAAATGAAACAAACATGGCTGCTTAATAAAACTGAATAATTTCATTTTGTTTGTAAAAACACGACTCTTTGAATATTGAAAACATTCAATAACTTTAAATGATGATGACATCAATTCCTTTGTTCAACCACTTCTAAATCCTGAAAGGTCCCTCTTCAAAGGGGCACATAGTGTCACTGAACTGACGCAGCGAGCCAAATATCACCCAGGTTGTAAAAGAGAAGGGATTATTAGTCAGTTTGGGTCAGCTTTGACAAGACCAACACCGAACGACAGTGGCTATCTCTGGTTGATAAAAAATTGAAAAGAATTCTCATATCCTCATATCGGTCTGTGAACTAGTAAAAGTCCTAGCAATTATAGCAAGTAGTACTTAACCTTTTGGGGTGTGCTGTTGCCCACTGAGAGGAATGACGTTGCTCTTAATAAAATATTACTGGAATCTATGGATAACATCTTCCGGTTCAAGTTTGCTAATTGTTTTTACGTACTGGCAAAAGACCATCGTGGCAGTATAAGAAGTTACTTGCAACTTGATTGAGTAGAATATCGCCACCTTACAACTACACTCACAATATATATATATACATATAGTAAGTAAGTTGGTGACCGTAGTCGAGGGTGACCAGAAGGCTCCCTTTTCAAAAGCTACTACACTGAGGCGTATGGGAGGACGCAACCCTTTTCCCAAAGTAAGTAAAGTTGACGACCTTAGTCGAGGGTAACACGAAGGCTCCCCTTTCAATCGCTACTACACGGAGTTATAGGGGAGAACGCTACTCCTTTCCCTGGATTGCTCCACTTTACCCTTGATCCTTACCTTATAATGCTGAGTATTAAACAAGGCAGCATCAGGTACCACTTTTTGAGTGCTAAGTATGACTCAACCTGGGATTGAACCCCGATCTCCCGGACCATTGGCGAACACTCTACTCATTAGGCCAATGACCTATATATATATATATATATATGTATAATGAAGACAATTACCCATCGTTTAGGCATATAATAAACATAGACGGATTGAAATGCTGTTAAAATCAATCAATCAATAAAGAAACATCTGTGACAATCTGGATTTAGTAGGGTGTATTCCAATTCCTGCTGTAGCTGCTCATTTGAAGCTGAAATCATAAAAATTGGTCAGTCATCTCATTAGATGTCTAGTAATAGTATACTGAATTTTCAAGAGTCTACGACAATTTTAAATGCCTGTACAAAAATGTCTGGAAACTTATTGAATGCACTACGTATATATATCATCATCATCATCATATCGTGCTGGCAGCACGGATATCCCTGACCCTCTCTCGCCACTCCTCCCTATCGTTCATCGCCCTAGGTAGGTCTTCAGGACAACAACCTGTATCCTCACATAGCTGCTGAATGTACGTTCGTGCTGGTCGTCCTGCTTTTGCGCGGCCGTGTGTGGGGATCCATAAGAGTACATCTCTTATGAGTTCATCTCTGCTTCTCCAGCAATGTCCTGCATGTCTGGTTCGCCTAATTTGAATAGATTTCGTGATAGGGGGCAGGTGGCCGTACAGTTGGTGTCTTGTGGGGTGTTGCTGCCAGGACTTGTTGAGGATTGCACGCAGCATTCTTGTGTAATTGCCATCTAGTTTCTTCTCCAGCCGTTTTGTTAGCGTCCATGTAGTGCATCCATATAGCAGTATCGATGTGACCGCTGCCTGGAAGAAACTGCGTTTCATTTTATCGGTTAGGTCTGATTTCCATATAGTCGATAGCCTATTGATAGCTGTCCATGCTTTCGTTAACCTCGTTTCGATGTCCTTTTCGGTTGATTCGACGCTGCTTCCTAGGTACGTGAATTTGTCTACTAGTTTAAGAGGGGTTCCTTCTAGAGTGGAGATGTCCCCCGTTTGGTTATAGCACATATATTCCGTTTTGTGTGCATTAACATGGAGGCCTATGCTTGCTGCTGCTCGTTCCAGGCTATGCAGAAGTGTTTCGGCTTGGTCAGGTGTATTTGCCAGTATCGCTATGTCATCGGCGTAGTCGGCGTCGGTAATTGTTGTTGCGGGATATCTTCTGCTTCTTTTCTTCGTCAGTTCGAAGCCATTCTCTTTGATTTTGTCAATCGATGTTCTAAGTACGTAGTCTAGACAAATGATAAAGAGATACGGAGCCAGCGTGTCCCCTTGTAGTACTCCTGCTACAATGTCGAAGTATTCTGTGTCTCCATCTGGTGATCGTACTTTTACTTTAGTGTTTCTATAGAGAATCGTTATTGCCGCTACGGTTTCTTTAGGTATGCCGTACGCTAGTAGGATTTGTTCCATCTTTCCTCTGTGAATGGAGTCGAAAGCCTTGGTAAAGTCGACAAATATTAATGTCGCTTGTAGGTTCTTTGCCCGTACACCCTCAAGGATTCTGCGGATGGTTAGTATTTGTGAGGTCGTAGATCTATTTCTTCGGAAGCCATTTTGGTTTTTTCTAAGTATGTTGTCGATTTTGGGTTCTAACGTATATATATATATATATATATATATATAGATAGATAGATAGATAGATAGATAATGTAGTTTAGTACATTTCTGAATATATATATATATATATACTTATTAGGCCAATGACCTATATATATATATATATAATGAAGACAATTACCCATTGTTTAGGCATATAATAAACATAGACGGATTGACATGCTGTTAAAATCAATCAATCAATAAAGAAACATTTCTTCTTACCTCGCTAAGCATCTTTAGTGCGTATCTGGCTCCGCGTTCTTTAAAGCTGTAACGAAGGAAAAAAGCGGCGTATCAAATTATTAAATTTTCATTTGTACAGTTGATTATGATCCAAATATAACCTTTTAGTTATTTCATAATGATTGATAGCTTTGATGCAACTGCAATAGATCGACGGTCGTTGTCAGATATTAAGAGATTAAAAAAACAACAAATATTATTATAATTTCCTGGAATTAAACCAAAGATATTTAGCCTAACAAGTATCTAAGATTTTCTGCAAATTCATTCATTGGCTATTTTCTTTTCTTTTCATGGTCTTATTCAAAGTTTTACTGACGTCAAATAATCTCTATTTTACAGGGGTGTCCTCGTGGTGTAATGGTTAAATGGACTGCGAAATTGTAATAAGTGAGTTCGAACTCCAGTCGCGCTATTACGTTCACTTTCGGGCAAATTCCCTTGGGAAAGGTATGAACTCCATTGTCCTCACAACTATGGGTTAAATAGTACCACTACTGTTCTTCTAGGAGAATGCCTTTGCCATTAAATAACCTATGATGTTTGATATGCCATTAAACAAGGAGACCAAACCAATATATTTTACACGCACGAACGTATACCCACCCCCTCTCACTGTCCCCATGACTTGGTCTGGTCATGGGGAACGCTAGTTATGTCACTCGTTTTGTGCAGCCACAACCTGGTGAAGCCCATCCCTCTCCAGGTCTATAACTAGTTTGAATTCAGTGTTTTCTTTCTCAACCATTTGCCATACCAAGATTAAAGAGTCCAGTTTGCCTTACTATTTACCTATCGCTGGCGGGGGGTGGATAATTGGATTCATACCTTTCCCAAGGACATTAGCGCAATGTGAAAATGCAAACAGTCACGTCCCGGATTTGAACCCCTGTCGCCGAGTCCATTTCCTACGACAGTAACCGTTACATAATGGACGCACACATATCCACACAAATATTCCTTTTTTACCTCCTCTCTTGCTTTCACTATCTCCTTCAATGTATATATTTATGTGTGAGTATGCGCGCATTTCTGTAATCCTGACTTAGTGCGCGGCGCGTGTGTGATGATAATAATTTTATCAAAAGTATTGTCGATTTTAGCAAACATTCACTCCCAGGTTTCTTTCACGTACACATTTAATGACTATATATAACTCCAATTTATAATAATAATAATAATAATAATTTACTCATTCGAGTTTTTCACATCAGCATTAGCTGATGGTTTTTCACTGGAGTCTGAGTGACAGCAAGTCTCCTCAAGTCGCCAAGACTCTTCTCAGTATTCTGGCCGTTCTCAATAATGTAGTAGTTTGGATGGTCTCCACTCGTTCGCCAACTTCCAAGCCCTCCAGTGCCTTCAGTAATCCTTTAGTTACTGTTCCAAACGTACCAATTACAACTGGTATAATTGTCACCTGCATGTTCCATAGTTTTTTCAATTCCCAAGCGATGTCGAGGTACTTATCCTTCTTTTCACATTCTTTCAGTTTTATTCTGTGGTCAACCGGGACAGCAAATCGACAATTTTGCAAGTTCTCTTCTTTTTGTTGATTATAATAAGGTCTGGTCTTCTGGCCGAGATTAGGTGACCCGTGTGTATGTCAAAGTCCCATAGGAGTTTATGTGTGTTATTTTCTAAGACAGATGCTGGGTTGTGCATATACCATTTGTTCGTATGATTAGATTTAAATTTCTTGCACATTTCCCAGTGGATCACCTAGCCGACCCAGTCATGTCTAGTCTTATATTCCTTCTGTGCTAATTTGCTGCATTCGCTTATTATGTGATAGATGGTTTTATCTCTGTCACAGCCTACATTTGCTATTTTGCTGTGTCTTATCTATTCTCGCTTTCATTTGATTGATTCTTACAGCGTTGTTTTGTGCTGCTATTAGGAGAGATTCTGTTTCTCTCTTAAAGTTTCCTTTTCTTAGCCATGTCCAGGTTTTGTCGTGTGATACGTTGTTTATTAGTCGTTTAAAATGCCCATAGAATTGCTTTCCTTCCCATTTTTGTTTCCTAGTTATTGTCATTCTGTTGTCCATCCTGTTATCAGTATCGTTTATGATGGCTGTAATGAGTCCTCCTTCGTGTTTTTGTATATAGTCTTCGAGTCGTTGTATCGCTGCGTCAACGCTGTCTTCAATGCTGGCAAGTCTTCTTCCTCCCTCTTTTCTTGAAACATATAGTCTGTCAACGTCGTCTCAGCCTTATGCATTGTCATTAGTTTCTTTGTTCTTTGGTCCATTTGTTTAAGTTCGTCTCTGGTCCACTTGAGAAAGGGCTCGGAATATCTAACGAGTGGTACAGCCCAGGTATTTATTCCTTTGATAAGATTTCGGCTAGAGAGTTTTGTCTCGAGTAGTTTTCTAGTTCTCCTGAGATATTCTTTTTGAATTTTGTCTTTAATTTCCATTTGTTTGATAGTGTCAGCCTCCTGGAATTTTAATGGCTGCAAGTCTCCTCAGATCTCCGGGATTCTTCTAAGTATTCTAGCCAATCTCACAACACTGCTGTGGTCTGGATGGTTTCCATTCTTCCTTTGATTTTCAACTCCTTCTGTTTTTTTTATCTCGACTTCTGAGAACTGTTCCAAGCACACCAACTAGAATTGGTATCACGGTAAACCTTACGTTCCTTAGCTTTTTTAGTTCTTTGGCAGGGTCCAAGAATTTGTCTGTATTTTCGTTTTTTTTTTTTATTTTCACTTAGTGGTCTGCCGAAACGGTAAAATCTACGTGACCTCAAGACCGTTTTTTCTTGTTAATCAATACTTGGCATAGTTTTCTGGACGGGATTTGGTGATTCGTTAGTATTTCAAATATGCAGAGATTTTATACATCTCATTCTCATGGACGAATTTTAGTTTGTGCATATACTATTTGGTAGTAAGGTAAAATTTATTTCTTGCACAATTCCAACTGGATCACCTATCTCACCCAGTCGTGCGTAGTCTTGTATTCCGTTTTAAGCTAGTTTTCTTCATCCCCTTATTTTCTGATTAACCCTTTCAATTGTTTCCACATAACCTACACTTGCTATTTTGTTGCGTATTATTATTCTTATTATTATACTTTTTGAGAGTTTTTCACACCAGAGTCAGCTGACTGTTTCTTACTAGAATTTAAGTGACAATAAGTCTCCTCAAACCAGTTAAGTTTCTTTGTTAAATGGCATATCAACCTTTGTTGGTTATTTAATGCCAAAGGCATTCTCCTTGAAAGGTTGATATGCCATAAAATCCAACCATCCAACCAACTAATTTTATTTTAGATATTCTAATCGTGAATACATTATTAGTATGCTGGGAATTTAGAGATATTAAACTAGACCTCAAAGCGGCTAAACTGCTCGCAGAATTTATATTCCCAAAAAATGCCTTCGGCTTTTGAGCGAGATGAGTGGAAAACGAAGAGGGAAACTTAAAAAAACAACAACAAATGTTGCCTTTTAGAAAGGTAAGAATCATCGACTCTATGTTGAGTGTACCAGGAACATAGAAATACATAATTAGGTTTTACAAAGTTTTCAGTGGACTAAAAACCAAAATACTTTGGATACACCCCAACAGCTGATTTTTACGAAGATAAAAAGTTCGTGGTCAAAATAAGATAAATGAAATTCAATATCTGTTTGGTATTATTGATTTTCTTTCAAGTACTGAAATATTCGAATCGGAAATATAACTTAATGTTACTACAGAGAATGGAAATAAAAGTTTAATGATAAAAATATAAAATATAAAACCTTCCAGTGATTTGAAGAAATTCCTTCTTGAAATATAATTCAATTCCCAGGTTATTAGACATCACGGATTTCTGAAATGTAAATCAAATTATCGATAAACAATAAATAAATTGCTTGTGAAGAATTTGAAGAGAATTCTATACAGGATCTGTCTTGGAGATGATTTTAGAATGGTTTCTTTTTCAATAGTATCTGACTGAACCAGAATACATTTATATACACATACACAAAATATATCGAGAAGACCATAGATTAATGATGAAAAAACATTTATTTTATATTTTCTTATTTCTCAACATAATCTCCTTTCTTTCAAATATACTTCATACTGAATTGAATTTAATTCACATCGCTCGAACACTCGACAAAAAGCATTTCAGATCAAAACTCAACTAATATGGAATTGATACATTCTATCAAAAATCTTAACACACACACACACACACACACACACACACACACACACACACACACACACACACACACACACATGTACATATAGATATATATATATATACACATATGTATATGTATAAGTTGTAACTTGGCCGACCGTGGTCGAGGGTGATTCGGAGGCTCCCTTTTCTATACCCACTACACCGAGGTTTAAGGAGAGGGCGCTACTCCTTTCCCTGTATTGCTCCACTTACCCTTGATACGTACCTTATATTGCTGAGTGTTAAGTAAGGAGGTATCAAGTACCATTTTTTTTGAGTCTCCCGAGCCATTGGTGAACACTCAAATCATTATGCCTATGGCCGGTATAAATATAATGAAATATTTGAAATAGAATCCTCCGCTATAAAACAAATGAAGAAAGTATGGAAAATCAAATTTGATTTTCCACATATTCCTTTTTCAGACGCACACATGCACACAGATAGAGGCACGTATCCGCGAACGTGCTACGCGCATATGTACATGTTCATTACCTGTATGCACATTTATATGCATATCGATGTATGTGGAAAGATACAGGCACACACACATTTATATATCAGAGAGAGGGAGAGAGAGAGAGAGAGAGAGAGAGAGAGAGAGAGAGAGAGAGAGAGCAAAATTTGAATAAGGACAATGACACTTGGGGATTGTCAGTTTCTCGCCAATGCGATCAGTTGATCAAGAGGTTCCCACGTGGTAGGTATCCCTTTATATACAGAGTATATATAGTATATAAAGGGATAACCACCACGTGGAAGCCTTTTGGTTTGATGATCGAAAGACTGACAAACAATAATCACTGTTTACTTTATTTTGATCAACACTTGCTCCATCACGGATACTGAGCTCTCTTTATCTACAAATATAGCCAACAATATTAACACACACACACACACACACACATATATATATATATATATAGGTTTGTGGAAGGATCCGCGTTTGTAGTGCGAGAAAGAAAAGCCATTCACGTGTTCATGAAATGAAAATAGTATTTTTATCAACCCGCAACCAATTGCAACAATAATTATCACATATATAGAAAAGAATGAATGCCAGCTGAAGAGGCTTACAATGCACATTAGAATATAGACATTAAATCTTTTGTGCGCCAAATCATTCTTTTAGAAAATTATATCATAATATGGGTATGCCCAAATCCGACATGCCCGTCATTATACATATACGTGTATATATCGATATATATTACAATATTATGAATGATCATATATATATATATATACTACCAGTGAAAAGTATTTGGATACCCTCCAACATTTTTATTTTTCATCCTAAAAATGTTATTTTTAATGAAACGAGTTTAGCACCACAATAGTTGTATTTATTATACTAAATACAAGTTTTTTTTTTCTGAGCCACATTAAATACAAATTTAAAAAAAAAGATTCTTAAACTTTTGATTCATCAAAATTATCTCCTTTGATAGCTCTCACTGCTTCACCGATTCTCGGTATTCTTTTCACCTAAGACTGAAGATAGATTGAAGATAGTTATGCCCAGCTTTCCTGCGAGAGTTACCAGAGATGAACCGCACTTGTGGCTTGTTTAGGTCTGACTTTTCGGTCAAGTTCATCCCACAGCAGTTCAATGGGATTTAAGTCCGCTGATCGCGCCGACCAAAATATCAATTAAAGGATGTGTTATTCTTCTTTGTTTTTAATGTACATCTGGCAGATTTTACTAGTATGCTTTGGGTCATTATCTTGCATGAGTACAAATCCTTGAAACACGAGCCTCGTTCCAGATAAGATCGCGTGATGCTGCAGTATGCTGTGATAGCTGGTCTGATTCAATTTGCTTTTCACCTGATGCAAATCTTCAACTTTGTAATTGGTAATTCCCCCTCCTATTTGGTCATAAGATTTTGAACTTTGATTCGTCAGCCCAAAGGACTTTATTCCACTGCTTTATTGTCCAGTCTTTTTGCACCTTGGGCAACTGGAGCCTTTTGACATTGTTTTGCTTCCTCAACAGTGGTTTCTTGACAGCAATTCTGCCATCTAGGCCAGCTTCACAGAGTATTCTCCTTTTAATGAATGTTGATACATTTTTTTCATAAGATTGGTTCAGTGGCGAACACTCTACCCACTAGGCCAATGTGCAGTAATTAATACAATATAGTCTAATGTGAGTTCATGTGGTTTTATAATGTAATTTTTGGAAAACATTTTTATATATGCAAAAGAAGAAAAATGGGTAGAGTGTTCGGCAATGGACGGGGAGACTGGGTTCAATCCCAGGTCGCGTCATACCAAAGACTTTAAAAAAGGTACTTGGTACCTCTTTGCTTAACTCTCAGCAATATAATGTACGTATCAAGGGTAAAGTGGAGCAATCCTGGGAAAGGAGTAAAAACCCCCCTACACCTTGGTGTAGTAGCTATTAAAAAGGGAGCCTTCTGGTTGCCCTCGACTAGGGTCGCCACTTTTACTATGCTCAAAATTACTAAAGAAGACTTGTATTTAGTATAATAAATAAAAACAGTTTTGTGTTTAACTTATTACATTAAAAATGATGAGAAATAAAAATACTTTAGGATGGCCAAGCACTTTTGACAGTATATATATATATATATATATATGTGTGTATTTTCATTCGCACATACACTCTCTCTCTTTCACACACATATATATAGCTATATATATAAACACTTGCACACATACACACACACACACGTGCCCGTGCTTAGACCCACACACGGAGGCACACGCTCGCACGCGAAAGGGTACATATTCCCCCAAATAATTAGAAGTGTTGATTCTTCCCATGTTCCAACAATGAAAATAAAAAGTGGGTCATTTTTAACTTATTCGCTCAGATAAGAATT
This sequence comes from Sepioteuthis lessoniana, assembly GCA_963585895.1. Lineage (NCBI taxonomy): Eukaryota > Metazoa > Mollusca > Cephalopoda > Myopsida > Loliginidae > Sepioteuthis > Sepioteuthis lessoniana. The sequence continues at coordinate 127,470,680 of OY757907.1, forward strand.
CACATTCCAACATCTATTTTTCCCGATCCACTGTGAGCAAACAAAGTACGAAAAGTTCGTATTTCATTTTTCCATCTTTTCTTAACATTCTCTGGAATAAACTCCAAGTCATACCAATCATCTTATATATATATATATATATATACTGATCGATGGGTGCAGCCTTATAATGAAAAAAAGTGTTTATTTTTGGCAAATATCAAACCTACAATAACGGATGTATTATGCCAAGAAAATATGTTTTTACCCTGAGTCCGTCCCCTCATTCAGTTACATACCTTACACGGAGTGACCTGGATTCCTTCCTCAATGGCTGCTGAAGCGCTAACTATATCAGTCATTTCTATAATTTGTGGGTTGTTAGGGTTGCAGAATTTATCCTCTACATTGGTGTAGTTTTCGATACTGCTATTCTTTCTGCTGAGCGGTCGAGGGGAGAGCGGCCTTTCCACTAGGCTACTGCTTCTGCGTAACTGTGAATCGTTATTATTAATAGACTTTACACCCTCCGTGGAAGCCATATTGATTAAAACCCTTGCAAGAAAAAAGAAACAAAAAGAATCATCAAAAAAGAATATATACAAATATATACAATTTGTCACAGAAATACGTAACAAGGTTTTGCGACGCTAGCAAAAAATTGGAACCACTTTGATAAAGAATATAGCTTTAAATTAGTGAAATACTCGCCAGAAAAAAATTAAGTCTGTCATAAAAGCCCGTGGGGGGCGCAACAAAGAATTAATTCTATTATGTTTTTTTGGAAATGAATTTCATAATTCTTTTCTCAATAAAAAAGGAAAAAAAAAACAACAAAAAACAAACAAACAAAACAACAAAGCATTAATTTACATAATTCAGTCTAGTTTATTTAAGATATATTAAATTTTATGAAGCCAGAATCTGCAGCAATAAAAAATGTTTTGTGTCTTATCTCTTACTAGTTTATTTCTGCTCAGTAAACAAAAAAAAAAAAAAAAAAAAAAAAAATCAAGAAGAGAATTCTGCCAGAGTGCTAATTTCATGATTTTTGCTTCAGGTAGTTTGTTCCGAATTGGAACAAATATTCTAAAAGTTTTCTGTCTGTTTTTCGAGCAATAGAGTTTCATGAACAAAGTCTGGATTAATATGTTATTAAGATGTTATATATCTGCGTGGAATGAATTTTAGGATGACCTGCGGAGCTAATTATCAAATTTTCAATGGCGCCTAGATATACAAAATTTTGCTGTTATTGACGTTAGTCATGAATTTACAACTTCTGCTCGGAGTTAAAGTTATGCCGTTAAAAGTTATACCATTAAAAGTAATGCCATTAAAATCTATACCATTAAAAGTTATACCATTGAAAGTTATACTATTAAAAGTTATGCTATTAAAAGTTATACCATTAAAAATCATGCAATTAACTTTGTTTTGCCCAAAAGCTAATCCTAGATGTTTTGTTTACTGTTTTTTTCCCGAAATTGGAAGATTAGTAAAACTTTGCAGTTTCGGAAAAAAAAAAAATATACGAGCAGCTTTAAGCTTCGACAAATTAGATAATTTAACCAAGTTTGTTCAAGATATACTTGATGAAGCCAAAATATTCGGCAATCAAATGTTTAGCGTCTAAGTCTATTTACTGTTTGATAAAAAATAAAAAAAAATTAAAACCTTGAGTAAACATCCTGAAAGTGTGCAGATTCCATACTATTTGTCAGGTTTTAATAGAATGTGAATTCTTCATAAATTCTTCATCGTACTCATTGAACTTGCATTTCAATTTAATCTTGTTTAAGAAATATCTTATTAAGCCAGAATATTTAGCTATTAAAGAAAAATGGTTTTAGATAAATTAGTTTTATATTTGCCACAAGTTTTCGACAGTTAATTGGGAAAAACTGGATCCACTGGATTGAGTTTTATGATCTTTTCCATTGTTTTAATTGACAAATCTTTTGTTGAAGCTATGTAGACCTTCATTTAGAAATCGGAAAAGTTGGGAAGGATTTAAAGTCAAATGTATCAGGTTTCATAAAGATTTTTATTTGCTTTGAAAGTGGAGATAGATTTTAGAGAGCTAATAAGAAAGAAACAGGGAAGGGTTTGTGTGAAAGGGTTTTTTGGGTATGACTTGTTTCATAGACAAGATATTGACTATAATATGATGTCGCAGAAAATTGTCTATATTGTGGTGTCTTGGTTGTAATTGGGGTGCTGAAGGGGTAAGAGGCAAAATGATAAGGAAAGCCAAAAGGAAAAGATTCTCAAAAGTATGGTGGCACAGAGTGAAAAAATGTTTATTTTATTTCATTTTTAAAATCCGTTTTCTATTTTGATTTTGTTTTCCCTCCTAACCTTTCCCGCTATAACTATACCCCCTCCACTCTCCTCACATGCTTTTAAATAGAAAAAAAATCAGAAAACAATCTCTGTCTTGAAGAAGTTCGTGAAGATGAAATAAACCCCGAACGAAATATCACACACCTAAATCTGAGCTCAGTGTTTGATTTATCCAAGTTTCAACATATTTCTATCATACTGTCAGATTCACTACAAATCTATCTTTTCAATATATATATATATATATATATATATATATATATATATAAGATAGAAATATGTGGAAAGCTTGATAAATCAAATTCTTAAAATCGGTTTAGAGGCGCGATATTTTGTTCTTTTCGGATTCTTTGTTCAATGGCATATCAACCTTTATAGGTTATTTAATACCAATGCCATTCTCCTAGAAGGACAGTAGTACTGCTTTAACCCATAGGTGGGAGGATAAGAGGGTTCATACTTTTCCCAAGGGTATTTGCCTGAAAGTGAACGTAATAGCGCGACTGGAGTACGAACTCGCGTACTACGATTCCGCAGTCCATCGCTTTAACCATTACACCACGAGGACATCACCATTTTGTTCTTTTATTTGATATTAAAGAACCTTATGAAATAAAAGAACGAAATATCACGCCTTTAAACCGGTTTTAAGTGTTTGATTTATCCAACTTTCCACATATTTCTATCATATTGTCAGATTCACCATAATCTCTCATTTCAACACACACACACACACACATATACACAAAATTCTACATATACTGTGTACGTAAGATATCTCTCACATTTTGAATTGTCACCATTTTTTCTAGTAGCTTTCTGTCTCAAAAATTTATAGAAACAATATTTTACATATTTTGAAGAAATCCAAACCCTGAATTTAAATCTCGTTAGTTCTCCCGATTATTTCTACAATCAAACGATCAATAACGTTTTTTCTGATCCGACAAATTTTCTTTTCAGCAGTTAATCCAGTATCAGCAGCATTTTCAACGTCTGCTCATTCACGATGATTTTTTTGTCTTCTTTCAATGCTCAATTCTTAGGATTTACATTGATTTTTACTCATTTCAAATGCATCTTGACAGCACTTTTGATGTGATTTTATCAATTTTTTTCTGCTTCTCTATGATTCGTTTTCGGGTTCTGAAGATGTTTTTACTCTCAATTGGTTGATAATAAAATATTCTTTTTCCTCAAAATGCAAAAAAATCAAGCATGTTAGCAAATATTTAACCAGACCCTCTGCCACGGACAAGATATGACACAAGGTCAATTTTTAAGCTGAGGAAGCCGTTTGGTTTGGTTTTATGGCAAATCAACAATTGTAGATTAGTCAATGCCAAATCTATTTTTATACATATAAACAGTCCTATTTCTAAAAATTCAATTTAGCATAAGTAGTTTTTTCTTTGCACACAGTTAAATGTCAAAACAGTTCTATTTCAAACAATTCAGTTTAGCATAATTACGCAGTTTAAATTTCAAGACAGTTCCATTTCAAGCAATTCATTTGAGCATAAGTGTACAGTTTAGTTTTATTCGACCCATAGATAGGACCCTATGGAGTGCTACCACTCTGGGTCAGAGTGGACCTGGGAGCGATGGCTATGAAGGGGTACTCTGTATTCTCCAAAGCTCCAGCATTACTGGAGCCTCACCATCAGATTGTTTAATGTCATATTCAGGACACTCGTTGGTGGAGTCTTACCCCTCTGCAAAGATGCAGTCGGTATATTCTGCAGCCCAAGCCGACTGGGCCACAGGACACTCGCTGAGGGAGTTTTACCCATCAGCAAAGACGCAGTCGTTGTATTCTGCAGCCCCAGCCGACTGGGCTATAGGATACTCTTTGGGGGAGTCTTACCCCTCTGCAAGGAAACAGTCGGTGTATTCTGTAGCCCCAGCTGACTAGGCCAGTCGAGTAAAGCTGGTTTGTATTTCGTGTTTTCCTTCTACACTGATTGGTGAGCTATAGTGAATTAAAGAACTCAGTCTGTCCTACTATTTACTTATAACTAAATGGATTCGTGCCTTTCCAAAAGTCATTAGTTCGAAATGAAGCGCAAACAACAGTAGCATAGTCACCGACAACTGCCATGTCAGTACTGGTTGATGGGAGAAGAGAAACACTAAAACAAAACTCGTCTCAAGCGTTAGGGCCTCAGTTGCTTTATTGCTTCATTTTTTCCGTCCACTTTCTGAAAACTGACCCTTCCCGTATCTTTAAAAGGTTCATTCGTTCTCTGTACGTGTGAATACTTGTGTCCTCGCACTCCAGGCATCAAAAAGAGGGCAAATCAACAAACTCATCTTCTTTTATTGAAAATTCACAGAATAACCAGCCCCCATTTATGCCCGGACTCATTGGCCCAGAGGATAGAGTGTTCGCCAATGATCCAGGAGACCTGGCTTCAATCATACCAAAGACTAACTTAACACTCAGCAATATAAGGTACGTATTGAGGGTAAAGTGGAGCAATCCAGGGAAAGGAATAGCGCCCTTCCCTACACCTCGGTGTAGTAGCTATTGAAAAGGGAGCCGTCTGGTCGCTCCCGACTACGGTCGCCAACTTTACTTTACTTATTTGTGCCTCGCGTGGGGCAGCAGACCGTCCTCGCCACCACTTGGTCGATCGAGTCTGATGAACTCAGCAAGTCCAGGTTAACTCCTGTTTCCAGTCTTGGGTGATAGATGAAGCATATTTTGTTACATCTCACCTACTAGACGAGACGTTGATCATTGTAAATTCATCTTTCTTTCTACTGCTGTTTTTTCTCAAATAAATTATTTATTCGCACGCCGGTATCATTCACTTACAATGATACACAGCCAATTCTATTTATTACGGTCATAACCGTTACTGTACAGGCGCTTCCTGCGTGTAAAGTATGAGCTGCAAAGTGTTGGGAAAACTACATTTCGTTTCAGCCATACCTCCGTTCTTACTTAACTGCGTTAAAAGCTTTCCATAACTTTTGCTCCCTTTTCACCTACCATGCACTGTTTCACGCTTGACCAACATTTCAAGCTCTTGTCGAAGTTTGTTCCATCGAGCAATATATATATATATATATATAATGATAATATCAGGAAAGATCACTGGTTTAGATAAAGCTCGGTAAAGCCTGACCCGTTTACTATATATATATAGTTATCCACAGACAGACTGTTTCGTTCTATCAAAACTCTTCAGTGTGACTCGACTCGCAGAACGCTCGAAGCTGGGATTGAAACCCGTCCAACTTTACGCTAGACTGTGATTCAAACCACGCGTCCTGGGTTCAATCCCAGGTCGAGTCATACCAAAGACTCAAAAAATGGTACTTGATGCCTCCTTGCTTAACACTCAGCATTATAAGGTACGGATCAAGGGTAAAGTAGAGCAATCCAGGGAAGGAGTAGCGCCCTCCCCTACGCCTTGGTGTAGTAGCTATCGAAAAGGGAGCCTTCGGGTTACCCTCGACTATGGTCGCCAACTTTACTTTTTACTTATATATATATAAAGTAAAGTTGGCGATCATAGTCGAGGATGACCCGAAGGCTACCTTTCAATAGCTACTACAGGGGAGGGCGTTACTCCTTTCCCTTGATTGTTTCACTTTACCCTCAATCTATACCTTATAATGCTGAGTGTTAAGCAAGGAGGCATCAAGTACCACTTTTTGAGTCTTTGGTATGACTCGACGTGGGATTGAACCCCGATCTCCTTGGCCTTTGGCGAACACTATATGTATATATATCTTCAATTATATCCCAAATAAGGAAATAATTGTTGTTTCCTGACTTACAACATGAAGACGTCTATTCTAAACGCTGGTTGTTACAGTTGTTAACACTGCTTTCAAAATATTATCTCACTTTATAAAGCTCTCCCTATCTTCTCAGCTATAGTTTAAATAGCACTCATACTGTTTTTTTACAAGGATGGTTTTAACATTAAATAACCAACGAAGGTAGATATGCCATTAAATAAAATGACCAAATCAAACCAATCATATCTTCATACTTTATGTTGAAATTCATGTGCTCAAATTTTAATTTCTCTGCAACGTGTGTGAGTTCCATATACGGAGTCTCTTGTATCCAATTTGATGAAGCCGATATTACAGCGAGTTAAAATATTAATGAGTTCATCCTCTTTTAGATTTGCAACATTCTTCAGCTTTTTCAGCTCTCAAGTAAGATCCAGGTATTCGTTTAGCTTTTCGCTATCTTTCTATTTTATTTTATGGTGCGCTGGAACAGTAAGATCTAAAAGATAGCAAGTTCTTTTCTTCTTGTTCTTGTAAGTTTTTCTCAACAGATATAATTGGTGATGATCTTTATCGCTGCCTCCCACCAGAAAGGACTTGACAGAGATACAATTGGTGATTTTCACTGAAGTCTGTGTGATAAGCAAGTCTTCCCAAATTTCCAGAACTACTTGTTCTAGCTGACCTTAGTAGTGCAGTAGTCTGGATGATCTCAATTCTTCCCTGATCATTAGTTCCTCTAGTCTTTTTTCTATGCTCTGTGAGACTCTTCCAAGTACTGATTGGCTGTTGCAAAATTAAATATAGAGCAATTTCTGTGGTCATTTGTTTTGGGTGGAAGATGCGCAGTTTAGCTGCCGGGATGGGAGTTGGAGTAAGATCAATGCCAACTGGCTTATTTGGGCGAGGGGGTCTAATGTTGCAAGACCCGACCCCCACTGAACCCAAAGGAAACATCACTGATGACTCATCCCGATGCATCAATGAAGATGTATGATATAAATAAATAGATGTCTCTATCATTTTCAAGTTCAACATCTTTTTTATCTCTTAAGTAAGGTTTAAGTATTAGTCTAATTTTTTTCTTTTTTTTTTTAAATTTTCACGCTGTGGTAAGTTGGAACGGTAAAATTCACGAGTTGACAAGCTTTTTTTTTTTTCTCTTTGATGATTCTACGGCTGTTTTCTTTTTGGTCCGAATTAGTTGATCCATTTGTATCTCAGAATACCAGAGAACATTATGGGTCTCAGTTTCTATGACAGATTCTGGTTTTTAGCCCAGAATTGTAGAATACACCGACTGCATCTCTGCAGAGGAGTAAGACTCCTCCAACGAGTGTCCTGTAAAAGATAAACCATCTGATGGTGAGGTTCCAGCCTTAGAAATTCAGAGAATATGGAATACTTCTTCATTTCCATTACTCCCAGGTCCACTCAAATAGAACTGCTTGACATTTAAACTGAGTGCAAACAAATGACTTCTGCTAAACTGAATTTCTTGAAATAGAACTGTTTTATCATTTAACTGTGTGTGAACAAATGGCTGATGTTAAATTGAATTGTTGGTGATACATAGGAATGCTTGGAACCATTTAACTTTGTGGACTTATGCTAAACTGAATTGTTAGAAATAGAACTGTTTGATCATTTAACTGTGTGTATCAACAAAATATATTCACAAATCATATAGGCGGTGTCCTGGTAGTTTAATGGTTAAAGTGATGGATCGGGGAATCGTAGTAAGCGAGTTCGAACTCCAGTTGCCCTATTACGTTCACTTTCGGACAAATGCCCTTGGGAAAGGTATGAATCCCCTTATCCTCCCAGCTATGGGTTAAATAGTACCACTTCTGTTCTTCTAGAAGGATAGCTTTGGCATTAAATAACCCAAGAAGGTTGATATGCCATTAAACAAAGGAACCAAACAAATCATATATTTAATGTATATGTATATAGAAGGAATGGTATTAAGCAATCTACAATGTTTAATATGCCATAAACCCAACCAAACCTTGCCCAGTCGGCTGGGGCTGAAGTATACAACGACTGCTTCTCTGCAGAGGGGTAAGAACCCCCCAACGAGCGTCCTAGATATGACATTAAACAATCTGATGGTGAGTTTCCAGCAATTCTGGGGCTTTGGGGAATGCAGAGTACCCCTTCATTGCCATCGCTCCCAGGTCCACTCTGGCCCGGAGTGGTATCATCTGATCGGGCCCTATCTATGGGTTAAATAGAAATAACAGCATACTTATGCTAAACTGAATTGTTTGAGTAAACAGAATAGCTTGAAATAGAAATGTTTTTGACAATTAAACCGTACTTACATTTGAACTGCGTACTTATGCTTAACTGAATTATTTGAAATAGAACTGTTTTTCAACATTAAAACTGTATTTACACTTAACTTAATCGTTACATATAACTGCTTGAATAGTTTGAAATAGAAATGTTTTTGACAATTAAACTTTGTACTTATGCTAAACTTTATTTTTTTAAAATAGAACAGAACCAGACATGCAGGACACTGCTGGAGAAGCAGGGACGAACTCATAAGTGATGTACTCTAATGGACCCCCACACATGGCCATGCAAAAGCCGGACGACCAGCACGAACATACATTCAGCAGCTATGTGAGGATACGGGATGTTGTCCTGAAGACCTGCCTAGGGCGATGAACGATAGGGAGGAGTGGCGAGAGAGGGTCAGGGATATCCGTGCTACCAGCGCGACATGATGATGATGATGATGATTTACATAAAAATGGCGTTAAATAACCAACAAAGGTTGATATGCCATAAAACCCAACAAACCAAACCAACCAAACCAAGATTCTGTTTTTGTATTATTTATTTATTAGGAAGTACTACAAGAATCTAATTTTAGAATAATGATAACCATTACGGGCTAAAAGAATTAAGATACCAAGTACAACAGTTTAGACAGATTCACAGTTTTGGCAAGAGCGAACTTATAAGAATCTACTACAGTACGCATAAAAAAATTTGAATTCATTTTACATTTTTACCTTTTTTTTTTTATATCTAAAATGTAAACAGAAGAAATCAAAGTTTTGAAGGAATAAATAATTCTCATTTCATATTTAAAATCAAAGGACACCTGGGGTTGTGTAATATTTAGCAAGCTAGACTAGTAAACGCTCACGAGTTTGAGTGTCATTGGGTGCCTCATTCATACGGTCTTGTGCCACATCTGAGAAAAAAAACAACGCTTAGTAAATTACAATATTTAAAATCAAAACACAATTTTTATTATTTCTGGTTTTTGAGCCCTTAAATGTAACCATATTCATGTACCTTTGATAATGAAACAGGTGTCGACAAAAGTGGCCAAAACTTGTGATAAGTCAATTTCATCACAATCTTAGTGTTATTAATGAGAAGAAAGATTGAAGAATTTTCTCATTTAGAAATAATAATAGTTTTATTGAAACTGACCGAGTAACGGTAATTTTTTCCTGGACTCATATTCTGGATACATTTTTAAAATCTTTTTTGACGCATCAAAAAATCTTTTTTTTTTTTTAAATAATATCACGTTAGAACCATTTTTTTTCATTTAAGATAAAATAAAATCAAAGAATGAAAATTAATTTTTATATCTTTATATTCTTATACTCTTTTTATATATTTATATTTGCTGGTCGAATTTTTCAAAAATTTTATTGCAGTGGTATTCTTAAAAAAATTTTGGATGTCTGAAAATGTTTCCCTTTGTGAGATTAGAATATGAAGTCAGTAAAATACAGTAAGAATTAAAAAAAGAGTGTGATGGTATTATCATTTTTAGATATCTAAAAAAATTGATAAGCTTTGAAAATTTGCTGATTAGAATATGATCAAGTAAAAATGCTGACGTATATTATTATTCTTAAGTTGTTGAATGCTTCAAAATTTTTTCCCTTATATGTCAATATGAGAGCGGGGTAAAAAAAATGTCAACCTTTAACTCAATAGGGGAAAAAATCTCGGATATATTTGAATTTTTACAAGTGGTTTTTATCTAGAAAAAAGTACAATAAAAAGAAACACTTACTTTGCGTTTTTTTTTTCTTTCCAATGAATGGAAGTTGTTTTTTGTTTAAGAAGTAATTTCGATCCTTATTTCCAAATGGGATAAAAAATCCAGTCTATATCTTCCCAAATTTCGTCTGAGAGCTAAATTCTTTTGAGAATCAGAAATATCTTTAATGTTTCAAAGGTCGTGATAAATAGACGCTCATTCTATTTCCCATTGGTCAGTTAATCGGTGGGCGTCTATGTCAGTGATAAATATAAGATTTCTACCGCAACTAACTCGAGAGGGACTGGCATGATAAGAGAGAAAATGCATGTTAATCCGGTTACTATTATCCTCAGACGTAAAACAAGTGAGGCCCCGAAATTCCCTCGTCGCATCTCACTTATCTTCCCTATAAAACCTCTGCTACTATCACCACCCTAATCTCCAAACAAGAAATTTTCCTATTTTAACTGTTTTTTTTTGTTTGTTTTATTAATTTCCGTTTTCCTGTTTGTAATTAGGAAGTCCATTTGTTTCAAACACTTAACACACATCCTTAGGTACTTTATCCACTTAGACGGTAGCGCTTAGAATATACCAACTGTATCTCTACCTCTACTGAGGGGTAAGACCCCGCTCCAAAGAGGTTTCCTGTGTATGACACTAAACTGCATCTGATAGTGAGGCTCCACGTCTGGAGCTCTAAAGAATGAAGAGTAGCTCTTCACTGCCAATACTTCCCGGTCAACTTTGACCAGGAGTGGTAGTACCTGTTAGGGTCCCATCTATGGTCAAATAGACCTGTTTGTCTGCAGAAAACTACTAAGAAAGAAATATTTAAAAAAAAAATGAACGCAATTCCCAAACCACTAAACATTGAATAACCCTTGACGGATTGACATGAAACCATTAATCAATCAGGAACATAACACTTCTGACTACAACCAGTTTTGATGGTATCATAGGCCAGAGGAAATTTTATACATATTTACCAACCCTCGGAATAAACGGGATGAGACACAAGGTCAATTTTTATACGGAGTTTAACAGGTTAAAACTAAGAGTAGTCCTTCTTCTAGACCGGTTGCTATATGGGATCCAAATTTGTAATGTTTAGAAACATATATATATATATATATATATATATATATATATATATATATATAATAATGATTGTAACAATAATAAAAAAAATAATGATAGTTAATCATAATAAGAATTGAAATTGAATTAAGAAAACTGCTGTCTCTTGTTTTCTAGAAAAAGCTCATTTGTTTTTATCAGCATAAAATAAAGTTGTCACCCTTTAGTCAATGGCGACCCGAAAGCTCCTGTAGCAGAAAGAATCTGAATTTTTGTTTGGCGTAAATTAATTTGACCGTTAGAGTCGCCGAACATTTTCACCCAATCAGGATGACCTGTCCTACTCAGCGCGAACCATATTTCCTAGCAGCACCAAAAATTGAAGAGAGCCCGCGAATCTCTCTCTCGTTCAGAAATCCTCAATGGGAACGGACGTCTATTCGTCAGTTCCCGAATAGTAGTTGCCTCATCAACTATTATGAGGAGAGCCATCTAGTTTATGGATCCCTTGGGTCTATTCTTCTAGACCAAGGGATTTTAGTTAAAACAAATTAGATGATACACTCTAACAACTTCTTACCTTCTTTCTTTACTACGAGGCTCGCAGCATACCCGCGTAAACCCCTTACTTCATGCTGCCATTAAAACCTTCCTTCAAAAACCTAACGACGTCTTCGTTCTTCTTCACCACCTTGATTTTCCATCAACATTTAGCGAGGAGATAACAACCAACGAAATACCAACGCAACCAATGTAAAACCAACTTAAACCTTAAACCAAAAACCCAACAATAATAATAACAACAATAATAATGTTATCCCCATCGCTATAAATGGCGACCTTCCGACAAATGAGAACACGCAACCACAAATAAAAACAAATCAAATATACTACTACAAAATGGAAATTAAATATCAAAAACACAATATCTCCTCCCACACCCGCTTTTCAATAGCTACTACACCAAGGCGTAGGGGAAGGCACGATTCCATTCCCCGGATTGCTCCACTTTACCCTTGATACGTACCTTATAATGCTGAGTGTTAAGCAAATCGGCATTAACCACCATTTTTAAGAGTTTTGGTATGAGTCAACCTGGGATTGAATCCCGGTCTCCGGGACCATTGGCGAACTCTCTAACCATTTTGCCAATGGCCCATTCGTGACGACTCTTAGAACTAATTAAAGGGCTGTTGGCAATAAATAAATTATCTGTCACATTCTGCCACCCCAATAAAATGATAGGCAATTAGCATCATAGGTCAAAGAAAAACCCTTTCATCTCATGCGATGTCTACCAGATTTAGCTTTTTTTTTTAAAAAAAAAGACCAGAAAGAAATCTTGATTTATGACTCCCTCACCCGGTCACAGGTTTTTGTATCTTTGATTTTTCTTTAACTTTTGGAAAATTAGTTGCGCTTCGACTTCGGACATGTAAAGTAAGTAAAGTTGGCGACCGTAGTCGAGGGCTACCCGAAAGCTCCCTTTTTAATAGCTACGACACCGAGGTGTAGGGTAGGGCGCTTCTCCTTTCCCTGGATTGCTTCACTTTACCCTTGAAACGTAACTTATAATGCTGACTGTTAAGCAAAGAGGTATTAAGTACCACTTTTTCAGTCTTTGGTATGACTCAACCTGAGATTGAACCCCGGTCTCCCGGCGGACATGTAAACGTCGAAAAAAATCAAAAGACATAGAATTTTGAATGGAGAATATTCCTGCTCGATCTGAAATATAAGTCCACGGGACCACAATCCACCAAAGACAAAATTACTAAAATAATCTCATTTTAAAAGTAAAACATATATATATATATATAATATAAAGAACTCAACTCTGTAAAGAATTTCATTGTAAAATAAACTATTTACAATTTTTTTTACATAAAACTTCATATATTTACAAATTCTTTTATTGTTGTTTGTTTGTATGGTTATTCTTATTGTTTTGCATTTCTATCCTTGGACAATTTATTCTAATATTTTAATTTGTTTTTTTTTAAAATAAATATTGACTTTGTAGTGTTAGGAGGATTGTTAGCGACAGCGATATCTCTCATTACGTTTAATATAAAATTGTTTCTTGTTTAGAGATATGGAGATAAAATTCCGAAAACCAAACCATCTGCTACCAAGGTTAAAGAGCCCATTCTATCCTACGATTGACCCATAGTAGGAGGGAGAATTGTCAGATTCATACTTTACCCAAGAGTATGAGCAAACCGGCTCATTGGCCCAGTGGGTAGAGTGTTCGCCAATGGTCCGGGAGACCGGAGTTCAATCCTAGGTCGCGTCATACCAAAGACTTTAAAAATGGTACTTGATACCTCCTTACTAAACACTAAGCAATATAAGGTACGTATCAAGGGTAAAGTGGAGGAATCCAGGGAAAGGAGTTGCGCCCTCCCCAACACCTCAGTGGAGTAGCTATTGAAAAAGGAGCCTTCTGGTCCCCCACGACAACTTTATTTATGAGCACGAAGTAGAATACAAATTTTATACCCCTTCATACACCTGCGTTCGAATGAGACCGTCCTCCACTTCCTTGTTACACCCCTGCGTCCATAGCACTTTTTGGATGAATGGATAACAGAAGCATGGTGTCCCGACTCATAACAAGTACTAATTACGATTGGTATCATCGTTACTTTCTGCTCCACAGAATTTCAGTTCTCTGACAAGGTCTAAGTATTTGGTCATATTTTTACTCAGTGGTCCACCGAAACAGCAAAACCTACTTGTTGACAAGTTGTTTTTTTCTTGTTAATCATGAGTAAGTCTGGTCTTCTGACCGGGATTAAGGGATCTGTTGTTAATCATGAGTAAGTCTGGACTTCTGACCGGGATTAAGGGATCTGTTGTTAATCATGAGTAAGTCTGGACTTCTGACCGGGATTAAGGGATCTGTTGTTAATCATGAGTAAGTTTGGACTTCTGACCAGGATTAAGGGATCTGTTGTTAATCATGAGTAAGTCTGGTCTTCTGACCGGGATTAAGGGATCTGTTGTTAATCATGAGTAAGTCTGGTCTTCTGACCGGGATTAAGGGATCTGTTGTTAATCATGAGTAAGTCTGGTCTTCTGACCGGGATTAAGGGATCTATTGTTAATCATGAGTATGTTTGATCTTCTGACCAGGAATATAGGAATCCGTTTGTATCTCAAAGTCCCAGAGAATTTAGCGCGTTTCATTTTCTTGGAGAAATTCTGCTTTGTACGTATGCCATTTGTCAGCTTAGTAAAATTCTAAACTCTTGCACAATTCCCAGAAGATCATCGCCCTCACCCAGTTGTGTTCATCTTTATCATCACATAATCTGTGATTCTGTATTTCATCAGTTTTTGTTTTGGCATAATTGGTTCCGATATCATTGTCTTGTGCAGCTATTAAAAGAGATTCAGCTTCTCTCTTAAGTTTTCCTCTTCTCAGCCATGTAAAAGAAATAACAAACCGAACCTCACATTTACTGCCTCTCAAACATCGCCTGATAAGCATTTGTGTGATTGGTCAAGAGTCATTGTTGCCAACCAATCAGAGCACAGAAGACATACGACATTAGGTTCTGTTTTGGGGTACAAATACAAACGCAAGAGAAACATCTCGCTCTTTCATACGCAGCAGACCGTCTAAGTAAGACGTTAATACACCAGCGGCTTATTTGAGCCAATGACAACGTAAGGTCAACCTCACGGAAATAAGACATTTAACAACCCAAGTGACAAGATAAGTTCATTGGCTGATTATTTTGCAACTTATTAAGTTCACTTAATAACTCTAACTCTTCATTAATTTTTACACTTTGCTTTTTGTATTACGTTTTAATTGCTACTGTTGATAATATACCATTTTGTTGAAGTGTCGTGTCCTGTTTTCTTTCCCACTACCTTTATACTTATTTTGTCCTTCTAATTGCGACAGTTTGCAAAATGATATGAAATATGCAAAATAATAATGAAATGTGCCAAATAATTATACAGTTTGCAAAATAACTGACAATTTGCAAATAATTATACAAATTTGGTAGAGGTTCAGGTGCGACAGGCACAAAAAATGGGCTGTAAAATTAACTATTAAGGTTGTCACTTGACACTGAGAAAAGCAACGTTTTGAATTCACCTTGAAAAAGATAACATTTTGAATTCTTCTTTTGAAAAAAATCAAAAACAATAACAAACAAAAAACAAATCAAAACAAAAAACAAAACAACCCCCCCAAAAAACCCCCCAACTCGAATTACCTTTTCAGCTCTAGAAAATTTGGCTATTAAGGTTGTCACTTGACAACGAGAGAAAAAAAAACAACGTTTTGATTTGAACTTGAAAAAGAAAAACCTTTCGAATTCTACTAATGTAAAAAAAAAAAAAAAAAAAAAAAAGAAAAAAAAGCAACTCGAATTCCTTTTTCAGTTTTAGTAAATTTGGCTATTAAAGTTGACACTTAACACCGAAAAAAATAAAAATTAAAAACTAAAAAACTACGTTTTGAATTCACCTTGAAAAAGAAAAAAATTCTGAATACTACTTTTGAAAAAAAAAATACTCGAATTCCATTTTCAGCTCAAGTAAATTTGGCTATAAAGGTTGTCACTTGACAACGAGAAAAAAAAAAACGTTTTGAATTCACCTTGAAAAAGAAAAACCTTTCGAATTCTACTTTTCGAAAAGAAAAAAACCCAACTCAAATTCCCTTTTCAACTCTAGTAATTTGGCCACAATGAGTCTGTCACTTGACACCGGAAAAAGAAAAAAAAACAAACCTTGGAACTCTTTTTGAAAAAAGCAGTTCCACGTTGGCAAAAAAAGAGGGAAGTCCGCCATTTTGAAAATTTTTTTTATAGAATTCGCCTAAAACTGAATGGAAGAAATTGAAGAATATCCGAACCTTTAAAGACCAGTGATAATTTCTTCAGCAAAATTGATAAACTTACAGAAATAAAAGGAGTCAAAACTTTGCTCGACTCACGAGATAATTTATCCGGAGAAATCAATTTAATAATAGAAATGATGGAACAATCAAACAAAACGATAGAGAAAGATGCATTCAACCAAGAAGTTGCTAGAGTGCAAGACATGAAGAAGGAGATAAGAGTATTAAATGATAAAATCAAAAGTACTTGTATGAAAGCGGATTTGGACTTAACAGAAAGCAGTTTTATAGCGAATGAAAAAAGAATCTAATTTCTTTGTAGACAGAGACTAACAACCGCATTAAGGTAATTAAAGATTTGATTTGTGGTACCGCCAACCCAACTAGAAACGTAATAGTCAGCATTCCTGAGATTGCTAGCCCTAAACTCCAGTGTGTAACCTTTAGTGGAATAAACCCGTCAAAATTTGAGTATAATTTTTTTTTTTTTGGCTCAATTCGAGAATTGCACTGGAATAGTGAAATACCAAAAATACAAATTGGCCTTACTGAGAAGCTACTTAACTGGTTATACTTTGCAATTAATATCTCATCTTTCCCTTGAGGGAGAAAATGTATATGACATGACCATAAGTAAGCTAAATAAAGAATTTTGGGATATTCTGTTCATAATAAGTGAAATATTTAAACAAATCTTGAATACTTCGCTGTAACATGACCATGAATTTTTAATAGTGAAACGCTGCCTTGCAGAAGTCCGAACCGATTTGTCTGAATTGAAATCCTCCTACGGATTGGATTTCTTCGAAGAAAACACTCCCGGGTTTATGTTGGTTAGCCACATTGTATTGCGTAAACTTCCAGTGAGTATAAGAAGGGAAATCAGTCACAGAGTTGGCAATAACTACCCTTCATTAAAGCAAATTTTTGAAAATTACAGCGACGCTATAGGTGCGTTGACAATAGCTAAAAAACATCAATACACAACATCAAACAGATCCTACGGAAAAGAACGAGCTGCAGCATCAAATTTCAGGTACCACGAAAAGGATGAGGCAGCTTTACAAAATTTTGCCACTTCCACACAAGAACTGCAATGCAAGTTATGCGACGCACGTGGCCATAATATGAGCAGGTGTGAAAAGTTCACCACGTACACTGAAAGAATACAGAGATGCCTACAGGTGAATCTGTAGTGGCGGAAGACATAAGTCCGAAAAGTACTTTGGAATTCAAAATAAATCAAGCTATACCAGTAAACATTGCTCCTCCAGGTTTCATGTGACCCTCCTCCCTATGTAATAATAGATTGAATGGAGCTTTTTTTATTTTCCTACATGTGGGCTAATGGAGGAAGTGGGGTAAGCTACATGTTGCCGATAACCTCAATCACATTGTTTCACAAGGGGTGAAAATCCCGGTTAATTTTCTTTCTGACACGGGTAGCTAACGGTCCTACTTCTCGAAGGATATACTTAAGAAATTGAAGTGTCATGACAAAATTTCTAACCCAGTTGACTTTCAAGTGAAAACTTATCTGGGCACGTCCACCAAACCACTGGAACAAGTCGTAATGAAAGTCGTCGAGGGAAGAAAGAACTCCATTCATAAGTCGATTCTTCTGGACGATGAGTTTGACATTCAATTGATATTTGACCACCTTAGTGCTATCACAAGCAATTTAACAAAATTAAACAACAAAATGACATTCTGCAAAGAAGAGGAAAGCAACCAAGTTAAAACACAGGGAATATTAGGAGAAGATATTCTTCAATATGAAACAAGTCCGAATCATCAAATGCATGAACGGTTCTGCTTGGCAGAATCTCACCTTTCGAAGATGTGAAGAATTTTCTGTATGAAGATCAAGTTTCGTCAACTGAAAATAAACCTGACAGAAGAATAAATAACTATCACACAGTAATCTCCAAGAATGCCACTTGTCTGGAACAAATGTTGGAAGATAAATAAAATCCCAACCCAATCAGAGAAGGTGATATAGTTATAATTAAAACCCCACCCAAACCCAGACCATTTTGGAAGCTGGGCAGGGGGATAAAGTTATTTAGAGGTAGCGACAACAGTGTTCGCTCAGTTCGGATTAAAAGAGGAGATGGAATAATTGACAATCATAGCCTCAAAAACCTTCACCCACTTGAATTTTCTGTCACACAAAGATATTTTCCTGACAACTCAGCTGAAGAAGAAGAAAACATTTCATATCCCTCGGAAAATGTTCAAACAAAAGCTCCCACCTAAAAAGAAAAATGTCCTGCATGGGGTACCACATGTTCGGGTTGCCAAAAAAACCAAAAAAACTTTGCACAAAAATGTGCACTAATAAAAACGAAAACAAAGGAAGACACGTCCGAACATGGACAGCACAAAACAGTAACAGAAGCCAATCATGCGAATATCAGACTAAGGAACGTATCAACAGAATATGCTTAATGAAGTCCGATAAAAGAGAACCCAATGAGCCATACAAAGAATTCGAACAATTGGGGTTTGATGCAATCCAGCAGCAGAAAGATGATCGAACCGAAGTTTTTGTAGAATTGCAAATAAAGCTTCCTAACAAGCTAGACACCCACACATTAAAAGCCAAAGTGGAAACGGGTGCAGAAGGCAATACCCTTCCTTAATGAACATCCCGTAGGATGTTCCCAAACAAAGTAGACTCTTTGGGTTAGCCTCTCCATGATACAACGCAAAAGTAGCCCTCAGTACTAACTGCTTACAACGTGTTGTATCGTGGTAAGGAAAAGATACAAAGTGAAATAAACTTAATAGTTTTATTAAATCAAGTGGTACAGTCCGACTAGTATTATAAGTCTCGCGCTGTTGGTGTTACGTCCAAAGTTGGTCTTACTAATGACCGACGTCCTTCAGAGCTATCTCTCTGCTTCTGATTCTGCTTCCTCGTGCTTAAGAGATACGGCGTCTTTTATAATTCTGCGATGCCGCAAGTCGCGTGTTACGAGCCACTATACAACACAACAGCTTGAATATAACGCCGCATGGTTCCGTTTGCATACAATGTGCACACAAAGGTAAATGGACCACACACATATTTTTTGTGGTTACCTCTGACAGACCTACAATAATAGGATTACCCTCACTCAGGGATTTAGATCTAATAAGCATACATAATGCAATCCAGAAACCCCCAAATCCAATAAACTTCATCGGTGAGCTGACAAACTCATACCCAGATCAGTTTGACCGTATAGGACACTTTAAAGGTGAATATCACATAGTCCTAAAACCCGACCATTGCCCAGTAATCCACGCACACAGGAAGTGTCGCATCCATATGAGAAATGAGATTAAAGGTGAATTAGAGAATATAGAAAAACAAGGCATCATTAGAAGAGTCTTTGAACCGACAGTGAGTTAGTAGTGTAGTATACGTTTGAAAGAGTAACGGAAAACTTCGTCAATTTTTAGACCCAAAACAGAGTCATAATGAGATGCTATTACAAGACTCTTACAACGGAGGAGCAGACACACGAGCTGTCAGGTGCTCAACATTTCTCAAAACTGGACGCTAAAAATGGTTACTGATCCATCAAACTTGATGCAAAGTCACGGCTGTTGACTACTTTTCACTCACCGTTTGGGATATTTTGCTTTCAGAGAATGCCGTTTGGGCTAATAATGTCCCACGATGACTTCATGTAAAAAATGGACATGATACTTGAAAAATGTCCCGGCATCCTTGGACTAATTGAATATGTCATTGTCAATAGGAAGACGAAAGAAGAGCATGATCAGAACTTACAAAATTGGATGAAAATAGCATAAACTCAAGGGCTATGTTTCAACAACGACAAATATGCCGTAGATCAGAACCAGATACATTTTTTCAGTGCAATTGATGATAAGAGCGGAATAAGACCAGATCCGAGTAAGGTAGATGAGATGAAGAAACTACCCAGCCCGACTAACATCACTGATCTGCAGAAAATATTAGAGATCATTACATATATGGTACCTTTTATTTCGCATCTGTTCGATTTTACTGTACCCAGCCCGACTAACATCACTGATCTGCAGAAAATATTAGAGATCATTACATATATGGTACCTTTTATTTCGTATCTGTTCGATCTTACTGTACCCATGAGAAACCTCTTAAAGAGGGAGACTAAATAAAAATGGACTACTAGCCATCAGAGGGCACTGCAAAAATCAAAGACAAAATCTGCAAAGAGATGCTCATAATTACTTTGACCAATCTCAACAAAACAAAGCAAAACAAAAACAAGTAAACAAGTGGATGCATCGAACAAAGGTCTCGGCACAGTACTCCTGCAAGAAGGAAAACCAAAAGCATTTTCGTCCAAAACATTGACAGAAACTGAACAACGATATGCGAATATTGAGCGAAAACTTCAAGCTGTTGTTTTGGGGTCTGAACGGTTTAGGACGTATATTTATGGATGTGATTTCCAAAAGGAAAGTGATCATAAGCCGTTAGAAATAATCTGCCAAAAAATCTGATTATAGATCCGCCTCGTTTACAACGTATGTTGCTACGCTTGCAAGGGTATGACATGACTATTGTCTATTGTCTTGACAAAGAGATGACACTAGCGGGCGAGTTCTCCAGGTTACCAAACAAGAAAACCAGAGAGGAAATCAATCTTGATATCAGGGTGGATTTTGTTCAGTTCTCTATGGAAAAGTTAACAAAGATACACGCTGACCCCACATTATGCAAACGCTGTCCCGACACATTTAAAGAAATTAGCAAAAACGTGCGACCATACAAGTTGTATCGGGATGAGCTGACTATTGAAAATGGGATCCCACTGAAGAGAATACCTAAATCTGTAACATATTAACCTTCGCCCCAGCCGTCAATCAAGGAACAGGTGCATCCGGTCGAAGATATCAGGGTATAACCTTGACTGTGGACGGGTTGAATTGGGTGCAGATGCAACGCTCACAGGAAGCAGGTAGATGTCAAACAATTATATAACCCGGAGCCACAGACAGGTTCAGCTAGTTGGAGTCAGTTAGTTGGAGATAAGATGCTGTAGAGAGAACCAGCACCCAGCAAAGGGCTATGGGCCCTCAGGACCCCCGATTGAGCGGCCCAGCAGAACGAGAAAGAAGTGCTGCTAAAGACAAAGGAACTGGGGGTCAATATGTTGCAGTTAGTTCAATCTCCAAATCACCTCTCACACATGACCCTTTCGTAACCCTTTCGCAACCATTTCAAATGAAGTGTGAGAGGTATATTTTTCTAAAGAAGTGTGTTCGTTCGTCATTATTGTTGATTTTGTTTCCGCATGTATATGTGTATGGTTGTATATGTATCATGGTTGTGACTATGCAACAAATCAATACAGCCTGAAATATTTAAAAAAATTCAAAATGGCCATCAAGGAATTGAGAAATGTAAGCTGTGAGTTTAAAGCTGTGTATTTGGGAGCAACATCAATTAGGATATAGACAGAGCTGTACAGAGCGGTGATATTTGTCAAGAACAGAAAGCACAATGTTCAGAATCACTGACGCCACACGAAATTCCAGTGAGACCATGGCAAATAGTAACCACGGATTTGTTTCAAGTTAACGGATCTCATTATATGCTGCTGGTAGATTATTATTCAAAATATTCCCTGGTAAAAAAATTGAAGGAATTCAGCAGCCAGGAAATAGTTAATCTCACCAAGCAGATCTTTGGAGAACAAGGGATTCTGGAGAGAGTATTCAGTGACTTAGGCCCCCAATATCGTTCAATCCTTTTTAAACGATTTGCTAAGGAATGGGGATTTGAGCACCATACAACATCTGCAAAATACCCACTGTCAAATGGCCAAGCAGAGCGCTGTGTACAAGTCATAAAAGCTGTTATCAGGAACGCTACCTCAAGTAACCGTGACTTAGATATGGTGTTGCTATGCCTACGATCCACTCCCATCGACCATACGATCCCCTCCCCTGGTTAACTACTGTTCAACCGAAATCTCGTAGAAAATCTGCCGGTGAAATGTCCCAACAATCTGGCATTAAAAGAAAAAATAGCAATCCGTTTTTACCAAAGGCAGTCAGATGAAAAATCCCAACACAATCAACACGTCAGAGACCTCCCCAGTCTGCTAGTCGGGTAAAGTGTTTGAATACTTGATCAAGGTTCAAGCAAATGGTCTCTGGCAGTCGTCATGCAGGGATGCATTGAACCAAAATCATACGTAGTGCAGACTCCATCTGGAAAATCGCTTCGCAGGAACCGGAAACATCTGAGGGAAGATAAATTCACGGCAACGCCGAATACTGAGATATCTACACCCCCACTTGTGGCCTCTCTAGAATTCATCAGAAACTCGACAGTTGGTGTAACAACACACCACACACCAATGGAACAAACCAGCACTGTCTCAACAGATGACAAACATGTCACGTATTCACCCCACAAGACACCCAATACTAATCCAAGAACCCAGAAAACATATAAATCTGGCCGTATGATAAGGTTTGGTGATGAGAACATTCCTTAGTTTGGGCTATCTGATTACTTCAGTGTATTTATATGCTTTTTTAGATAAAAAAGAGGAATGTTATGTTATACCATGAGTTACCTCCCCTAGACGAACCCTTTTTAAAATTAAAGATGTATAGTCGGTATCCCCTCCCTAGTAGTTTAACGAAGAAGGCTGAACGTGGCTGACATGAATCTTCCAATACGTGTCTCAGTGTTCTTATTCCTACCTTTGATATAACATAACAGATTTTCTCTTCATTTAAGATTCCTCGGTCGGTGAATAACGTTTTGACAGAAAAGTATACGGATAAACGTAATAGAAAAAAAAAAGCAATAAAAAACGGCCAACGTCGAAGGATGTTTTTAAAACTTCCGTTTCACAGATAAGCCAAGAAGAATAAGAAAATCCGTACACGGTACGAAGTATCGTTTTTACATAGAGAAATTAATCTTTTCATAAACATACAAAACGCAGATATTTAAGTGGGAAAGAACAACAGGTGTTGTTCGAAAAACATCTGTCAAGGTGATAAATTTTTAAAGGAATGTTTTAAATGACTGACGTTCATAAGATTGACTCGAGAGTCATTGTTCGCGGTCGACGTTAACAGGATTAATTCGAGTAAAGATTAATCTCAAGAGATTATTGAACAAAGTTTCTCGATCGCGTCGCTACGGAGATGATCTTGTAGACCGTTAATATTATAACGGGTTTGATTTTCAAAAGACTTCTCACAAGCCACTCAGTATCAGATTAGAGACCTTTCCGTGAAACATGATTTAAAAAGCGTCGGACAGACCATTACTATTATAGTGAGTTTGGTTCTCAATGAGTGCTTCTCATTCTTCACCCTGTGCCAGACTAAGCTGAGTTATGTACAAAGAAAACTCTCTGTGGAATAACAGTTAACAAGTTGGTTAGGCAGACCATTATTATTAAAGTGAGTAATATATTTCCTAATTGCTTCACGTTTTCTAGTTTGTGCCAGACTAAGATATATTAAACTTCCGTATACATCGATGTAAAGTATGAACTTATATTAAGATGTCCTGCGGTGTAATGGTTATCGTCGTATGAAATGGACACGGCGATACGAGTTCAAATTCTGGACGAGACTGATAGCATTTCACATAGCACTAATACCCTTGGGAAAGGTATGAATCCAATTATTCTCCCTCCAGCTATGGGTAAATAGTAGGACGGACTAGATTCTTTAGCCTTGGTGAGGCAACTAGTCTAGGAGAAGGAAAACTCTGAATTCAAACCTGTCAACCCCCCTTAAAAAATTGACCTTCTGTCATATCCTGCCCTTTCGGAGGGGTTGGTAAATATGATAAAAACAAAAAACACTCACTTCTAATTTCGATATTTTGCCAGTCTTTACATTATCCTACACCACAGCAGAGTTTTCCAAACAATATTTCTTTTCATTTACAGTAAATTGGTCAACGAGCAGCCTTAACATTTAGCTATGGCAAAAATGACATAAATGTTACTCTGCATGCAAAAGGGTTAACTTATAGATAAAACAATAAAATTTGCTTTTTAAAATATTTACTTGCTTTATTAACGCACATTATGTACGTTAATCATTATATAAAAAAGAGAAAAGTACATGAATATGTATAAAAATACCATATAAAAATAAATAATAATTACAAAGATAAATATTATAATAATGATCAGTGATTTACAATTTACATTTAAAACTAATATTACTGTAAGGTAAATCCACTCAGTCACACTCTGCCAGTATAACTCGTTTTTTTTTTTCTTTTTCTTTCAATCAATAACAGTGGCTCAAACTCTCATTAATTCACTGGAAATACATCAACTTTCTTTTGATCTTTGTAAACCAATCTTCTGAGAAAACTGCAGGGAAAAAAACGTCAGGATTTGAATTGATAAACATTACAACAGAAACAAAAGAGAAAATCTGGTTATAAGACTTAATGAGGATCAATGGGGGAAAGTTGGAACAAATTTAATGATTTTTATTGAAAGAAGTATTGATCACATGTCTAAACATAATTATTTGTAATGCCAACAAATCAAAGCTAAAATATACGTACACACACATACATTTGTGCATATTTATCTAAATATCCAGACACATACAAAGATGGATCAATAAGTCCATAGACTGGTACAGTTATTAGCTGAATGGTGTCCTGAAATTTCACTCTATGATACTCAAACCATGTGTGACCCAATCAGCTGGAGCGGTAGAATACACCTACTGCATCTCTGGTGAAGAATAAGACCCCACCTCCAAACGAGTGTCCTGATTATGACAATAAAACCAATTTGGGGAATGCAGAGTACCCCTTCAATGCCATTGCTCCCAGATCCACTCTCACACAGAGTGGTAGCACCTGATAAGGTCCTATCAATGGATCAAATAGAACAAACTGTGTGCAAACAAATAACTGATGTTAAATTGTGACTGCTATATAGCAATACTTGAAACCATTTGACTGTGTGCAAAAAAGAGGTCAGGCTCATTTAAGAATGTTATCTACAAAATATGTTTATAGATCATATAGCTATAGGTAAATAGTAGGGCAGACTGAGTTCTTCAACCTTGGTGAGGCAACTAGTCTAGGAGAAGGAAAACCTGTTAAACTCCGCTTAAAAACTGACCTTGTGTCATATCCTGCCCGAGCGGAGGGGTTGGTAAATATGATTAAGATGTCCCAAATAAAATTTAACCTTAACTAGACGACTCATATAACTCTTAGTTTTGTATTGTAAAAGCGGTCCATGATTATACAGATGCATGAGAAGAGTGAATGATTCAAATAGTTGATAGTTACTTCTATAATATAAAAAAATTGGATAATTAAAAAATGCTATTCAGCGCCAATACTGAGTCCACAAAATTATCATTCGGTTGCCAATTGAACTGGAAGTTACTTTATTCTCTTAGAGAATGAATTTTCTTTGGTCCTATAAAATCTAGCTATATGGCGTTTTTTCCGGGTTGTGGGGACAAAGAAAAGAAGCAGAAGGTACCCCGCAAAAACAATTACCGGCGCCGACTACGTCGATGACATAGCGATTCAGGCAAATGCACCAACCCTACTGCATTGTCTGGAACGAGCTGCCGCAGGCATTGGTCTCCATGTCAATGCACACAAAACGGTATACAAGTGCTTTAATCAAACAGGCGACATTTCCACACTAAATGGTAGCTCTATGAAACTAGTAGACAAGTTCACCTACCTTGGAAACAGTGTTTCATCGACCGAGACAGACATCGACACGCAACTAACAAAGGCATGGACAGCTATCAGTAGCCTATCGGTCAAAAGGAAGTCAGACCTGACCGGTAAAATAAAACGCAGTTTCTTTCAAGCAGCGATCGTGTCGATACTGCTATATGGATGCACTACATGGACGCTAACTAAACGGTTGAAGAAAAAGCTTGACAGCAACTACATAAGAATGCTGCGAGCAATATTGAACAAGTCCCGGAGGCAACACTTTACAAAGCAGCAGCTGAACGGCCACCAACCACCCATCACGAAAACTATCCAAGTTAGACGAACCAGACATGCAGGACACTGCTGGAAAAGTAGGGACGAGCTCATAAGTGATGTACTCCTATGGACCCCTTCACATGGCCGTGCAAAAGCTGGGCGGCTATCTCGAATCTACATACAGCAGCTCTGTGAGGATACGGGGTGTAGCTTTGGGGACCTACCGAAAGCGATGAACGATAGGGAGGGGTAGCGAGAGAGGGTCAGGGATATCCGTGCTGATGGCACGACAAGATGAGATGATGACTAATCGACCAATGAACCCAATTGCTTTGTGCTGTAACGGTGATCCATGATAATACTGATGCATCCGCTTAGCAAAGAATGAAGGATTTTTGTTAACATTACATATTTAATTTCAATGGAGAGGCCAGTCAATGAGGCTTAGAATTCACTGACTGTAGCTCTTGCAGAATGGCAGCCCCCACCAAAAAAAAAAGAGGTGTGACATGAAATCTGATGGTGAGGCTCAAGTTCTGGAACTTTGGAGAGAGCGGTGTACTTCTTCATTGCCATTATTCCCAGACCCACTCTCATCCGGAGTGGTAGTACTAATTAGTGTTCATCTATGGGTCAAATAGATCTATTTAAAAATAATTCTTATTTGATAGAACTGTGGGCCAAAAAAAAAAAAACTATTTAGGAAAAAATACAAAAAAAAAAAAATTAAAATATGAATTACCAGTGCTTGAGATTTTTTATTCTCTTGGGTACTCAAGATAGGTCATAGTGCCATTAAAAACCAATCCCTCATTCTGTTATATTAAGTATTTGGATCATTGAAAATTAATTGTTTCGTAATGAATTCCATCAAGAGAATCCCTATGTCTACATCGCTTTTGCCTAGACTGTTAAATGAGAGATTATGATATTTTACACTTTTAGCTATCTTTTAGCCAAGAGTTCGGAGTAGGGCCCAACGGTTGTGAGATGTGTACGATTCGAGAATTTTCGAATGTTAAAATTGATAAAGCCAGTCAAATAAAGTATACAGAAAGATGACTATCATATTATGTGCACATACATAAATCAGCTTCGAGGCAAGGGCAGTTTGCGCCTACTATATGCATAAATTGGCAGAGACACCTTCATGGACATCCTAATTATTAAGTCACAAAATGATTTAACTTTTAAAGTTAGCCGCAAACACACAAACAAAAACGATTATACACATTTTTACTCCCACTACGACAACAAAATTAAAACAGTTCTTATAATTGGCTTTTATCTACGAGCACTTAGAATATGATGTTCATAATACCAAAATCAAGAATTTAAGTACATCGAACATTCCCTTAAACGCCTAAAATACTTTAATTTTTTTCATATTAAACGCAAGAAAAAAGCCCTCATCAAATAAACTTAAGAAAAACATTCCCACTATTTCCATTACCCATGAAAACACTTACCAAACATTTCTACGACAAATATATATATATATATATATATATATATATATATATATATATATGTGTGTGTGTGTGTGTGTGTGTGTGTGTGGTTGAGCAGCAGTCTTTCATTTAAGTATGTTTGATTAAATAATAGAGACGTTTTGTCTATATAATTTATATTAAGATCCTTCCAAGTTTCCTAATAAGTGTCTTGGATTCGGGTTGGAATTGGTGGATGAATTTACCATAATTGTCCAGTGGGCTTTCTTTATTATTTAATCAAAAATGCTTATATATATATATATATATATATATATATATATATATATGTAAGTTAGACGGGTTTCGATCCCGGCTTCAAGCGTCCTACGTGTCTAGGCACACTGAATTGTTCTGATCGAACGTAACAGTCTGTCTGTGGATGACAATGTATATATATATATATATATATATATATATATATATATATATAAATTGGTAAAGTGATATAACAAGTGCAGGCTTAAAAATCAAAACAAAATTCTATCTATCTATCTATCTATGATAGAAGAAATATCATAATAGTCAGCTGAAGACATTTGGGTACTAAAAAAATAATTTTCATTCCACGAATGGATATGTTGCGTCAGCAGTTCATTTTTTTAATCGTACCCTTTATTGCATATCAAAACTCTTAAAATCTATTTTAAAAACTTTCTAAAAAAGCAATAAATTTTACAAGATTTTTTCTCCTGACCATGACGTAAAGTTGAAACTAGTTAAAAACAATTTAGAAATGAATGACTACAAAGAAATATTCTGATTTGTTTTATAACTTTTGTTCTCTCTCTCTCTCACACACACACGCATATATATATATATATATATATATATATATATATATATATAACTAAATGAGAATACATATATATATATATATATATATATATATATATGTATATATATATATATTCTCATTCAGTTACAAATGGAACAGGAAATCGCTATATTATCTAAAATCATTTTAAGCGTGTTGCTCTAGCAAAAAATTCTCTATGATGTACGGCTTTTACTGCTTACATACGTATATACGAAGAAAATGAAAATTTTAGCAATTTATAGATGTAGTCATACAAATACTTTCTGTAAAAGAACCATTCAGAATTGGAGTTTCACCATCAGATACAGTTTAGTGTCATATCCAGAATGCCCCTTTTTTGGCTGTTGGGGATCTTACAATAAGTGTATTCTAAGGTTTATCGACAGGGAGACTTTTACGCATAAAACAACCCTTGACAGGATGACATCCCGTTAAAATCACTCACTCACTCAATCAATCAATCATTGAACATGACAAGATTACAATTTTGAAGAATTCCAAAAATCTATTCCCATTGTTATTTAGTTTATGTTCTAAAATAACCTTCTGGGGAGTGTGGAATTATCCTTTATTGCCATTACTCCCAGGTCGACTCTCCCCCGGAATGGTAGTACCTGCTAAGCTCCCTTCTTTGTATGAAATGGATCTGTTTAGAAATTATTCATATTTGTTAGGACCGCGTACACCCCAACAAAAAAAACCCAAAAGCAAAAAACAAAAAACAAAAAAGCAACAACCCCAAAACAAAACAAAAAACCCCCAAAAAGCTCTTTACAAATAACAAAATATAAACTGTAAATATGAATGTAATATGAATGTGATTCCCAAACTTCTTGGCATAAAATGACCCTAGGTGATTGGCCATGCCGTTAAAATTAATCACTCATTCACAATGACGGGACATTTTATATGTTTATATATAATTTTCTTTTTTTTTTTTTTTTAAATAATCTTAATGAATTAAATCACTTTGAGGTATTGAACAACTCAAATCTATAACTCTTTCTTTCTTTCTTTCTTTCTTTCTTTTTTCGTTTAACGGTATGTAATGTAAGTAAAGTAAAGTTGGCGAACTTAGTCGAGGGTGACTCGAAGGCTCCCTTTTCAATAGCTACTACACCGAGGTGTAGGAGAGGGCGCTACTCCATTCCTTGGATTGCTCCACTTTACCCTTGATCCTCACCTTATAATGCTGAGTGTTAAGCAAGGCCGCACCAAGTACCATTTTTTGAGTTTTTGGTATGACTCGATCTGGGATCGAACCCTGGTCTTCCACACCATTGGCGAACACTCTACTCATTAGGCCAAAAATTAACATTATATTTGCAAATGTGATTATTGATTAGACTAACGCACTTAAAATATACCAACATAGAGAACAAAGCAATTTCCAGTTTAATTTGTAAATGAATGATTTTGTTGGATTTGTATCTTGTTGATAATCTCGATATGATGAAGTTAATCATGAAATTTTCTATTAGAATCCTTCGCTCCTTCCAAAATAGGACCATTAATCACCTCATAAACTGATGTTACAGCGGGAATCCAAGAAATTCACGGGTCGTTTAGTGACCAGTTAAAATCCTGCGTTTTTATTTGATTTAGCCGGCGTACAAATACCCCTGTTCAATATAATGAAATATTCAATATCAACAGAGGAAATCCAAAGGCATGAACTCACGAAATGATAATTTGAAAAAAAATTCCCGAAATGTATTTATATAGTCATTTAGTTTTTTGTCTTTTTTAAATAATCATCTCATAAAAGTCAAATATATCTGTGAATTATCTATCTTTTTTTTAAATATTCATCTCATAAAAAATCAAATATATCTGTGAATTATTAATTACCAGAAAACTTACAAGGTGACTTATTGGAGAGTTGATATTTATTTTACGATTCGATTCAGTGATTAAAATATTTAAGCAACGAAAAAGTTTCTCCGAAACAAGAAATTATATATAAAAAAGAAGTCATTGCTTGTTAAATTCAAGATCCTATTAAGATATATTTTTTTCACAAACAATCGATTCAATTTCAACAGAATTTTAAAATACGAGCACAAAGAATAAAATAAAATTTGTTCCCTTACTGCTAAAGGCGTCGAGTTGGGGTCAGCACTGACAAGAGTTTTTTTTTCGTGAGTGTTCACCGGCCGGCAGTGAATATGTATC
Source organism: Sepioteuthis lessoniana (assembly GCA_963585895.1). Lineage (NCBI taxonomy): Eukaryota > Metazoa > Mollusca > Cephalopoda > Myopsida > Loliginidae > Sepioteuthis > Sepioteuthis lessoniana. Next base: position 127,501,199 of record OY757907.1, read on the forward strand.
GAAAATAAAGAAAAAAAAAAAAAAAAGAAAAAAGAAAGAAAAATAGAATAAAAATAAAAAGAGAGAAAAAGAAATTCACACAATGACACGTTCGGTTGGAGATAACATTTAACCACCTCTTCACGCAAAGTTTTGTTCTGCTCAAAATTTTCTCTAACAACAGATGGTCGAGATGGTTTTTAAGCAAATTTTCTGTCGACAGTGTCTTATTACTTAAAATAAGTTGGAATAAACTTTCGATGGTATTAAGTTATTTAAACCATCCTTTAATCTTAAAGGTCAAATTATTTGGGGCTGTTATCAGAGGTCAGTCTAAGTTAAGGGCAAAAGGACATTGCTCATGTCGCATTGACTGCTTTTTAACAAAGGTATGCTGTTGATGCGAAGAAGACAGAATGTGGTTAAAATCAAACAATTGATCAGTGGGTAGTTGGTTTAGGGCTTGTCAAACCTTGTGGGTTATTTAATACCAAATTCTATCGAATATTAATAATTTGTTTGCACACAGTTAAATGATTTCAAGTATTTCTATTTTTAATTTTGATAATTCTATTTGATATTAAATCAATCTTTACACATAGTTAAACGGTTTCAAGTATTGCTATCAAACACTAATAATTCTATCTAATATTAATTATTTGTTTGCACACAGTTAAATGGTTTCAAGCATTCAAATTTAACACTAATAATTCTATTCAAAATTAATCATTTGTTTCTACACAGTTTAATGATTTGGTTTGGTTTCTTTGCTAGATGGTACATCAACCTTCGTGGCAATTAAATGGTCAGGTATTGCTAATTAATATAAGTAATTATAAGTAAAAAAGTAAAGTTAGCGACCATAGTCGAGGGTGACCCGAAGGCTCCCTTTTCGATAGCTACTACACCAAGGTGTAGGGGAGGGCGCTACTCCATTCCCAGGATTGCTCCACTTTACCCTTGAACCGTACCTTATAATGCTGAGTGTTAAGCAAGGTGGTATCAAGTTCCATTTTTAAAGTCTTTGGTATGACTCGACCTGGGATTGAACCCAGGTCTCCCGGGCCATTGGCGAACACTCTAACCGCTGGGCCATATTCCCATCAAATACAATCAATTTGCATACAGCTGTATGTTTTCAAATAACTAATGAAAATAACCCTTAGGAAATGATTGAACAGTTCTATTTGACTCATAAATAACAGGTATTACCACTCTGGGTCAGAGTAGACCTGGGAGTCATGGCAAAAAAGTGGTATTCTATATTCTCCAAAGCTCCAGGACTGGAACCTCACCATCAGGTACAGTTTATTGTAATACCCAGGAGACAATTGATCGTCTTGCCCTTGAATTAGAGTTAGCACCCAAGCCACAAAAACCTATCACTATTAAATATGTGGTCTTAAGACAGACTAAGCTGAGCTTTGTAAATAATGATACTAGATTGATTGATTGAAGGTTTTAACGGCATGTCAACTCGTCTAGGGCTATTTTATGTCTATCACGTTCATTTATATTTACTTTTTTTGTGTAGATATTTCTTAAAATTTTTTCTTTTGGCACACAGTCCCCTCGAATATGAATAATTTTCAAGCAATTTTATTTAACCCATAGATGGGACCGTAACAGTTACTATCATTCCGTGTTAGAGAGGACCCGGGAGTAATGACGAAGAAACTGAATCCAAAAACTGGAACCTTACCATCAGATGCAGTTTAGTGTCATACCCAGATACTTCCTTTTTAAGGGGAGAAGTCTTAACCCTCTGCTGGGGAAATAGCCATTTCTAATCCCTTCCGAGAAAAAATATAGATACTAGAGATGATTTGTCCTTGTATATTGACTAACAAGCAATTAGAATATTTTTTCAATGAATGCAATTTTAAGTTTTTGTCATGACCTTGTGTCAGACTAAAAAGCCTTGTAAATACCGTCAACGTTAAACATTGCATACATCACATTTTTTGTTTGCTGAATAGCCATATGCATCTGACTTTATAGTTTAACCTGTAATTATTGTTGTCAATATGAACCTGTTTTACGCGTGAAAGAATCAAGAACCTAGCTGAGGTACCCTTCTACGTAGGGTAAGAGATAAGTCTTTGATTATTGTTTGATATTTTTGTCAATTTAGATTTACACAAAAATGTCATCGTTACTATAAAAGATTGATTGATTTTAACGGCATTTCAACCCACCTTGGTTTATTTTATGCCCGTTCGTTGTTTTAGCCTGTTGGGGCAAGAAAGAAGACATGGAAGAAGAGAAAGTAGGTGGAACAAGTGTATTGAATAAACAGAACATATATACACAATAAGAGTGTTAGTATAGCAGGTAGAAGTGTCCGTCCGAAACTTTCCGGTTCGATTGCTGGGAGGAAGTCTCCTTGAGAGTAAATAGGGTTAGTAGTTATGAAGAAGGAAGAGTTCATTATCGTGTATATAGATCATCATAACAGTTGTAACGAAGTATATTTACTTAAATTAGAGTTCATTGTGAGCATTAGTATTTTAAAATAACCCTCTTATTTGTTGGCCTTTTATCATACCCTCCTTTCTCAGGCAAATAGTTTAGATAATGTCATCATCATCATCATGTCGCGCTGCCAGCACGGATCTCCCTGACCCTGACTCTGACCCTCTCCCGCCACCCGTCTCTATCGTCCATCGGTCCCAGTAGGTCTTCAAGACTACATCCTGTCTCTTAGGAGGTGCCCGTGGTGTAAGTAGGAGGTGCCCGTGGTGTAATTGTTATCGTCGTAGGAAATGAACTCGGCGACACGAGTTCAAATCCTGGACGAAACTCATTTCATTTCACGTACCACTAATACCCTTGGGAAAGGTATGAATCCAATTATTCTCCCTCCAGCTATGGGTAAATAGTAGGACAGACTAGGTTCTTCAGCCTTGGTTAGGCAACTAGTCTAGGAGAAGGAAAACTCTGAATTGAAACCTGTAAAACTCCGCTTAAAAATTGACCTTGTGTCATATCCTGCCCGAGCGGAGGGGTTGGTAAATAGGATCCTGTCTCGACACAGAGCTGTTGTATATAGGTTCTAGCTGGTTGTCCTGCTTTTGCTCGTCCATGAGAAGGAGTCCATAGAAGTATGTCACTTATGAGTTCGTCTCTACTTCTCCAGCAGTGTCCCACGTGCCTGGTTCGTCTAACTTGAATAGTTTTCGTGATGGGTGGTAGGTGGCCGTTCAGCTGCTGCTTTGTAAAGTGTTGCCTCCAGGACTTGTTCAATATTGCTCTCAGCATTCGTGTCTAATTGCCTTCAAGTTTTTTCTCCATACATTTAGTTAGCGTCCATGTAGTACATCCATATAGCAGTATCGACACGATCGCTGCTTGGAAGAAAGTGTGTTTTATTTCATCGGTCAGGTCTGACTTCCATATGACCGATAGTCTATTGATAGCTGTCCATACCTTTGCTAGTCACGTGTTGATGTCTCCCGGTTGATGAGTCACTGCTTCCTAGGTAGGTGAACTTGTCCACTAGTTTCAGAGAACTACCATTTAGTGTGGAGATGTCGCCTGTTTGATTAAAGCACTTGTATTCCGTCTTGTGTGCGTTGACATGGAGGCCTATGCCAGCAGCTGCTCGTTCCAGATTATGTAGCAGGGTTTAGGCTTAGGTGCGTGTATTTGCCAGAATCGCTATGTCATCGGCGGAGTCCGCGTCCATAATTGTTTGTGCGGGGTATCTTCTGCTTTTTTCCTTTGACAGCTTGAAACCGTTGTCTTTCATTTTATCAATAGACGTTCTAAGCTCGTAGTCTAGACAGATGATAAAGAGGTATGGGGCTAATGTGTCCCTTTGCAGTACACCTGCTACAATGTCAAAGTAGTCAGTATCTCCATCCGGGGAGCGGACTTTTACTTTCGTGTTTTTATATAGCATCATTAGGGCTGTAACGGTTTCTTTGGGTAGGTTGTCGGCGAGTAGTATTTGTTCCATCTTCCCTCTGTGTATGGAGTCAAAGGCCTTGGAAAAGTCGACAAATATTATTTTTGCCTCTAAGTTTTTTGCGCGTACACCTAGAATTCGACGGATAGTCAAAATTTGCGATGTCATGGATCGATTTTTCCGAAAGCTATTTTGGTTTTTCCTAAGTATCTGAGAAATTTTGGGTTCTATGCGGTTGCGTAGTAGAGAATTGTATATCTTGGCCGCTATGGATGTAAGGGTTATACCGCGGTAGTTCTTGACTAATTCAAGGTCACTCTTCCAAGGGAAATGGATGATGCATCTCTTTGTCCATCTGTCTGTTGTGTTTGGATTATATACGGCATTACAGTGTTAGAGCAGATTGTCGTCGAATTCCTTGGTCTTCCATACTTCTGGGGGTATTTCATCAAGCCTAGCTGCGTTTCTATTTTTAATTTTTATTAGTACTGAGTCGAGTTCTTCTTGTGTAAACTGACCTAGTTTGATGTCTAATTGTTTACTTATAATTCTCGTGATTGGTTCATGTGTAACTTTCGGAGGTTTTCTGAGTAAATTCTCGAAATGTTGTTTCCATAGTTGTATTCGTTCTTGTTGGCTGGTAGCTTTTAGTTTAGCTTTCGCAAGACTCTTCCTTCTGCTCACTTCGTTATGGTTTGCCATGCTATCCTAGATTATCTATCTTCAAGTCTCTAATCTTATTGATCTGATTTTGTATGTATTCTGTTTGTTCTTTTAGTGATATTTTAGCTAATTAATTTTGTGCCTTTTTTAAGTTTCAGGACATTGGTATTAGTTGGGTTCTTCTTATCGCATTTTGAAGCAGTTTTCACGTCTATCCGCTTTTTTCTAACTGCTAATGTCTCTCATAGGACTCTAGGTTTAGCTCTTTGTTTAGTTGGTATGCATTCTGCTGCTGCTTCTTAGTGGGCATAGACGAAATTCTCATATTCGTCATTTGGAGTGTGTGTTTCTGACTTCTGTTGTGCATCGAATCTGTTTCTTATTGTTAACGTATATTTATCTCTAATATCCCTGTTATTAAGTAGGGACCAGTCATAGTGTACGGTGGTTGTTGTTCGGGCTGCATTACTTCGTAGGCTCAGTGGTATCTTTGCTGTGACAATTCGGTGATCGGAGGACACACCCTCGTAAGAGGAATATGCCACGCAATTCAATGCGCTATTTTTCCATTTCTTATTTATGTTGTATAAATTGGGCATTTTAGAAACTTTCACGTCACAAACATTTTATAACTAATTTTCTTTATTTCAGTCAACTAAAATCAATAAAACCAATTTGATTGATTTTAATGGCATGTCAATTCGTCTAGGGTTATTTTATGTCCAGAGGTTAAGGAATCGTGTTCTTTGTACGTTCATATTTACTTTTTTGTGTTGTTGTTAAGAGTTTTTTCCGCATAGTTCAATCGAATACGAATAACTTTTAAACAGATCGATTTGACTGATAGATGGGATCCATGCAGGTACGACCGAGTTTCAGTGGACCTGGATGTAATGATAATGAAACTGGAGTATCACCATTACATACCCACGACATAAAATAGTTTCAAGTATTGCTATGCAGCGCTAATAATTCTATTCAACATTATTCATTCGTTTGAACTCAGTTTGATGGTTTCAACAGTTGATATCCAACACTAAAAATTCAATTTAACATTAATCACTTGTTTGCGCACAGTTAAGTGGTTTCGACTACAGTCAATGATTAAATAGTTGTTTGACCCATTGAACCTTATCTTGACACCATAGATGGAATTTTAACTGGTATTACCACACTGGGTGAGAGTGGACCTCGGAGTAATGGCAATGAAGAGATACTACACATTTTCCAATGTTCCAGATCTCTAGGGTCCCATCGATGAGTCAAACAGAACGCTTCAATCTTTTATTAGCGATTATTATTAATATTCAATATAATTATTCGTGTTAGATTACAATACTTAAAATCATGTAACTGTGGATATAAATGATATGTGGATATATTAAATTAGAGAGGAATACTTGATAAACAAAGTTACTTTTGTTAAATAGCCAAATTTGAAACCATTTAACTGTATGTTCGAATGGTATTGGTTAATTTCAAAGTTGTTCCATTTCTGTCCCTTTGTTCGTATAAAAGCAAGTGGCCTGGGCCAGTCAGGCCTCTTTTTCAGTCTCCTTTTTGGAATCAGTTTTGGTTTAGTCCGGAAGCAACCTAGAACGTGTCTAGTGGCCAGTTTGCCAGGCAGTGTTTCGACTGTTGTGCCGAGTCGAAAATCTAGATGTGCTTTTCGTTTGGCTCCTCTGTCCCAAAGAAACGGAGTAAAATTCGTAGAGAAGCCAAGAGTCGCTATTCTCTCCACAGAAAAAAAAAAGGTTGCACACCACAGCTAAGTCTGAGAGAGTAGGTCTCGGATGACATTTTTGAGAAAAAGGACTATGGAAGAAATTCAACCCGAAATTTGAATTCCTCTGAGGACCAGCTACAGAATTGTCAAGACAAGCCACAGAGAAAAGGAAATATTCAACACCCGATACAAAGTATTTTTCCCGGCTGAGAGGAGACTATATTTAGTTTGAAACGAACAAAAAAAAAAAAAAAAAATTAAAAAGAACTTTGAATTCGAATACCAAGCGTGAGTATTTCGTTGGGAAACTGTTTCGTATTGCTTCTTTCTTTGTTACGGTCCAACAGCGAGTAAGTCATTTGTTCTTGTTCCAATTTGGTCCTTTCTTTACCGTGTATTTTATTTTATTGCATTTCATTTTATTGCTTTATTTCTTATTTTCTTTTTATTTGTGTTAACGTTAGAATTGTGTGTATAACTCGACCAGCATAGCGAAACATATGCAATGCGGTTGTAGAATTGTTTTGTAAAATTTATTTCTTAGAATATAAACTTATACTGGGAAAAAGTTGTTTTGTCTTGAAATATAATCGACGCCCTTTTTTTTTCTTATGTTGATGGCTGAGTTTCCCTTCCCAGCCTGATTTCTATAAGTTTTTTTTCTCTACTTATCTTTCTTTCCCCTCCCCTATTAAGCCTCGGCTCACTGTTATTTCGGCTTACTACTACAGCCAAGGATTGAGCTATCTTACCTGTGTGTACAGGACTCTACACTCCTATAATTTAATTTGGGTGGTATGCCACTTGTTCCCACGACAAAGATAGCGGACGCAGACATATTCAGTCTCGGGAAACCATTGGCCAGGAGAACCACGTGACATGCGTAAAACTACGCCCGCGCGTAAATTTTTGTCCTGCGTTTGGATCCTCTTCCAAGACGCGTATTTTCTATAAATACGTCGTCTTCAAACACTCTTCCTCTCTTTTACCCAATTTCTTCGCAGCGGCAACACACCCCCTCCAGTGTGAATCAACAGGAGTGAAACGCAACTACATGGATAGGCCTCGCTGACATACATTGACCATGAGACTTTTTCCAGTCTCAGAGAAGCCGCCTGTTTCCAATCATAAAAAGAAAGACATTTTAAATATGTAATCCTTTTGTAGTTTAGTTGTGTTACACACACACCCACACAAACATATACACACACTATTATTTTATTAATAGAATTAGCAATATTTTTTATGTATCAATGTAAGTTTTATTATAGTGTATAAATTTGTTTTGTTCGTCGCCTTATTTTAAATGTCCTTTTTCCCGCGCCGTTTCATATCTTTTGCTCATTTGTTACATATCCTCCACTCATTGGTTATCTTCATTTGTTTTTTTCCATGCGCCTATATTCTACCTTTTTCTAAACACTAAATATCAAACTTCAACAAAAAATTGTGGAAAACTTAAATACTAAATACAGGTCACCACCTCCTACACGTGTGACCAAGCTTGGGGGTAATTCGGTAAATTTTGCATATGATACTAATTTTGCATATGTTAAACTTTTAAACCAACTTACATAAAGGAATATCTTCAAGCGAAAGAATTGCTTTTTTAGTTTATCACATTTTTTTCTGCTCGGAACGGTTTGTACAGATTGTTTTGAGTCTAATTGATTGTGAATTGGGAAGTTTGTTTTTTTTAGATGTTTGGGGTGAGAAAAGATCTGTAATGAAGATAATTGTGTGTATTTGGGGGTCTCATGTTTCGTATTGTCTACAAAAGGATCTAAAAGTCCGATTGATTGTGTTGTGTTTTCGGGATCAAATTTGATAGACACGTGCATCATTTTGAGGTTGGCAAGGAAATTCTCTTCCTGTGTACATGAGCTGAATAGGTACGGTACTTAAAAGAAGCAGTCATTCTTAATTTCAGGTTTGATGTATTTTCAAATAATTTGATATAGATGGTGGTATATGAAGGAGCTGCAACAGTGCACATGGTGTATCCTTTAATTTTTATTAAGTATCGACTGTTAAAGTCGTTTAATGCACCGTAAACACACACACACACACACACACACACACATATATATATATATATATATATATATATATATATATATATATATAAACGATTATGATCAAAATTTAACGTTAACAGCGCTTTTAATTTCCTTTACAAAAAACAACTAAACAAAACAAAACAAAACAGAACAGAACCAAAAAAAAAAAAAAAAAAAAAAAAAAAAAAAAACAGAAAACAAAACAACAAAAAACTGCAATATCGTAATATTTTAAACTATGAAATAGAATAAAATCCAGATAAAAAACAAACCATTCAGAATTTCATATCATTGATCGTTAGGGTGAGACAGTATTAAGACGTTTTTAGTTTTTCAATTGTTTAGATTTTATAGACACCAGGTAAGTAGGCTTCAGAATTTATCGGAAGTCCTGACAAAAATAAATCATTAAGCTATTTAACAAAGGCACACACACACACACACACACACACACATACACTCTCTCTCTCTCTCTCTTTCACCCATTTACCCCCCCTCTCTCTCACACACACACATACATGCATACACACATATGTATTTTAGAAGAATAAAAAAAAGAAATAACACCAAAGGTATATTCCTATCTGTTTTATCACTTTTGTTCATTCATATATATATATATATATATATATATATATATGTGTGTGTGTGTATGTGTGTGTGTGTCTATGTGTGTGTGTATACATATATATATACACGCATACATACAAGTATTTTGGAAGAATGAAAAATAACGCAAAAGATATGTTCCAATTCGTCTTTTAACTTTTGTTTTTTCATCCATTCATTTATATATATATATATATATATATGTGTGTGTGTGAGCATGTATACATATATACATGTATATATATACATACACGTATATGTATATACAAACACACACATACACATATATGTAATATATATATCAGAGCCCTCAGGTAACTCAACTCAAATCTAAAATCCCAATTAAAACATTACACGTCAGCAAACGGAACCCCAGTATAAACATTAACGTCACCCTTTCATTCCCTGGTGGAATTTTCCATGATCATCACAGCATGGAGGCTATTTTCGGGATAGATTAAATCTGTTGATCATCTTGATGATTAATTTCATTATTACTTATATTTAAAAGAGATATTTTCTGTTTCGACAACACAGGATTTTTGCCACTCACTCAAGCACGTGGCCGGCCATCCGATATGCTACCCTTCTCTGCTATATAAAAGCAGTCACTGGCCACAAACGTCAATCCGCGACTGGCTTTTGGGCTGGTCACCTGGCATTCATGCCGGTGGTTGTGTTTACGTGCCTCGGTTTTCGGTGGCCATCTACCAGGTCTTTGCTTTCTTGCACGACTGAATTTATTACCCGAGGCGACTCATTAGGGGAATGTCGAATTTGCATTGATTCCATATGAGTCTCGATTCCAGCGCGGCACCCACCATAAAACGGCCTTGTGCCATACTCAACACGGTATGATGTCAAATAAATCCGTCCGCGGTGGGCATTCGCGACGAATTCTGTTCCCTTGGTAACTGCCGACTCCCTACCAGAGACTCTACAACCAAGTAGCAGCTGACGTAGAAACCAACCAATCCCAGTCGCAGACTCAGCACAGCCGATGTCAGGATTCAACCAATCACAACAACACTCTCAAAACCACAACAGCCTTTTTCAAGGTTATCATACTGAAAGTAACTCTAACAGTCCTTTTCAGGTTAATAGTCTTGCTTACCATCTTCGATCCTTTTTAAGATCTTTGCAAATACTACGAGACGCAGCAGCAAGCTATACCTGCGGCAGACCAGTTCCTGCACATCAAGCATTGCAGCAGACCAGTTCCTGCATTACCAGACTGCTACAGACCAGTTCGCGAGCGACAAATCTGCTCGGACTATTATCAGCATGCTGAGGTCACGCCGGTTAACTAGCGGCTGAATAAACCGAGACATCGATCATCCAGTCTCCGCAACACGATGTGTCCGTCTCTCCGACCGTCTACAGCTTCCTGACCACGCAGCAACCTCCGCGACCTACACGGAGCACCAACATTCAATCCTGATCTTCTAAACACGCTGTCTTCAAGAACTTTTAGACAGCCGAGTCTACACTTTTTTCGACAGCACCGACTTTCAACACCACACGCAAACTATACCCTATTTACCCTATTTACCGCTCGGGCAGGATATGACACAAGGTCCATTTTTAAGCGGAGTTTAACAGGTTTGAATTCAGAGTTTTCCTTCTAGACTAGTTGCCTCATCAAGGCTGAAGAACCCAGTCTGCCTTACTATTTTACCCATAGCTGGAGGGAGAATAACTGGATTCATACCTTTCCCAAGGGTATTAGTGCTATATGAAATTCTATCAGTCTCGTCCAGGATTTGAACTCGTGTTGCCGTGTCCATATCTTACGACTATAACTATACAGCCGCTGCAACCCTACACACACGCAAAACGTTTCGTGTACGATTCGCCAAATAAAGGCCTGGCATTTTAAATGTATGTTTGTCATCCTTGCCTAGTTTATTGTCAGTCACGTCTTTTATAAACGTTCGTAACATCGACGTCCTTATACATCACCGCATCACATAAATATAAATATATAACAAGTTTTTTTTACGAGTCCAATCAGAGAAAAGTAAATATATTAAAATGAATAGATCCACAACTGAATTTGAATGCGGTATTTTAAGTTTTTATTTTAAATAATCATACTACACACGTGTTTCGGACTCGTGGTCCTCTTCAGAGACACTAATAATATGTTTGTTCTGATTGGAGTGGGATCCTTTTTAATTCATTTTTTATTTATTTATCTATTTCTAATACGTACGTATTAGCAAGTGTGTAAAGTTGGCAACCGTTATCGAGTGTGACCCGAAGGTTCCTTTTAGCTACTACACCGAGGTGTTAGGCGCCTTTGGTGGTGTAATGGTTAGCAAGCTCGACTAGCAAACCTACACGAGTGAGTTCGAGTCTCATAGGGTGTCCCTTTCATATGGCCTTGTGCCACATCTAAGCAAAAAAAAAAAAGCTTAGTAAATTACTACTACACCGAGGTGTTGGGGAAGGCACTACTCATTTCCCGGGATTGTTCCACTTTACCCTTGATCCGTACCTTATAATGCTGTGTGTTAAGCAAGGAAGCATAAAGTACCATTTTTTGAGTCTTTGGTAAGACTCAACCTGGGATTGAACCCCGGTCTCCCTGGCTTCTGGCGATCACTCCACCCACTTGAACAATAGACCAAACACTCAAAAAATGGCACTTAATGGTCCCTTGCTAAACACTCAGCTTAATAATTTATGGGTCAAGGGTAAAGTGGAGCAATCCAGGGAAAGAAGTCACGCCCTCCCTTACCTTTTGGTGAAATAACTAATAAAAAGGGGGTTTTCGGGTCACCTTCGACTATCGTCGCCAAGTTTACTTTTTTATGTGTCTAAATTCGGATGAGTGCATCCACATCCGGTTGTTTTTTCTTTTCTCTTTTTTCCTCTTTGAGTCAAATATGTGTGAGAACGTACTAATATGTATTTCATGTGTATCCGGTAAAAGTTTTTTCTTTTTTTCTCTTTTTCTCTCTGAGCAGAATGTTTCATAGATATATTTTAAGATAGTTTGTGTGTTGGTCCTGACTTTATGCCTGAAGTGTGCGTGCGCGCGCGCGTGTGTGTGTGTGAAGTGAGGCTCTGTTTAATGACAGTTTGCATTTATCTAGGTCTTTAGTTTATTTATCAGGCGTACTTTTACGTTTATTCTCGGCCCAGGAAAGTAGTACGCACGGGTCTTCTCTTCTATTTGAAGTAACGATTTGTTGTCAGTTTGGTATTTCGGCATTATGTTAAAAGATTCTATAACTGGATTCGTAAAGGTTTATTGAAACATAGTTTTCTATTTTCTGGTAATCTAATATTTCTTTTATATAAACAAACCGTATTGTTCAGAGCCTGAGTCAATCCTATGTAAACGTTTTACGATTGCAACTTTGGATTATGTTTGTAGGGTACTAATGTTAATGAATAAAAAGACAATATTAACAATAGTGCTACAAAAATAAAGAAATTTCTTTCTTTGTTGGGAGCTGAAATGTAGTAGGGTATACAGCGATTCGTGTATCAGGTCACGACCGTAGAGACCTGTTCTGAGTCCAGCGCGGATAAGATCTTTATCCAACTTGAAGTAGTAACATGACACCATTGTTTGAAGATCCAACGAGCACAGCCGTGGATCACAGAGGCCATAGCACGGCGCCGCTGAGAAACAGTTAGTACGTAACACTCCGGGTTGGCGTGAGTAACTGATCTGAATTGTCTGGAATATTGTGTGTTTTTATAACATTAAGTTGGATCCCACGCGCACGCGTTGACTTTCGAAGATTCTTTGGGCGCGTATTTTAGAGACTTCCTATTGGTCCTAAAAACCATTTTTGATTGTTTATTTTTTTAAACCTCTGCGTGTGCGTTAGTTGGATATCTTTGCGCCAATTTTGATCCGTTTTTTCCAGAAAATTCTATTGACAAGGAAATTGCATCATTTCCTTTAATGTTGATTACGTTTTTTTTTTAATTGGAACTTGGATTTGTATTTATTATGAACGTTGTTTTTGATTTTTCGAAGGATTTTCTTTCCAAGATTTTATTACATACTCCTCATCCTTTATTTTTGCATTTTGAGACTCAGTGCGTTGTGTGTAATGATTTTTGTTGTGTCAAGTAGGTTTTTGATTTTATCATTGTTATATTCACACACACACACACACACACACACACGCACACACACACACACACACACACACACACATACGAGGATCATTAAACAAGTTTCCAGCCTTTTTTTCGTATGGGCACTTTTATGGATAGTGCACGCATGAAACTCTAGTCTCATTCGAAGTAATCTCCTCCAGCTGCAACGCACTTGTTGTACCGTTCCAACAACTTCTGGGAGGCCCCATCGAAGTCCTCTTGTGTGAGCGTGTCAATGACCTTCGTCACAGCCTCTACGTATATGTGCGCATATATATATATATATATATGTATATATATATATATATATGTGTGTGTGTGTGTGTGTATGAATGTATATATATGTTTATTGGGGTAACAATCTTCCGCGATCATGGAAACGCGGAAGGAATAGCGGAATCGTTTATCTGAAACGAAATCTGTGATTTTAAAGGAAATCTTCAATAATAAATAACAAAATTGATTTTTTTTGTTTTAATTCTTTTAAAACTTAATTGTCTCTCCGATTAATTTGTTAAACATTTTAATAAAAAGAACATGACATAACCCAATTTGATTCCTTTAAATTTGATTTTACAAATATGATTTATTTTTTGTTTTAAGATCTGAAAAAAAATTAAGAGCAAAAGTTTTTCATAAAAAAAAAAAGATAATTGGGTCATAGATTTTCTGAAAAAATGTTTAACTAGTCTGTATTTTTTAAGAAACTGTAATGTAGCCGATGAAAGTCGGTCCTCGTGTACCATTAGTAAAGTGGAAATGGGAAAACAGACAATCGTGTCAGAAGGGGGAGATACAAAAAGATCAAACAGTTTAACAAATTCTTGTTATCAAGGCTCATTTGATTTTCCAAAAAATTTACAAGTAAAAGATTCTAAACAACTTACATTCTTGTTTTTATGAATATGACGAAAGAAAAGTAAATGCAATCACATGACCCTGTAATTTCGAAATGAAGAAAAATAAAACTTTCCCAAACGCCATTTTATGAAACGACTGGTTCGTCTACTCCAAAGCTTACTATTACCCTGGGATTTTCCCGAATTCATAATTGCATCATCTTCATCATTGTAAAACAAATTTAAATTGAACAAAAAACCCTTAAATAACATCGACTATCAATGATTATTTTTTCATATATTATCTATTTTTCAAAACCACTTGTTTGCATAAGATACACATTTCTCTAGTTTTAGATAAATCAAAGCAGAACACGTAGATAGAATTATTCCAGAAAAAAAAGGTGTTCGCATGTATTATGTGTAAAACACGAATATTGTCACTTGAATTTAATGTGTGTATTGTTACGGCCACCGGTAAAATGATGAGAGCTTAAGAAAGTTATATAGGCATATAGACAGAAGTTCCGAAACCAAAGAAAAAGCGAGAACCAGTCGTTCATGGAATTTGTCAAAGAAAAAGAGCGACTAATGAACTAGTGGTATGCTGCAAAAATGATAGGAAAGGATGTGGAAAAGTTGAAGCAACTCATCTTAATTGAGGAAATATCAAATTGGGTGCCAGAGGAAATGAGAATCTACCTAAATGAAAGGAAGATAAACTCAGGCAGCGAACTAGCGATGCTAGCAGACGAATACGTGATAACACGTAAAAGGAACAAAAGCAAGCCTAACATGGAAAGTCGAGTGAGCAAACCACCAGAACCTATCATAAGGAAAGATAGCATGGTGAATACTCGGGTGACACCTCCAAAGAAGGGGAAACAGATCACATGTTTCAGATGTGGCCAGGCGGGTCACATAGCAATAAAATGCAAACTGGGACGCTGACCCGAAACGAATAAAGCTGGAGAGTCTAAGCCACAGGGAATGGTTTCAACGACCCTAGCTAATGAGATATATCGACTCTTCACAAGAAAGGGAAATATTAAAGACGGGAAAGGAAATAATATCCCTGTAACTATATTGAGAGACACTGGTTCGACCTAATCCTTAATACTAGAAAGAAAATTACCGCGAGGTCAACCGCTAGGATTTGCAACGATGAAAGGAATAGGAGGAAAGGCTCTGAAAGTACCCCTGAGGAAAGTGAAATTGACGTCAGGGAAAATTCGCAGAGAAATAATAGTGGGGGTAGTGAAGACTCTACCTATGAAAAAAATAGACCTCCTACTTGGAAATCAAGCGAAAATCGAATTCGCACAACAAGGCAAAAATTGTAAAAGCGAGGAGAAAGGCCAGAAGGCAAATCCATATAACCTACGCAGAAAAAAACAGGCTGAAACGGGAGAAAATATTCCGATGATAAATAAGACTTGTGAAGAACTGAAGCGAGCTCAAAAAAAATGATGAGAGCTTAAGAAAGTTATATAAGCAAGTGGACAAACCCATAACCATCAAAGAGAGACCGTTCGAGCGAGTAATAATGGACTGTATAGGCCCTTTACCGAAAACGAAGTGGGGAAATCGGTACTTATTGACAATAATGTGCGCAAGTTCTAGATTCCCAGAGGCCATCCCTCTGCGAGCCATGTCAACGAAAAAAGTGGTCGAATCAATGACAAATTTTTTCGTAAAAGTAGGACTCCCTAAGGTTATCCAAACTGACAGAAGAACAAACTTCATGTCTAACTTGTTTAAGAGAGTAATTGGACAGCTAGGAGCGAAGCATGTTATATCAAGCCCCTATCACCCGCAGTCACAGGGTGCCTAAGAACGATTTCATGCAACTTTAAAAAGCATGCTAAGAGCTCACTGTACTGAGAGACAGAATGACTGGGATAAAGAATTACCGTTCATACTCATCGCTATCAGGGACTCCGTCCAAGAAGCGTTGGGTTATAGCCCATTCGAATTTCTGCAAGGGCAAGAAAGTTATGACCCTTTTACCAACAAGGAAATCTCCCTTCGACACGAAACAAGAATAGGAGGTGCAAAACTGGTATCTTACTTTACAGGAGTACGATTTAAAAATAAACTACGTGAAAGGAAAAGTAATCGTATAGCCGATACTCTTTCAAGATGCCAAGAAGATGACTAACTAAGCGAGGCAAGCCTATATTTGTAACGCTCAGCAAGAGCTGGTTTACTCAGGGAAGTAGACATGGATCCCTTCTGAAATCTAGAGGCTAGATTTAAAAGAAAAATAGACCCATTTTTCTTTTCTTTGATGGAAGGAGGTGTTACGGCCACCGGTCACGGTAGGATTATAATGCCGGGAAGCAAGAACTACTATGTGGACCGGAAGTGGGGACAGGCGATTGGCGAGTCTTCGAGCCCTAGCAACAGTGGAAGAAGTAGCCGAGAAGGGGCAAAGGTCTTGACCCAGATAAGGAAAAGACATGACATTGGTCGAGGCAGGGAGGGCGTTTTACCGCCAAAAAGAAACGAAACCCAAATAGTCAGTTTCAAGCTTCGCCAAGGAAGAGAAAGGTCGCCTTTTCACGGGGTCCGGTGAAAGGGGAAATTCCAGTCACAAAGTGGCATAATAGAAGTCGGCTCTGTTGGGTAAGAACTTGAGGCTCAACGTAAAAGAAAAGGAAAACAAAAACTGGTGCCTTGCAACTCGTTAATAGGAGATTAACGAATATAAGAAAAAAGGAAAAATTTAACAAAAGAAAGGAAAGATAAAAAAAAAAGGTTAGTCAAAAATTTTATCACGAATAATATACGTAACCTAAATAAAGGTCCGTATCAAGACTATTCCAAAGAAACATTTTTGAGGTTGTTCATCAGCAGCTAGTTTCGGCGGAATACATATTTGTTTAAAATTTGTACATCCATACCAAGGACGAAGAGGAGAGACTTTTGTTCTTCGGTAAAAGTAGAAAAAAAAAAAAAAAAAAGAAAGAACAGGGAAGTTCCCTCCCCCTAATTGTAAAGGGAACAAAAACAAGATACGGATATAATTTTAAAACAAGTAAAAGAAAAAGGAGAACTTTGTCTTATTGGAAGGACATAGTCAGATACTATTGGGAGCGACTTGTCCTTCACATTTCTGTATATTTTTTGTTGTATTCGTTTTGCTCTTTGTTTGTCTGTTGTTACAGTTGTGCTTTCTTTAAAATAAAAAAAAATGTAAGAATTATACATATATAAAGAAAAGGAGAAAACCAATTACGCGTTATATTGTTTGTCCGGTTCAGAATTCCCCACGTGTTCAGTCATATCACGTCGACCTCTTTAACCTTGAAACACCCTCATTCGTCCGTGGTCTTAGTAACCCACACATAGGACATCGTCCATATCTCGAAAAATTAAAAATACGGGTGGAAACCCGTAACAGTATGTGTATGTCCCAACCGAAGTGAGAAGATAGGCTTACATACAAGTGTATGTGTGTATATATGTGTGTGTCTTGTTATGTATGAGGTTTCGGCTACTATCCTAACCGCGTGTATATTAGCGGGTCATCTAGCGTCAATCTATCGTGCTGATGTGTCTGCCTGCAGATCTGTTGGTCTCTCTCTGCTTTGAACTAAAAATCTTCGCAATTTATACTTTTGGGTAAAATAAAAGAGGATCAAAGTGAACTACGAGGATCATTAAATAAGTTTCCAGGCTTTTTTCGTATGGGCACTTTTATTGATCGTACACACATGAAACTCTAGTCCCCTTCGAAGTAATCTCCTCCAGTTGTAATGTACTTGTTGTACCGTTCCAACAACTTCTGTAAGGCCCCATAGAAGTCCTCTTGTGTGAGCGTGTCAATGACCTTTGCCACAGCCTCTTTCATCTCTTCAATTGTCTCATAACGACAGCCTCTGAGCTTAGGGAATAACCAAAGTCACAGGGAGCAAGGTCTGGACTATAGGTAGGGTGAGAAACTGTCTTGATGCCCATCTTTGTCAAATAGTCTGTGACAAGGATGGAGTTGTTGACTGGTGCATTGTCCTGGTGGAAATGCCACTGAGCCGATTTGAAGAGTGCTGGCCTTTTCCATAGGAATCTCTTTCTGAACTCCCTTAAAACCGCAACATAGTAACACTAACCCTTTAGCCAATCAACTGTGGTGTATTGACTTCCTTACTCCTCCCACACTTCTCATCATCCCTTACAGACTCCCTGCCTTCCTTGAATCTCTTATGCCACTCAAAAACTGATGCTCGATTCATGTAAGATGCTCCAAAAGCAGTCTGAAGCATTCCATACGTTTCTGTGGCATTTTTTCCAAGTTTAAAACAGAATTTTATTGCATATCGTTCTTCTAAAGTGTCCTCACGTTCAGATTGCATTTTTGAAATTCACCAGCTGTGACAATCAGGCTTTTGTAGGGTGTGTTCGAATTCCTGCTGCAGCTGTTCCTTTGAAGCTGAAATCATAAAAATTGGTCAGTCATCTCATAAGATGTATAGCAATAACATACTGAATTTTTAAGAGTCTTCGACAATTTTAAAAGCTTGTGCAAAAAAAAGTCTGGAAACTCATTGCAGACGTCTTAACCGATCAGATTCACAGAAATTAGTAATTCATTTTGGAACCTATTTTTGTTTCTGTGACCAATTTTTCTACGAGTTAGTTTTTGATCCGCTTTTTCTAGAGTTTTTTATTCTATGTATCCAGGTTTAAAAATATCAGAGTATAAATTTTATGTAAGTGAGATTTTGATACGGTTTTTCTGGAATATTCCTATGTACGTGTTCTGAGTTGATTTATCTAAAATTAAAGAAATGCGAATCCTATATAAGAATAAGCAACATTCATCTCGGCTGTATCAAATCAATATAGTGAAT
Source organism: Sepioteuthis lessoniana (assembly GCA_963585895.1). NCBI lineage: Eukaryota > Metazoa > Mollusca > Cephalopoda > Myopsida > Loliginidae > Sepioteuthis > Sepioteuthis lessoniana. The sequence continues at coordinate 127,519,963 of OY757907.1, forward strand.
CACCTTAAACACCAAAAGTTGGACCTGCTTCTCAAAAAAAAAAAAAAAAAAGAAAAAAAAAAAAAGAAAAAAGAATGACCCTAATATCTAAAATTTATGCTTAGGCCAGAGTAGACAAAATTTCTTGATGACTATGCAAAAGAAAAAAATATTATTTTGCAAATTCTCTTTCCATTGTGTTGACATTTTTAGGGTCGATACAATAAAAAATCATATAAAATCAAAATCTCATTTGATAAAAAAGTCTTCAAAAAATAAACTGAAATAGAAAACAATGACAACTTTGTTGAAATATAAAGAAGTATGGGATGATTTTGTTGTTGATTACACTAAATTGATAAAATAAGAACATTTTTTTAATAAAAACACTGTAAGGAAGGTGGTACACACACACACACACACACATATGTATATATATATATATATATATATATATATATATATATATATATATATATATATAGTATTATTCGGTCTAGTTAAACCGGAGTTGGGAGGAATTCCATCCGGACAAAAAAACATTCAACAGTGAACATTTGAATTTTCCTGGTAAAGAGCTCAATGTAATTGACATTACAGAGCAATAATTTCTATAGGAAAAACAAAAACCGGTCACATTAGGATTATGAATTTATTTTCATCCTGTTATGTGTTTTTGATAAAATGAAAAAATACGAAAAAAAAAATTAACAGGACTTCTTCAGATCAAATGGATAAAATAAATAATTCACACACACACACACACACACACACACACACACACACACACACACACACACACACACACATATGTGTGTGTGTGTGTGTATGTGTGTGTGTGTGTGTGTATTAGTAGAAAATGGAAAGGAATCCGACATAATGAAGAAAATAGAAAAACAAATTAATCCAAAAGTGATGAATTTATTATTGAATGATTGAACTGTTATATGATCTTGCTTTGTATATATATATATATATATATATATATATATATATATATATTTCCCAACTGTTATCGTGTTTTATTAAACATCCATCGTGGTTCTATCAACACTTGTTTCACTGTCTTAAAGTACTGATGAAGGTTTACTAAAGCAGAAACGTTTTAATGTTGACTTTCTTTCATAATAAATTCATCACTTTTGGATTACTTTGTTTTTTCTATTTTCTACACACACACACACACACACACACACACACACACACACACACACACACACACACACACACACACACACATATATATATATATATATGTATATATATATATATATATATATATATATAAGTGTGTGTGTGTGTGTGTGAGCATATATACGTGTACATTCCTGTATTTATATGTGCGTATATATGCGTATATGTGTGTTTGTATATACACATCCGTGCTAGCAGCACGACATAATGACGATGATGATACATATATATATATATATGTGTGTGTGTGTGTGTGTGTGTGTGTGTGTGTGTGTGTTATCAACTTTACATTAGGTTTGTTTAAAGCAATCTATCTGTCAGTTGTGATTTTTGGCTATATGAATTGTAAGGGTTTCTCAAAATATCATTTTCATAAATGTGGTTGTTTCTTTTTGATATTACGTGTGCGCCAAGTTACTTTGTAAAATAATTGTCTTTTCGTATCACCGTGAAACTGACATCAATAACCTTGTTTCAATGTCGATGCTGCTCGACAGAAAAAAAACAACAAAACTTTCTCAACTATTTTCTGTCTTCACGACACCTAACCCTATTCATCAGGCATTCTGTCGGATTCCACGAAAAAAAAAAAAAAAAAAGATACGTTTTGAGTTATTCCTGTTGCTCGTGTTAATGACTCGCTTCTTTTTTCTTTTGTTTTTGTTTTTGTTTTTGCAGAGAACAACACTATGTAGCTCTTAAATATAGCTGAAAACCAATACGACGAAGGGCTTGGTATAGTGTGTGTCTCTTATCGACCAATCAGATTGTATGTCACGGTTTTAACGATGCCTGTAAGACAGTTTGTAGTACAGGAAAATAAGCCCACAAGTCGTTAGCGAGGCCGGAATTAACAAATCCTTTTTCCTAGCAGTGACTAAAAGAAACGTATTGATCAATCTCAACCAGACCATCGTTAATAAAGAACTTTATCAAGCCTCTCCAGCAAAACAGTTCTTATTCTTTCAAGTTTCCTCTGTCGGATATCAAAACAAGAGACTATGGAAGTCGCGCAGCTTTCTTGAGAGAGAGAGAGAGAGAGAGAGAGAGAGAGAGAGAGAGAGAGAGAGAGAGAGAGTGGAAACTAAGAACAACGACACCAAAAAACAAAAACAAAACCCGGATATTTTGCCAACCAAAGGTAAATATTTGCTTTTTTTTTTAAAGATTATTTATCAACATTTATTCAACTAAATTATTAATAATCTCTGGTTCATAGTTGCAAATGTTGGTCCCTCGGTAAGGATCAAATTCACCTCTCAGATTGTTTTCGCGAATTGTTCGAATTTTATGCTATTGATTGGCAAAAGGAGACGATTGAAGGGTATCTCTTTGAAGTGAACCTGTGAAAGGTTTTAGTTATTTTATCAGGTGTACTTTTATGTTTATTCTCGGTCAAGGAAAGTAGTACACACGGGTCTTTTTGTGCGTGTGCAAAATTTGAAGTCAAAACCAAAGATTTAAAACAAAACAAAACAAAACCAAACCAAACAAATTATTCGATTCCAATTAAATTTTATTTACTAATTGATTAATGAATGAATTTATTTATGAAAAAGATATTTTCAAAGAAAAAATGTAGAATTATTTTTTTCAGTCAATCAATCCTTTTTTATTTTGTTTTTTTAATCTCTAAAAAAAAGAACAAACACCAAAATAAAAACAAAAAAACAAAAGCAAAGAAAACAAAAACAAAACAATAAGAACAAAACAAAAAAAACCCAAACAAACAAACAATAACCAAACAAAAAAAAAATAAAAAGATAAAACCCTCTCTAAAACAAATTTAATTCAAACATTAAAAATATTATCTTTGCCATGAAATCGTTGAAAAAAATATTCAAAACTTCAGTCGGAGATGTAGAAAATAAGGCTTAAATTGAAGAATAAAACCTGTAAACAAACAAACAAACAAACAAACAAACTACCCCTCCCC